>VZTX01006850.1:103695-309078 GCA_013400915.1 Pardalotus punctatus
CCCCCCCCCCCCCCCCCCCCCCTTAAATGCACCAGAAGATACTTAAGTAATTAGTAAGAAACTCTTTGAGGTCTGGGGAAGTAAATGTCTGACAAAGCAAAGTAAGCTGCAGGGTCAGTGTTTCATTACTGCTTCGTGCATTTCAGCTGAAGTGGAGGGAAGCCGTATAAAATACGTGCCTGAAGTAAAGATAGTCTTATAAACCTTACTTTTTGTGTGTGTGTGTATTGTTTCTTTTTTTCAGATAAGCTTCCTGGGTATAGTAAAGGTTAATAGTGTTAGATGCAGGCCAAATAGAAGAGATTACAAAGTAATATAAGTTTTTTTACTAAAAGTAGAGAACCAATGGTAGTTTTACTCAGACTTTGTCACTGTAACAGAAGGACTAGCCGTAAGATAAGCATCTCCACTCAAACTGTTATAAAAAGTAATTTTGAAGCACATAAGCCCTTGAAATTCTCTTTCATAGAAAGAACAAGATAGTGAGGTATGTATGATTTTTGTGTGTATGGGGGTGTGAGTGTTGGTATTTTAAAAGTAATGAATTATTATGAATGTGAACACTATGTGTTTTCTATCCTTGCTCAATCCAGCTGTTGTGATATGACCACCTTTAAGCAGAAGAGGTCAACCCAAGCTCTTTTTATGTATTCAGAGGGAGGGTTACTCTTGGACAGCAAGACTGGCTGCTTTCCAGTTGTAAGGGTATATTTCTAAATGACTGTGTCATAAGCCCCTTATATTAATATAGCTTATTCCTCTTCAGGTGGCTCTTTCCTTTTCTGCTTGCCCTCTTGTCTCATGGTGCTCAAGAGAAAATTTCTGTCTGTTGTAATTTTTGTACCTTTGAATTGATGATATGTTTGCCTTGCCTCTTCTCTCATCTCTTATTCCCCTCTGAAGTTAGTTTTAGATTTCACACTAGGCAGCTAATGAAGTTAAACAGCTGAAAGAAAATAATTTCTGTGAAGAGATCCTGAGTTGGAGTGTGAACATTGTGCTCATGAGCTATTAGGCTACCAGGGCTCTCTTAGTTGTTGATACCTGCAGGGACTGTGGGAGTTGTTTTCAACACTGAAAGGAGTAATTTACTGCTCTCCATTTATCCAAATATTTTTCAGATTTTGGTGTTGTTTTTTTTTAAAAATTTTATTAATCTCTGTTTAATCTTTTTCTCCTGCCAGCTTTCGAGTCAGTTGAATCTGACAAAGCATATTTCTTGTTTCGTTTTACAACCCTACCACATCCTCTGCTAATTAAAGCAGAATACTACCCTACTCTTTTTCTTCTCTCTGCGGTATGCAGCCTTATCTCTTTTTGTTTTGAAGATTTATCTGGTACACATAATTGTACCAAATCTTAGTTTTTAGCTTTCTATAGGTTTCTTTAACTTATGAACAAAATCACTTTGATGTAAACTTTTGACAGTTTGGAGAAGCATTGGAAATAGAAGGAAATACTTTAACTAGAACTTAAAGATATGATCATAATGTTATCTTGAATATTTGGGAGGAGTTGAGCATTGGGTTTTCATTTTCTAGTTCCTGAAACCTAACTGTTCAATCCTCTCTTGCCTCTGGTTTTCTTCTATTGGTTGGTGTAAGGTTGCTGAGGAGCCCTATGTTGAAGTACAAATATAGCATTGCCTTGGAAATTGTGGATTTTTAACGCTGAATGTATGAGAATGGTGGAAGAGTTAATGCTGATGACTCCTATTGTGAAAGACTAATGATGCGCCTTGTCTTCATTTGACTACTTTTTAGGTATCAAGAGTTCAGTCTGAAATAGCTCTATGTGTTTCTTATCTTTGTGTCCATCCGTTCTGTCAGGGAACTTCATAACCCGATACTTCTTATCACTTGCTGCAAAATGGGCATGGCCCTTCCAGAAGGCAGGCCTACTTGCCTGTCTATGTTCCCCTAGAGCTGATAATTCACTTCTTGTGCCTAAGGATTGAAAGGAAGTTTATCTCTGTTCTCATGGCCTTTTGGATGTGGAAACACTTTCTTTTGTTGGCTAAGGCCTTCTGTAAACCACAGTACACCTGTAAGCCCTGCATGCTACTGAGTAGCAAAACAATTGCCCCAGCTGTTATGAAAGCAGCAGTGTGGTGGGGCAAAACACTGTGTGGTGAAAGCTGAGATTAGGGGTCCATATAACTGTTTTAGGATCTCTGGTCCTACTACTCCATGTCTTTCATGCATACTGTTGCCTTGACAAGAGTGTGACAAGCAATCCGTTGTTTGACTAATTCTCTAGAGGTCCAATATCCAAAAGCAAGAGTTCAAAGGAGAAGCCTTGCACTTGGCTGCAACAAACATACGTATGTCTTTGTCTAAATACTCATACCAAATTCTCACTCTTGCATGTATAAAATTTATTTCTGACATTTGGCAACTTCAGTTTCCCTTCAGAAAGAAGAACTTGTTACTGGGGAATTACTTGTCATATGTGAAGAAATAGACACAGGTTGTGGAAACAAAAGGCAGTCTGTAATGATGCAAAACTTGAAGCTATGATTAATAAAAGAGGGCTTGATAGTAGCTGTGTAGTTCCTCAATACTGTCAGTCTTTATATATCTGTGAAGCCTGCTTTAAGACCCATCTGTCCTGTGTTTAAGGATTTTTTTTTTTTTTTGGGGAGGGAGCAGGAGTGGGTTAGGCAAAAGACATTTTATAAGTGCTATCTAAATGCATGGAAGGAAATAATCCATACAATGGGTGGAGGGATCCATCAACAACCTGTAGATGGCCTGAAACATAGTATCCGAACCTTCTTGCAATGTTTGGCAGTTATCAGAAGCACAAGTTATTTAGCAGCTGGGAATGGTGTCTTCTCATGAATGCTTTTTTTTTAAACGTGGTTTTGTATTTTAGCATTCAACTTATTTCTAAAGATGAGTGGTGACCTGTAATGTAAATATTTATTGTATTTATTTCCCTGTAAATCTTATTTCATACAGATGGAGCTGCCTGGTTTTGCTGTTGCTGTTTGGATGTTTGTTTGCTTCTATGCATCTGTGGCTGGCTATCCAAATGGAAAAGTAAGAGAAGCCTGCACTAGCATGGTACCCTGTCATGGTAGCTCTCCTCAGCTGTTACCTGAGCACACCATTACAGTGAATGGGACTCAATTTAAACCAGGGGACAACATAGAAGGTATTGTGTTAGTTATAGCTGAAGAATTTAATTTACTGTATATTTTTCTTGTAGGATGCCTTTCCTCAGTTTTCTATACTGGATTTATCTAAGCAATTGAATCTTGTTTAGGTAATCCATTAACCATCATTCAGTACTTGTACAATGAGCATCTGGTAGTCATTGAAATATCTCCTTCCTCTGGAGTAGAGTTAAACTTCTTATTTTTCTTCTTGTTTCAGTTCATCTGTCTGGGCCAGATTTTGAAGGATTTTTCATACAAGCCCGGGATGCAGAACACCTGGATAGTCCTGCAGTTGGTTCTTTTGTGTTGGCTGACCGGAGACGTTCTCAGCTTCTGACATGTGGTCATACCAAGGTATAGTCCAGTGCCTTGAAATGGGGTATTGGGCTCTGAGGGGTTTGTACTAGACTATGTCTGGAACAGGACAGAGCTAATCTATGTAATCTTATTTGCATTCAGTGAGTCTCTGGGGAAATTGGTCCAACTTGGAGTATAGAGGCATGACTTGCTGCAGCCCTGGACTAATTTTATGAGCTGTTTAAACTATCCTGGTGACAGAAGGCTACTGACTGCTGCAGGAAGATGTAGCATTTGTAACATTACTTTTACACAATGAACATAGTGTATTCAAAATATTGAGAGGAGGAGCCATTGCATTGTCTCTCCATCCTCTTATTGTCAAAAAGTGGAGCATTATCTTACTAAGAAAGCCTCACTATTTCTGCACAAATGCTGCAGGGGCCTCTATCTCATTGCCGGAGTCTTCTGAATTGAAAGTCATTCTTTTATAGCCTTGAAGTTTGTTAGTATGCATAAATTGCAGTACTACACTTCACCTGAGCTGATCACGACTGACTGGGAAAAAGCCAGTTGTACTGGGATTGTGCAGTGTAACAGGGCAGTGGCTCTTTAGGATTTAGTTGCAGCCTCTGCTGATTGTGTTAACTAATAAAATGCATATCCATTGTATAACTCTTGATATGTGTGTGTTTTCAGAATTCAGCTGTCAGTCACACAAGTAAAGTAAAAAAGAAAGACATAAAGGTTTATTGGACGGCTCCTGGAGATGCTCCAAAACATGTACAGTTTCTGTAAGTAAACCTAGTATCAATTCTAATTCATTAAAATGCAAACAAGGTAAATCTGTACCATTGTCTGTGTCAAATACTGTCCTGCAGCTGACAAGTCCTTGGGTCCAATGGCCTGAAAAGTCAACCCCACTTGCTTGTTGCAGAGTCTACATTAATGCAAACACTTGTATTTTAGGGAGAGCTTGAAGGTTGTTTTTTTTTTTCTTTTTTTTCTTTTTTTTTTTTTGTTTTTTTTTTTTTGATGTTGTTTTTTTTTTTGTTTGTTTGTTTGTTTGTTTTTTTTTCTCTTCCAAGGAGAGTATAAGAGGATTTGGAGACTGGTTTCTTTAGTCTTTCTAGTTAACTTCTCACATCTCATACCTGTAATATACAGTGTTAAAAATATTTTTCTTTGCTTGTGCCCAACCAAATGATATGTATACTCTTCTGTTACACTACTAGCTTTTTGTGAATTACAGGATAAAAGCAATGCAACTCTTCTCTGAAGTTCTCATCTATGCTATAGGCATGACTGTTTCTTATATCCACTGCAGCATGGGGTATTACATTTTAAAATTTGTTTTCTGCTGAGATTTAAGATATTTTCCTACTTTAATCCCTAAAATGGTAGAGGTCTCCATAAAGATAAGGGTGTTACAAATAATTTGTATGAACTATGGAATTGTTTCCTTTTTTTTCCTTTTTAAAGTAGCAGTCAACTATAGATATACACAGTAATGACTCTGTGGTGTTTTTTAAGAGCCACGGTTGTGAAGAAATACAGGATTTTCTGGGTAAAGATTCCGGGTCCCATTGTTTCTCAGCCTGATGTGATGTCCCCAACACCACCTTTGCATGCAACATCAGAGGCTATGTCAACTTCAAACTCAGTTTCCTACATAGCAAAGCCAGTAAGTAAGGCTAAACCTAAATTGTAGGCTATCTTTAATGCTTGTGATGAAGAGAATTTAATGATGTGACATTGATACAGCTTTATAACAGGAATAGAGAGATGATGGATGAGTAACTTTGATATTTGAGACTAAAATATCAGACAGCTACTCTCCTGTTTTAGTTGAGTTGCCTGAACTTCTCAGGGTTAAATATTCTCATGTTGCATACAGGTCAGAAGATTAATCGAACATTTAGAGATTAATGATCAGAAAATATCACGCATACTTGTCATGAGAGATCAGAAAATACTTACTCTGGTCTTGAATAATAACTTCCTATTTAGCAACTGCAGGCTCAGAGGCTTTCTTCTCTGATTCCATCTGTGTTACTGACTTCTATTACTGAGTCTTGGATGGATTGAGCAAGCCTTGCTATTTGATCCAGGATAACTGTGACTTAAAAATCAATGTATTCTCTCAGTGTGCATCAGTGGAGTTTCTACTTTAAAAAGCAGACACAAAGCTAGAGTACCCTTCTTTTCGTCCTCATCTTACAGCTGATATTACCTCTCGAAACAGTAAACCAAAGGAAGATTCTTCTGAAGTTTTTATTGTCTTTTCAATGCTGTAATATCTTTATACTGTAATATCTTTAAAGAGAAAATTCAACTCAAGTATAGCTTGGAATTCAACATCATTTTACTTAGTAGTCCTAGGGTAATTATAGACATGGTTTAAGAGATTGGGGTGTAGACATAGATGACATTGTTTTTTCTTTGTATGCTTTTTTTCTACCATGGGTAGAAAGGGAGAAGGGAATGGCAAGTTTCATTGCTCACAATTTGTTTGCTTAATTGTCTAGTTTAGTGCATCAGGTTGTGGAAGTACGAAATTCTGCATTAGGAGCCCTTCAAATTGTGATCCTGGAAGTGCTTCCTGTTTTTTTCTATCCTTCCAACAAGAAGATAGTTCCGTCTTTATTGAAATGAGTGGTCCGAGTGAAGGATATTTAGCATTTGCATTGTCCCATGACCAGTGGATGGTGAGTGTTCAATTTTATTTTCTATAGTTGGTTTTGTGGTGTTAGTAAAGTTTGAATGGAAATGCACATGGAAAATGGAACTACTGTCAGCTGTCACACAACGTGTGACTCTCCCATAGTGCTAAAACACAGGCTGTCTTATAGGTGGATATTCATTTTTTACTCAGGACTGACTAATTGAAGTAGAATTTCCCTATGGATAACTGGTATGGTAGAATTCAGCCTGTTTGACTGAAATTCCTACTTAAATCAATCTTTATTTACCCATCCAAAAAATCTTACCTCTCAGAAGCAGAGTTGTTATTCTGAAAACCATTTGCATTTGATCCTTGAATGTTATTCTTACACAGTCTTAAAAAGGTGCTTAAAGATACTTTTTTTTTTTAACTTTTATGTTAAAGTGAAGGGATGATGCTGTTGACAAATGCATAATCCATAAACTACTTGTTGCACAAAGGAGATGCTGTTTATATTCAAATCCCTAGTGCAGGAGCACTTGATTCTTAACACTTTTTACAGCTGTGGAGGAAAAAATTTTGTAACTGAAGTGGATTTTAAAATAGCTTCAACATCCACCTCTGTCTTGTCTAGTTAATTTAGTAAATTGTAAATAATTAAAGAAACTTCTGATAATGTGGTTGTTACTCTGGGAGGGGAGTGAATCATAATGTACATTTCTATGTGTCATCTGTTTGACTTAATGTGGTTCCTCACTAATAATCCTGATGTGTTTGAGAGATGGGAAATAACAGCTTGATAACTACAGAAATCTCTCAGGTCTTGCTGCCTATCTTTAAGACCTTTTGGAGACTGCCAGTAGTGTTTTTATGGGGCTATAGATACTTTTCTTTGAAACTGCAGGGTGGTGATGATGCATATCTGTGTGTTAATGAGGATCACCGCGTTCGTGTAAGCACTGCCCATCTGAAGGAGAGAAGTCATCCTCTCTTGGATTCAGAGGTATGTTTGAAAACAACTAAGACACTTCCACAAATGTAGCTTTGAAGTAAGGTATGCTGCTGCTTTGTGCTTTTTTTTTTTTTCACACAGCAGGTGTAAATAGTGGATTCTTAATTCTCTAAGGTGAGATTGGTTGGGCTCTTAAATGTTAACTTTGGAAGTCTAAATTTAGTTTGTAAAAATAATCACATGATGGGAGCTTATTCTATTTAGAAACTTCGTGCTTATTAATCTCCCTTTCCTTGAACTGCAGTTGCAATTGATAGATCCTGGGCTAAAGATGGAAAAGGAAGGAGGAAATTGTTATGAGCTGTAAAAATTAGTGATAATAAATTCAACCTGTTTGTTGCTATATTGACTTACTGACATACCTCTCGCATGCCAATTTAGAAGGCAACCCCGTTTCCTGGATCATTCACCTTCGTTCATTGTGCATCAGTGACACTCTTGTCTTTGCAGGGTTACTTTTAAGCCAATTACTCTGCCAATCTGAAAACACTGGGTATTAAAGATCTCCTGTTTTGCAGAATGCCCTTGAAGATGTGTCATGGAGGCTTATGGATGGTGTTCTTCAATGTTCTTTCAGAAGGAGTATTCGTCTCCCTGCTTATAAAGGGAGATTTAATCTGGATACTAGTTACTACATCTTTCTGGCAGATGGGGAAGCTAGTGAAGGTAAACTTGACTTTTATGTAATTGCTTTTCTTTGAACAGCTCTAAATGAGTTAGTAACCCATCTGTAAGACATGGCTTGGCTGAGAATTGGTGTCTGAACTAAAGTTTCCAAGTTTGAGGCCTTTAATTCAGTCACCTTTACTGCTTCTCTGGATCATGGGTTTTCTTGTGGAAGTTGTTGCAAACTTACTTGTTACTCATGATAGGAACTGATAGCTTCTTGAGAACAGACCACTTTTGTTTTTTTTTCTTTTTTTTAAAATGGAGACTATAAAAGGGAATTATTCTTCATGTCTTGTGCATGTAGTGGAGAAAGGTATGTCCTGTAGCTGGGTGAGCTGGGTTTTGTACATTATGTGTGCAGGATAGCTTAGATGACAGGTTTTTACCAGACTGTGTGTTAGCTTGTATGATTATGCTCAGCAGTCACTAGCAGGGCTCGCATTCATGAGCAAGGAATGAGCACACTTACAAGTGCAGTGGCTTTCATTAGCAATAAATAAACCCCTTTATGTTACTGCTCAGGTGGACCAATATCCAAACATCATCGTCAGCCCCTGGTCACCAATGGACTGTACAATGTCACAGGTCCTCCTCAGGATATCGGAGGTTCCCGGTCCCCACGACTTATCAAGGCTCATGGTAAGCTGCAGTTTCTGGTTTTGTCTTCCAGTTCTAGACTTGCTGAGACTGGAGAGTTATTGCAGATTAGGCATTCCCTCTTGTCTTTCTGGCATTCATGTTGTATATTCTATTGGTTAGCAAGATCTGATACTCTGGGGGCAGAGTGAAGTTATTAAGAACTTTTCATTTTGAGAAGAATGTTGTAAGATTCTTTTTTCTCAGGAAAATGAACCTGCACTTGCCTTTCCCCTAAATTTATAATTAGAGCCTGTTTATCTCTTTCTCTCTATTTCAAGTTTTTCTAGTTGCATCTTTAATTTTGTTCTATTTGAAATGAGAAACCACTCAACTGGTAGTCTGAAGACACTGAAGTTAATGGGTATTTTTTCTCCCATGCTACTGGACTTTTGTTCAGGTCCATGAGAAAACTGTCACACATTCTTTGTCACACAGATTGTAGTGATGCCAAATTTCATCTTCTGATGTCTGAGTTGGTATAGAATGGCATCTCTCACCAGTATGTACAAAGTGTGTTAGCATGTATGAAATGTGCAGTAGTCAGAGCTGCTCTGTTGTGCTGTGGGCAAAGTATGATTATGTTTTGCATGGATGTTTCTGTCCTCTAGCAAGATTAAGGTTATAAAGCTGTAGCCTGAACCAGGTGATAGGTTTTTAATCATTTGTAAATTCTGACCATGTGCATGTGAACTAAGCTATTACATAATCTTTGAAGTTGTATTTGTGTGCACTTAAATTACTAATTTACCTTGTTTGGCTTTTTGTTTGTTTGTTTTCAATTTTCAGGAGCACTAATGTTTGTTGCTTGGATTACCACAGTTAGTATTGGTGTTGTTGTTGCACGATTCTTCAAACCTGTCTGGTCTCATTCATTCCTGTTCGGAAAGGAGTTGTGGTTTCAGGTGGGCAAAACCTCCCCATATCTCCAGCTGTATTTTTCAGTGTTATTGTAAGCAGAATTGTAAACCTATTAGATCCATGAAACAGACTAAACAGGGTGTGATTTACATCTTTCTTTAATCTTACAAAATGGAACAATTACAAATCAGAACTTCACCTACTTTACTAGTTAAAGTCTAAAGCAGGCAGTAAGAATATCTTTTAACTGTAGGTCTATTTAATGTCTTTTAATGTATTAAGAAAGCCGTAAAGTTTCTAAAAGCAAACTTAACTTTTCTAGGTGCATCGTATACTTATGTTGACTACAGTCGTGCTTACAAGCATTTCTTTTGTGTTGCCTTTTGTATACCGAGGAGGTTGGAGCAGAGTAAGTGTGTACTTTTTGTCCTGTTTGTTAACTCAAAGGTAAAAGTGGGACAAAATGAATGAGGAGGTTTGCTGACAGCTAATATGTTTATGACTTTCTAAGCAAATTGCTGTGAAAGCTGCTCTGAAGTAGGCTGGTTTCAAATCCCAGCAACACAGAAGAGGACTGTTATCTCCTTTTAAACTACAGCTGAAAATTTTCAGTGTTTTCTTTCTGTCCTCTTTCTCCCAAATTAATTCCTTGCTCACAGTTTCTTTATATGTCCTATTTTGGTGTTACTGTTTCCTTGGAGAATATGAATTTGGGAGGGGAGTGAGGATGTGATGGCTGACATTAGCATGGTAAACCTGCTGGAAATAAGTGTTTTTATGAACTTAGACATAACTGCATCCAGTGATAAGCATAGCCTGGAGCAGTAGCTAGATAGGTGACAGCAACAGGTATACAATCTCTATGTTCTATTTGATGCGAGGTGACATCAAAAGTTGGAAAGTCTAGAGAGTATCTGAATTCAAGGTGGGAGAATATGGTCACAGGTGTGAACTAGGGGAATTGAATAAAATGTTTTTGGGTGAGAGACAAAACCAGTGCTGGGATGAGGTATAAAATAGGCCTGTCCTGAAGACACAGGATTGAGGCTGGAGAGCTTGGACTATGGCTTCTATAGTGGTATTAGTCTGCTCTTCAGCTGGTAGAATTTCTCAATGCAGCAAAAAGGTGAGACAAACCCTGAGCAGACCTACCAGTGTGTCTGCTACCAAGGCAAACAATCTCCATCTGGCTGCAGGGCAGCTTGTTGTGTCCTGTTGCCTCTACCAGTGCTGCTCCCTTGTAACTTACTAATATAAGAATAAATAAGATTTGCAACCTTTTTGGTGTCTTCTCTCTGTATAGATATCATATTTAAGAAAAATGTTCTCTGTTTAGCAAGCAGGTTTTCATCCCTATTTTGGCTGTACCGTGATGGCTTTGACAATCTTTCAACCACTTATGGCAGGTTTCAGACCATCTCGTCATGCGCCAAGGTACAACCAACTCATTAAGTTACAGCCACAGGAATTAAATGTGACTGTTTCTGTAAAAAATGCATGGGTTCTTTTTACAATGGAAAGTTTTTACAACTTGAAAGTAAGCAAAAATGTTCATTGATTTCTTCCCCCAAATATGTAATCAATAAAATGTTTCATTATTTTGCAGGAGGCAATTGTTTAACTGGTTTCACTGGAGTACTGGTACAACAGCTAGAATATTAGCTGGTGAGTAGAAGTAATAGTTGTAACTCCCATTTAACTGATTTAAAGGAGCTTTGTTCTTTGTCTGAGCTGTTGTTCATCTAAAACATCTATGGACATCCAGTCCAAACATGTCTGAAGATCCTTTTTCTTGCTGGCCATCTTCTGTGTGCGTTTTAAGTGGCCATTGGATACAACTTTAGAGAAAAAGTGACTTTAAAACCACAGGAGTTACTGACAAATCTGAAATACTTCTGTGATGAGGACCTGTTCTTATCTTCATAATTTTTTTGTCTTGTAAGATATGAGAGTAGTGTTCTTACAATAGCACGGTTCAAGGTTATTTAGTGGGAGACAGGAATTTCCCTTATAGACCCAGAAGCTGAGTTTAATCCTATTAATAGAGACAAGTTTCCACAGGAAGCTTAAGCACTAATGTTGTGGTGACTGGTCTTGTTGGTAGTCACAAATACTAGTGCTTGTGTGGCTGGAATGTAATAGGGCACTAAGCAGGCTGAAAACCATCTTGGCCCTCACACTACCAAAAAAAGCCCAGAACAGCCTCACTCAAACAGTCCCCTATGTGCCCCAAAAAACCCTCAACAGCTTTCAGCTGCATGGCAGCAGTGCATGAAACTCCTTCAACCTCGTTCCTCAAGCAGTTTTAGGTAATTCATGGGAAAACTGTTCACAAAAACATTGAGAGCATTTGTTAAGCACACTGGCACAACATTCTTATAGGGTTTTTTATCTTGTTTTTACTGACTAGTGGTGACTATGTTCTTGGGAATGGATCTGCCAGCACTTGACCTGCCAGACCCATGGGACACCTATGCAATGATTGGCTTTGTAGCTTGGCATGTGGGTACTGATGTTCTTCTGGAAATACACAGCTACTGTCTCGTTCGTAAAGGTACAAACCCAGCAAAACTCCTGTTGTCCCCTTGCTTACTGAGCATAAAACCGGTGTGGATTGAATTTCAGGAGGTGTTCTTTGGCATCTGACTTGGAAACTGAAAGGGAATTAACTCTTAAATAATAGCATCCTATCTCCTCTTTACAAATGAATATGGAAGTAAACTACTTTTCAAGACAAAAGTGTTCTAGAAAAGTGGTGTTTAAGCCATTTTAAATAGTAGCTTCTCATTTCTCAAACCATAGTTCACAGGGGACTGAAATGTGCAGATTGAAATGTTGTAAGTATTTTCTGAGGACCTCTTATTTTGGGCCACAGTTTTGATCCCAGGTGGGTGTGTTAAGTCCAGGTTAAGTCGTGCAGCTTTAATCTGCATTTTATTGTAGACAAACTGCTGTTATGCATGGCTGTTATTGCAGGAGCAAGCTTGACTATTTGCCATTTTGACTGAACAGGGAAATAAACATGATATCCTGCCTCCAATATGTCTAGTGAAGAGATGGGTAGTAACTTGACTGGAAATTGTTAACTTCATTGGAAATTGTTAACTTCACTGGCTGGTGTCTGTGAGAGGAGGTGACTGTGCACATGTGAATAACCTGTGTCTAAGGCTGAGACAACACAGCTGAAGAATGGAAGAAGCATGATTAATAGCCTGTGTAAGGTGGCATGTGGGGAAGGAGTGATTATAAAAGATATGAATTTAAATCTAACTGCAGCAATTACTTCCTAGAAGTAGACAAATTAACCTGAAATGTTTGGACAATGAGTGTTCTCATGCTGACTAATGAAAAATACTTTTTAATGAAATCTAGTTATCTTGAATTGTAAAAGGAAAGGTGTTAGCTCAAAACTCAGTGCTTTGATTATTCAGTCTAGCAAAAGAGACAAAATGTTTTTTTTTACTTCGATGTCCAGAATTTCCTTTTTGTAGGTCAGCTCCAGAATACTTTTTCATTTGTGCTGTGAGCATGATAGTAACAGGTCATGAAATGTCAAATGAGGCTTCCATGTCTTTCTCAGATTTGATGCTGTGTAAGACTTAGTCACAGGATCAAGACTTCTGCAGAATAAAAATGACACCCCCCTTCCTGTTAAGGGAAGACTTGACTTCTGTTTTTCTTCCCATGAACAGTTGAAGTGATAGAGGATGACAGAGTACAGATACTGCAGTCTCTCACATCTGCAGAAGCAGAGGTGAGTCACAATTTGGTAATTAACTACTATGAAATGGGATGATTATTTGTTTAAACCAATAAAAAGACTGTTCGGTGACTTTTGTTTCCCTTTTCTTCCAGGGTCGTCTGTTTAAACAGATTGTGTTAACCATCTATGTCTGTGGAAATATAGTATTCCTTGTTGCCTTCCTGATTGCAATCAACCAAGTATGAAATAAGTATTTGGGAATTTTATAATGAAATACTGTGCAGTTGAAAATCTGCAAGGAATATTTTTTATCACAATTTTTTTTTCTCAACATGTCCCTGAAGATGTAATTAAAGAATAACAGCTCATGTGTGTCGTGCTCAGTGTTAGTGAGATCGGGAATTCAAATCTAGACAGGAATACTGCAGTCCTACAAAAACTTTCTTCTGATGGGACTTTTAATGGGAGCCTTTGCCTGAGTAAGGAATGAAATCTCTAATTTTTAAGTACACTAGTTAACTTGATTGAAGCTTATAAGTTAAGAGTTAGAAATTGTGCTGTAAGTGTTGTTTTGATAGTCACTTCCCTAAACATTTGTGAATATTATTGGGGAAACTGGTAAGATATGACTGATCCAGATCACTCTGTCCACTTTACTATGTTCTAGTGATATGATGTGCCAAATTCCTGCTCTTGCCAGTCTTGTGCAGGGAAAATAAAGTCTCAACCAACTAAACCACAAAACTTAGCGAAAAATTGTCACAAATGCAGGTTGATGCATGAGCTAAATAGACAAATGTAAAATGCAAAAACTACTCTCTCTAAGAGCAGTGTACTTACACAACAAGCATTGGAGTTTGGGAACTTCAGTCCTTTAGTGAAACCACCGTTTGCCTCACTCAAAATACTGCTCCGTCTCCTCCCTCTTGGTGCTTCTAAGCCATAAAGAGAAAACGTGTTTGCAAAATATAATGCATTAAAGCCTATTGTAACTTATTCAGAACTCAAACCAGGAAGAACCTAGCTATGTTTATGGATTTTTGTTTTACTGTCATTGGTTGCTTGTGGCTTCTGAATTACTTGACTGTGAATAAGGTGGATTTATCCCAATTGATGCTTTAGTGGAAGTGAAAACACTTGCTCTGGAATGTTGTAGTTGTATTTGTGCTATTGAGCAAAATGTAAGCTGGGAGCTAGGTTGGCTTCAGGACAATCAGCTTCTGTTAGTGTTAAGTGAGAGTCCTTTGAGATGCCATACCTAGAAGACAGAACTGTAAGACTTCTGTAAGTATTTTATTGTGGAAGAATATTGGAGGGCAATTTTTTAGTCAAAGTTTCTCCAAATATATGAACAAGGCACAGAGAATAGAAAGATACTATTGTTTAACTCTTGGTTTATGGTTTGTGTACCATGAAATGGCATTTTGGAAATGAAACCTTAATGTGCCATGCAGTTACAGTGCTTTGTGTTTTGTGGCTCTGAACATCTTGCTCCCACACATCTTCATTTGTTACTGGAAAGCATAGATTTTTAGTTGTAACAATTCAAAATATATTTTTTGGCTAGGGCTACTAAGCTAGCTGGAAATGAAGGTGTTGGGAGTATTGGATAGAACAGTAGGTAGTGAGGGCTGACTTTGTATAGGCTTTTACAGCAACAGCTCTACAAGTATGGCCAGCTCTAAAATATTTGTAGGTGTGGGCCAGGTGGGGGTTCTTGACAGTTACTAAAGCTGTCTGGTTCTGTTTCTTCCTCCACCTTCCCAAGTCCATAGTGCAGCCTGTTGCATGGAGAGGTAATATTCAGGAAGCTATGAGCTTGTTGGTGATCTTTTTGGCTGCTCAGATACCTGATTTAGCCATATGGGTGTTTATAGAGCTGGGATTAATCCCTTTGTCAGCAGCAGCTGGCTGCAAGTGAGTCTTAAGCTGAATCATCTCCCTTTAAAAAGTCATGTGCAGGTTGGGAGAGGGGGACTATGAAGAAATGAGTCACAACCCAGGCTGAAGAACAAGAAGTATGGGACCAGTTGTGTGGGTGTGTGGTTTTTTAGAGAGCTCTGATCTCAAAAGCCTGCGAATCTCAGGCTCATCTAGTGCTAAAGTTTTGTGAGACTCTTGTCTACTGCGAGTTTATAGAATAAAAATCACTCAACCTAGGCATGACTGATGGCTTTTTAAATTAAGGTTAATACCAGATTCTTTCTGTAATACAATAGCTGTACTGTGGGTTTTTCATTTACATGTGACAATGAACATGGGTTTTAAAGCATGAATGTAAATATCTCAATAAAAGTTCTTGTCCCTTTTAGTAATGTGAAAATGCTGTGAAATGGAAACTAGAAAAGTCTTGCCTAGGAACAAAACAGATTGTGTGGTTTTTGTGGATGTTGTTTTATAAATTAAAGCTATCTAAATACTTCCTGGAGAAACTGTTATTGAAGTTGAATGTTAAAATTTCACTTTTTGATGCAGTTTTACTCATGAAGAAAAAGAAACTCTTGTTCCCCATCTAATACAACTTTAAAATTGGCAAAATTGTCAGTTGTTCTGGATAACTTGTTTCTTCACAATATTGTGTGATTTCTTATGGGAGCCCTTACATGCCGTATTGTAACTTGATTGAAAGACCTGCTAATTTTACATAATTTCTGTTCATGCCACCAGCCCTACCCTTTTCCTGCATGACTAGTAAGAGGAAGTAATATGTTATTGTATTCTACTGACTTCCAATGTTTCTGGTATACTCCTTTGAAAAAAATCTGTGGAAGTGCCTGATACTGGCAGGAAAATTAGGCAGTTTTGTTCTAAGGGCACAGGTGGCCGCTGTGGTTTTTTTTTTGTTTGTTTTTTTTAATGATACAATATTGCATAGAAGAAAACTCACATTGCTTTGCTTCTTAAAGGAATCACATTGAAATCAAGAAAACTTCCTCACCAGAAAAGATTAAGGTTTCAGTGTTTTTCTTTAGTGTCAAACTTGTGATAATAAATTGAAGTTTGCATATTTGTTGGGCTTCTTCTAGATAGGAAAACACTTCCAGTCAAGCAGAAATTTGTGATCAGTGTGACAAGTAGTTTACTCTTTCGATTAAGTTATTAGGTGCAGCCTCCAAATACTGGTCATCTGCTCTTGGCTTGGCTAAAAATCATGTTCTTTGCTGTGTTTTGAACAAAAATTGATTGGTGCACATTACTCAAATGTACTGGAGTTCACAGCTACTTTGTTTTACTTGAATTAATTTTTAGCTAGTTTACATTTCAGACTGCAGAACGAACCAGGGGAAGGTGTATTTCATTTCTTCTTACACTGAGTGCTACATTGTTTTCTGTTCTGTCAAAAATCACAAGACTTCCAGTTCAGTGTAATCATGGCTATGTTTTTCCTGTATCCAGGGAAAGGCTAAAGAGATTAATTTCCTGCTTTGTGTGTTCCATCACAGTTTGTAACACTATGTGGCGCCCTTGTTCAAATAACAGCACTTCTATTTTGCTTGCTTTCTGTAAACTCTAAGTGAGAGGGTGAGACATGTAAAGCTTGTCCAAAATAGGAAGTGCTCCTTCATGAACTAATTGGAAAAATTCTTAAGCTTTATTGAGAAACTCGATCTTTAAATTCAAGCCAGCTCATACAGATAGACATTATGGAATGGATTTTTGTTTGATAACCGTGCTTAAGCTTTTGTTTGAACAGGTATGGACTGTTTTCTTTTGTCATGTGGGAATATCCTTTTACAGAAAACTGAAGGTGAACAGCAATCATTAAGGAAAAACGGCAGTATTCTGCATTTCTATGCAGAAGTTAGTATCTCAGTTATTTTAGACCTTTGGTGCAGGCTGAAGTAAGAGTCTAAGTGAATAGAAGGATGGTTAACAGGCATGATCTGCTAGTAGGCCTGAGAAATTATTTACTCACATAAATCTGGTTCCAGCTTCTCTAAGGGGTTTGTGTGAAGAAGGAAACTATTCTATGTACCTGAGGAACTGGCGCAGCAGAACTAGCACAGGACAAGTTCTGAAGAACATGCTTGGAACCACCTGTTTTAGTTAATACCTGGCCTGGTTTAACCACTGTCTATCTTCTCTTGGTCTTTCTTGTGCTGTGCAGAAGTGACTTTACATAATGTAAACCACAAAATTGCATCACTCTGAACCAGCTATTTATGATATTCATCCCAGACAACTGATACTGCACTTAAGAAGGACTCCAGTTTTGGCTTTGCTTCGGAGAGACTTTTGTCTTGCGGCACCTTAAAAACCACTTGGCTTTAATCATGAATTAAATTTTTCATGGCATCTCTACTGATATTTGAAAAAGATGATTTGCCACCTTGTATTTCTGTTCTTGTTGATACAGGATGCAGGAAAGCTCCGAGGCTGCAGCATTCAGATGATGAATATTCCTACTTTCCAGAAGCACAAAACCCCTTGAAGGTTCCAATTTTGTCTTTCTTGCTCCAAATTGATGATGATATCCATCCTGTTACATAGCCAGTTTTATTAGTGTGAGACAGTTCAGATTCATCTGGCACAGACTGCAGTTTTAATTTCTGTAGCAACAGAATTGCCATGTGGTAAAAGAGGTATCTACTAAGCCTGGTGTTGTCTACAGAAGTGGTAGCAAGAAGTGCTTAGAGCAAGAGATGTAACAAGACTGCAGTGATTTTTTTTTTCNTATTAGTGTGAGACAGTTCAGATTCATCTGGCACAGACTGCAGTTTTAATTTCTGTAGCAACAGAATTGCCATGTGGTAAAAGAGGTATCTACTAAGCCTGGTGTTGTCTACAGAAGTGGTAGCAAGAAGTGCTTAGAGCAAGAGATGTAACAAGACTGCAGTGATTTTTTTTTTCAAGCAAGATCTCCTTGCCATTACCCAGAATCTACGCAAGGTTGTCCCAAGATCGAATATGAAGCTTTGGTAGTGCTTGGATTTCATCTGAAGTATGAAATGAATTATTGAAAAGAAAATCTATTAATGTTTTGCCCTCCCATTTAGGTACTTGCTGTGAGAAAACACCTTTTGGTTTTTGTTTTAATCCTGTCTCTTGATATCATTCTTTAATGATCTGTAAATTGTTTTTACCTCCCTGCCTTTATGACTGTGCTCTAGGTCTCCTATATCTGCACCTTCTTGCCCTTTTCCCTGTATGACTGCTGCTGTGTGTAGCCATTTTGCACTTCTGATAACCTTTATTACCCTTCCCTATTTCTCCCTTCAGAGATGGAGTGATCAATTTCTACTCAAGTTGTAAATATGAACTTCTATGAGACAGTTATGTTTGCATTTGTTTTTGAGGCCTTTCCTGATGAGTCCTAAAGCTCTCCTAATTTTCATGACTTCTGAGCATGGGATTGATATTTCCAGAGCATTAGCTAAAGTAATGCCAAGGTATTTTGCGTCCTAGCCAAGAGGTGAATATCACCAACTTCACAGCTACTTCTCATTCTGTGTGGTTGTGGTTAGGGTTATTTCTATTTGTTTACATTACTTTTCATGTATTGGTCATGAATTTCACTTGTAGATTACTATGAATTCTGCATTGTGAAGTCTCTTTTCAGTCTTTCTTTTAAAGTACATTGATTAGTATTGTGATAGTAGTTGCTCCTTTTTCTGTACTATTTCAGTTTAATAGTACAGGTTGTTGGGGAAGGCAGAGGATGTGTCCATAGCAACCTGCTGCTGTTACAAAAACTGCTCATGACTACTTCATATCACTCACCTACTCTGACTTTTTGGTGTATCCTTAAGAGTTGTGGGTGAAGCCTTCTACTCTCACAAACAGCAAATAATAGAAGAAGCATCAGGAAAAAAATCACTATAAAACAACAACAAACAACAGGATAG
Source organism: Pardalotus punctatus (assembly GCA_013400915.1). Taxonomy (NCBI): domain Eukaryota; kingdom Metazoa; phylum Chordata; class Aves; order Passeriformes; family Pardalotidae; genus Pardalotus; species Pardalotus punctatus. The sequence continues at coordinate 122,548 of VZTX01006850.1, forward strand.
ACATAAAGGAAGTGTACTATAACAAAATTTATTTGTTCTTATATACTATTCCACTCTCCAGGTAACCATTTCTGACAAATCTTAAAATTTGAGATTATTACCCACATCAGACTGGGAGCCACCAAATGTTTAGAGGCTAAAGTCAATTACTACCATCGTGCCTCAGTATGAGGTAGTAACTTCTGTTTCCTTCTTTGAAAAGAAGACCAGCGAGAAAGTGGTTTTTATTTGCTGGTGCATAATTTGAGTCAGCTATACCAGAATAACACAACCTGAGCTTTATCTGTTTAGTGTTTCAAATGAGGTTGAAACCTAGCAAATTAAAGCTATTGTACTGATTTGAATATAAGGGTGTAGTGTGCTGAGGCACTTTTTTCCCCCCAAGAACCATGTACTGGAAAATCTGACTTGGATGGGAGGTTCTAGGTATGATTTTACCTGCTTTTAGGGCCCTTACCTCCTCTGTCATGTGGAAAGGATTAACCTCTCCCTTTGTGGGAGCTTTGAAACTTGCTGGAGAACTCCCAGGAGAGGCTGCACCTGTAACAGACCTCTGTTTGCAGCTGCAGGACAAGCCATTGGCAACTCAGTATTTCTGGTGGGAGGCTTGCCTGATTTTAGCTCCCCAGCCAACTGAAAAATGTATACTAAACACTGTGGTTGTTGGGTTTTTTTCTGTTGTTGGGGTTTTTTTTGTTTGTTTGTTTTGTTTGTTTTGTTGGTTTTTGTTTGTTTTAGTTGGTTTTTGGTTTTTGGGTTTTTTTGGATGGACAGGTAGGGCCTGTCTGGCAGCCAGTTTCTTGGAAAAGCAGGGCTTTCTCAGCAAGCTGGGAGGTGAAACCATGCTCAGGAGGTCAGGCTGTTCATAGTATTATGCACAGGATTGATCTGTGAGTTTGTGGGTGGGCAGCATGTTTGTGGGGTGGCGAAGAGAGCAGGATGTGAAGATGGCTACACTGTCATGTGTAACTTGGAAGGGTGAATGGATGGTGGAGCTCCATTCACTGCTCTAGAAGGTGGCTAAATACTTAAATACGCTGGCTTAATTATTTTTGGTTTGTTCTGCTATCACTTAAAAGGAATGCTTTATGTTGTGTCCAAGGTAGTATAATTGGAAAGCACTTTTTATATTTACATTTCTTCCTGCTCCTCTCTCACAATTTACTTTTTCTTAGCTAATGCTTTTTTGTAGAAAAGAATGCTGGAACAGTGTTTTCAGTCAAAATCAGATCGATTGGCACACTTTAATGTGAAACTGTGTCCCATGAAGTTCCATGGAGATGGGTGTTTATCTGCTCCGTGTATACAGCAAAAGCATATTTCTGATTGTGAGAACAGGTATGTCTTCGTACTTGTATATACATTGCATTTATGACCTTAGGTAACTTTCCACTACTTTTAACAAAATCCGGGATGTGATCTGTGTGTATGTGGCAATTGGTCAATTCTGAAAGTCTGTTAAAGTCCATTGGATTATGAGTAAGGCAAAATAGCCCATGAAACGCAGGAGCAAAACAAGCATTATGATCCAGAAAAAGTATGTGAAAGAAAGTCTTCTTAGTTTTATCTGCTTTGAGTGGTAAATTTTACTTCCATGTTATTACAGCTGTTAAAGCACCTTTTTCCCCAGCTTTGCCATTCTCATCCTCAGGGCTGAAAAAATAAACAAAATTGCATTTTAAGTCTGTCTTTCTATTTCTCAAGCAAAATCTCCTTATTTAGAAAAAATGAAGAATACACATACCTCCGGCAGTTAATCCAGGAGAATAAGCATTGTTTTAGTGTTATAGAAAGAAATCAGTACAAGGTGTTAGTTCTGGTAATTTTGCAATAAAGTGAGTATATTAAGAAAACTACTCCATAATCACTATTTAAAAATTAGTACAGCTATCTTCTGTTCTGTCTCTGTCACGTTCACTAACACATTACACAGACTTAGTTTTGCCCTTGACTGGATGCTGACAGATGAAAAGAATGCATGAATAATTAAATAAACTTTGTTTAAACTAAACTCAGTGGGAGCTGTAACTGTTTGGAAACTATTTTCTTTTCTGTGATACTCAGAGAAAACTTTTCTCTCTTCCCGGTGTTGTGAGTCAGAGTGGGAGTTAGTCATATTCCTGGTTTCATCTGGTGCAGTAACAGTATCTGTATAAACAGTGGTAGGGCTATTGTCTGTAACTGGGTACAATGTGGGTAAGTTTGAAAGTGACAGTGCAAGGCAAATGATTTCATGTTAAGGTTATTTTTAGAACAGCAATATAATGCTGTTGTTTGATATGTAAAAGCCTCCCCCCAGCACATTGTTGATCTGAGAATGCAGTGGGAATAATCTCCAGTACTCTGCCTGTTAGTTTGAAGAGTCACCCAAAATAGCATGTCTCATTCCTTCATCCTGCATATGTCTCTACTGAGACACGAGGGGTCAAAGCAGCTGTTTTCTTGATTTGTGCATGTCAGCAAGTGTCCAGCTCGAGCTATGTTTTGAATGCTGAAGTTGTTGCAAATCATACAAGCATCTGAGTGTAACTTTATATCATAGAGCCATTGATGTTAACCTTAGCTCTTACAAAGACACTGTGTACTTTTTACAGGCTGAGGAATTCTGAAGGATTCAAGTCCTGGACGTGGTTTGAGAACAGTCAGTTTGATGCTTCACTTATAGCTCATAGTCTGTTTTTGTCTTGCTCTATACATTACAGAAACAGATGGTGTGCATGAATCTTCATTAAAAAGGAATTTTGTATTTTACTTTCTTCAACACAAATGGAGCTGTCTCCATTGTGTTTTTTGAAGGTTGCAAAGCTTCTAGTGTTAAGGAAAAAAAAATAGCTCATCTAGACTAGCTAGCTGCCAAAAGCCTTGGACCTTCATGTCCCTTGGGAGCCTGTTCCACACTGTCAGTAGGTTTTACTGCTTATTCAGCTTTACTTTTGCATTTCCTTATTCATTTCACTATGTTAGCCATTGTTCCCTCCTAAGGACTTTTAATTTCCCTAACGAGTATTGCATCTTCAAAACATTTGCACTTGAATTAATTTGCCTGAAATTTAAAGAAAATAAGCTCTAATAATGCAAACACTGGTGTATTAATTATAACATTGTCATCCTTTTTTCTGTGTGGTTTTTCTAAGGGCACATACTTTGAGAGAATGGTGGGGAAAGGAGCTTGTGGGGAAAGCAAAATTGCTCCTAATATGGAAAGAGGTATGTCCTACACTTCTGTAAGTTTGGGCATGAAAAGCTCATAATTTTATCGGATATTTCTCTACATAGGTTGGCACATGGAACAATTCCTCTGCTTCCTTGTTCATCACTATTTCAGTAACTTGTTCTGAAGGTTGATTTCTTACCTAAACAAAGATTGTTACATAAGGGGCCATCATCCTGGTCTGTCCTGTGCTTCTTTGCTTTCCATTGTTTTTCAGAGAGTCCTCAGTGATACATCATCAGTGCTTTTTTGATGTTTAAATGCTGCAAGTACCTCCCAAAGCTTTAATTTCAGAGAGGGATTAGTTTTTTGGTTTTACTGTTTGTTGTTTTAGTAAAAATTATGAGCTACCGAAAAGAACTGACTCCCCTTTTTTCACTAGTGGTGTTTAGGGTGAACCTGCTAGGCTGGCCACCAGTGACTGCTTTGAAAACAATATATTTCTCTAAGAAACAGCTCTGTAACACATTGTTTTAGATTGAGAGGCTTTCCTGGCTTTGTTTCCCTTTTAGAATTCTCAGTAGGATTATAGGTCTGCTTGGGAAAAATTGAGTCACTTCCTGGCTTTTTCCACTGATCAAAAATGTCCCAGGGAGTGGCAATAAATAAGTGGAGGGCTAAAAAGTATATGGCTTAGTTCCAAATTCTCCTAGGCATTAAGATACTCACTTGGATGCAGTGCTGACTGGGTGAATTTTTGAGGCAGTTGCCAAACTGCTTGTAATTTACTTGGACAATTGGGAAAAATGGATTCCATTTTCTTATTGGTGGAATAGTTATAAGTATATGGATGAGACAAAATACAGGTTTACAGGACAGATTCACAAATATTTTGGTAGATATACACTTAGTCCCCTTTCAGGAAAGTTAGTATTTGTTTTCCGTTAACTTCAAATGAGAGAGAACCCAGATTGCTTGGGAAGTGTCTGAGTGGGAGGGAAAAATGCAGAAATTTCAGATGCTTCTCCTAGGAGACAGAAGTAATCAAGGATTGTTACAGATAGAGGTGCTCAGCTAACTTCTCATGGCCTGTATATGGCACATCTGAATGGTACTGCTAGCTTGTAGTTACTACTTGGAAAACTCTTTCCCAGGATATGTTCAGGAGCACCCACTCACTGGGCTGTAGGATGAATGACCTGTTTCAGTAGAAACCTGCTGGTGGTGGGTGAGTGTCCCATCTCCATTATCCTAAATGTATGTGACGGGGGAATTAAGGGACTATCCCCAAAATACAATGGGCTGGAACAGCTTCTGGAGTGGTTTATCTTGCCTGTACTAACTACTTCTGCTTTCAGCTGCTGGCATAAGAGCTGCTGGCAGCAGCCCTTGGTACTGGAGGACACAGGGAAATGCACAGATGGCAGGATGGGTGCTTGAGAAAAGCAAAGGTTCTCTCAAGTTATAGAAAAGTGTAGTGGCCTTATTGACCAAAAAGGCTGGGCAGCACTACTGGAATATTTCTGGTTGTTGTGCATATGACTTCATGATGTTGATACTCCTAAAAGTTGAGAGCATTGCTTGCTGAACAGTACTTCCCAATCACTGCTTACTGATGGAAAAATACTTGGAAGTTCTTATGTGATCCAATGATCATCCTCTCTGCTGGCTTTACATGTACTGTAAAGAATTTCTGGGCTGTCAATACAGCTTTAGGCAGGCCCCAAACTTATACTTTTGCTGCAAATTGTCTGGAGGGGAGAGAATGTGGGATCAGGACCCCTGATCTCCCTGTAATTCAACCACAGTGTTCTTTCCTTCAAGTGGAATGTGACTACTGTCTGAAATCTGCTGCTCTGTAAGTATACTTAAGTGCAGTTTAATTGTAAGCATTAAAGTGCAATATAATCATAAAGCTTTCTATGTTTCTGGAAGATGTTGCTATTGCTTTCAACCTTCTATTATAAAATCTTATAGTAAGAAACAGATACTATGTGTATTAATAGAATATAAAAAGTATTCAAAAATAACTCTGTGGACTATTGGACTAACCCTGTGTAGTGATTACTACACTGTTAAACTAAAGCTGTTTCATTATCTTTCAGAAATTATAAAAATATCTAACTTGGGTTAATGGAAAAATATTAAAACTTGCATAAACACTATCAAGACAATGTTGGCAATGTTAATTCCTTAAAAATACAAAGTAAAGCTGGTTATTAAGCAGTCTTTCTGATTTAAGGGGTAATTTGGATGATCTAGGAAGTAGTTGGAATGCAGACAGGCACGAAAATATGCCAGTGAGGGAGGAGGAAGTGTTAAGTAGCAATGCTGTTAGTTACCTGCAAGAAATGAAAACTAATTCTGCTAATTTTGGTAGCATCAATGGAACTTGAAACAGAACCACTTTTAATCTTTGAAGGTTCCAGGAATAGCTTTTCTGGGGTAGTTTACTTTCCAAATTTTGATATGGTAACTAGTGCATTGCTAAAGACAAAATAATATCAGTTAGAAATGTAAATTGGTATTTGTTAACAAACAGGAGCAAAGAAATTATTATTAATAGCATATTAGTCTGTGAAACCATCAAAACAATACAAGAATTAACACAGTTGCCAGTAGATAAAGCAGTATCTGTTTGCTACATGAGCAAACAGCAGTGACATGATTTTCCTTGTCTGTTACCTGTGAGTGAGGGGTCTTCTGTACCATCCCCAGATGACATCTGGCTGTGAAGATGAGCATGCTGCGTTGGTGAGCTTAAGCGTTCCTCTTGTTCTTGCAGGGAGATGGAATTTTTGTGGGGTACTTTGTTCAGGCTGGCACTCAGACTGCTCACAGGGTTTGTCTGGGGGACTTCTGTGGTTTTCCTGTTTGGTGGCTGATAAACCTGACTATAATGGCCTATGGGATGATATGCTGGTTTCTCTGACTTGCTGTCATCTTCATCATCATCATCAATGATAACTAGTTCTGCACGGATAACCCCATCATATCGGGACAGCTTTTGGTTTGCTTCTGCATCATCATCGTCAATGCGCTGGTAACCCATGAAAACCATTGTTACTGGTTCAGATTCATCCACGTAACAAGGTACAGCCTGGACAATGTTGTATCGAACATCTTCCTCATCATGAGGGGCAGGGGATGGTTCATTAATATGAGAGGGATTTAAAAACCTTGTCTCATTATGTCTTTCTCTTGTATTCTGATAAGGTTTTAATTCCTCATGTGCAGCTTTTCTTTCTTCATTATGAATCATCCCATTCTCAGGATTAGCGTGCACTTCCTTCTCTGAATGGGAAATTACTGGGGAGGGAGACTTTGGTATTACCTTTGGAAGAGCAAGCCCATTCTCTTTATTTTGCTGCATAAAGGGCTCTGTTTTGGAGGAGAACTCTGTCTGATGATTGCTAAATCCATTCATCTCTCTTTTGTCAGCACCTTCCAGTTTTGGTCCAGGGACTATTTTGTCTTTCTGAGGAGTAACTGGCCTGCAGAATTTGTTTGCAAACACAGGCTCATGGTACTCTGTGGGAGACTGAGAATTTTTTTCAGTTGCCTGCCGTAGCAGGTCTTCCACTTCAACAGGAGCAAGCTCATCCATCCCATTTTGTGTTGTGCTGCCATTTGAGGACACTGCATAGACTGACTTCCTGCCATCATCATAGACTTTAATTCCCGTCTCTTTAAACTCCTTTGAGGGAAGAGGTATTGTTGATAACACTGTGTTTTCTCCTGTCTTCATGTCTTTTTCAACCTTAATTTCCATAGCAAACAATGCTGTTGGAAGAAACAAGTGCTTAATGCAGTAGCTGCAAGAAATGTAGGAGTTCTGGCAGTGATAGAGAACAACTGTCAGAATGAATTGTTAAATATGTGAAATTATCACATACACAATCAATTTATTAGATTCTCATTTTGAATGTCCCTTTTTATCCTGTGGTAAAAATATTTTCATTTAGACCTAATTCTGTGAGGAAAAATCAGCTGTTGAGGAGACAATTCTCATTATATGATAGGCTGAGAAATCCAGATTTAACCAGCCCCTGGTGTTATGCTGGGCAATAGCATCTGAAAGAGCTCAATGTACTGCAATGTCAGAGAGTCTTGGGCACTCTGAAGGGTTAGGAGGCTTCGTAGTAGTTGGGAAATAACCAGACTACTGCTGCCTGCCCAACAGCTGTAGTGCAGATAGAAAACGTGAAATGAATGATATGAAGGGAGTCTGTACTTAGTTATGACAGGCAGAGGAATGAAGTGCTGGAAAGAAGTGTCAGTGGTGAAGAGAGTTATTTTCAGTGGCACATACCTTGCTCCACTGTCTCACCTCTCAGTTCTGATGATCTAACTGGTAACATAGCTTAAATGAGAACAACTGTCTCCTGTCTGTAATGTCTATTCTTTGCTTAAAGTGTATTAGATTCAATATATAGGAAGCTTTTATACATATTGACACCTTCTGGAGTTACTAATAAGCAGTACCTTTTCTCTTTTCTTCATCATCTGTGTCAGCATGTGCTGTACTTCTCAGTGCAGAGGGTCTGAAATACTTGGGAAGGTCAGGTATGCTGGCATATATGTAGTCTGCTGCCTCTGAGTAAAGAAGATCCATAGATCCACAAAGCATTAGTATGTTTTAACTTACTTCTACAAGAACCTTTTAAAAGATATTCTTTTGACTAAACGTACCTTTTTCAAATCCTGCTTTTTCAGTCTTCACAGACTAGGTGGGAAAGAGAACCGTTAACAATAAGTGTGATAGTTACTTTTAAGATGTTAACTAGACAGTGCTTTGGTTTCCCTGATAGTTTTAACCTTTTGTGTGCACAGCTTCATACAGAGAAGGGGCTAAAAGTGAAACGTGCTCAGCTGGAGCATGGCGAGTGAGAAAGTGAAATTTCTGTGGTCTTTTTTGCCCATATGATTCCATGTCACACAGGGAAGGACAAAAAATATTATGAAGTGTTAAACAGTGACCCAATCTCCCACTGTGGCCCAACCTGGTTGGCTTAAAAGATTTTTTTTTTTTTTTTTAAAAGATTCTACTTTGGCTTTCCAGTTTTACTTATCTCCCTGTGTATTCCTATCATCTAGGGAATGTATGCGTGTATGTAAGAACAACTGGAGAACTAAAGTTTAGTTTCATCACTATATTTTTTGAGATGGCTTAAATGATTAAATATTAAAATGACCTTTTGACAAAGACCAATGGCTGATAACATTAAGACGTGTTTAATCATAACCTCTGTGAAGGACTTGGGAGAGTGCGCTGCAGTTTAGCTGGGCACATCACCTGAAGGGGTATGAATACCCCAGCCTCTCTAGCTGGTCTGTACCTGTTATCTCTGTCTCTGGCTGACATGTGAAGTTGCTGGTTGTTGTTAGTGGCAGTGCTGTTTTGTGGAGATGTGCTGTAGATGAGTAAAGATAGGAATCACTCTCCCACCCCCATAAATAAGCACATGGAGACAAATGAACCCTTAATGTAACATCTTGACCCCTTTTGTGTTTGAGCTGCTGTCACTTTGCACAAAAGCTCATGACTACTCATGGGATCCAGCTAGTTCCCCTTTCCCTGGATATGATGATGAATGAGTAATAAATTCTATTTCGGGAAAAATATAGCACTAACCTTTATTATGTCTTCTGTTGTTTTCTCAACGGACTTCAGTTTCTTTAAAATTGCTTCTTCCTTAGCTGAGACTTCCATTTCTTGTCTTTCTAGAGCCTCAATTTCCTTCTCCAGTCTGCAATCACAGTTGCATTTGATTTAATACCAGGCAGAGAACAACACTGTAGAGTTGATACATTGGTTCTACTTACCTTGACAAACTTTGCTCTTATATGAGATCAGCTTATAATTCCACACACATTGGGAAATAAGTATAAAATAATATTTTCATTTAAAAAGAAAAAACCCAACAACAAACAAACAAAGCCTTCCACATGTAAACATGAACTATTGTGTCAGTTAGATCTTGGCTGATGGGTTAAATATTTTCCTTTAAAAACCTTTATTGTTATGTAAAAGGAATATTGAGGCTCTGCAGTCAAAATTTCTTTTGAGCTATTGACACTTGCTGTAGGTTTGTATGTTACAGCTCCCTTCCATGCCCTTCTTGTTATGCGTTAAGTCTACGCTGTATTGTTTCTTGCCTGTTAAAGCCGAATACCATGATTAAGGTACACTTTCTTCCTGATTAGAGTTTTTATTTTCTTAGCATATGACAAACCCTTCTAGACAGAAAGGTCCAGGATAAAAATTTTGAATCTCTGTGTGAGAGAGGGAGAAAGCTATGCCTGGTTGTCCTGGGTTAAAGCACACCTCTAAGGTAAAGTATCTCAGTCAAATTCTTTTCTCTGACTAAGGCAGTGACTTAAGTAGATGTCCTCTATCCTGTTTTTTTTATTCTTTCTAGTCAAGACTGTCTTTCTGTGTAAGTGCATGTTTTGGGTTTTAGATAGATATATACATAGATAGATAGAATTTGCCTTATTAGCTGAGTGGTTGGAAAGTCACTTTTCCACAGAGATCTGGAACACAACTCCAGATTTAACTCCGAAGTGGGACTTGAACCGAATGTCTTATGCTGTAGGGTAGTGCTGTAAAACTTCAGTGTCCTGGTTCTTTTTAAAAGAACTTCTTTTAACTTTGAGGAAAAAAACCCCACATTTTGAAAGCTTCTGTATTTGAGTGAAAGATTCCTTTCATTGTTTTTGAACCCATGCTGGAAATCAATGACTGCAGACCTAAGGCAGCTGCAACTGGTAACACATTTTGCTGAGAGCAGTCATAGTAGTTACAACTAGATAATCTGAGACAAAGTTACAAACAGGGTTGTAGAAGTGTTGGCCTGTAGCCCCGAGGGGAAAAGTGTCGTATTTTGACTTCTTTACTATGTGCTAGGATTCACAGTATTATACCAAAATCAACATAACTGTTTAAAGTCTGTCATCCCTTTAAAGTAATTGGACTAGAAAAGCCGAATGCAGGCTGACAGATAAGCATTATTTATTTCCTTCTACGTGGCTGAGGAATCTGAATTAACTTTATGGCTCTTGCCCTATTTAAACTCAGATACATAGAGGTGCACTAACAGGACTCTACATGGACTTTTATCTGTGAGTGACAATGTCCTGCTTCTTGATATACAAAGGTATCATGGATGTCAGAACTGAGAGGGGAAAAAATTAGTTTCAGGATGAAAGTAAAAGCTGAAAAAAATATTTAAAAGCTGCTAACACTTTGGACCTGAGCTCTGAAAGATGGCCTTAGAACCCTGATCAAAGGTACTGATTATAGTACTAAAACTAAAAAATTTTACAAGGGGGATGAATATTTTTGGACAGCTATAAAAGCTGTAAAATAAAGTAATGACCATATGCCTTATTTTTGCACTTCTTATGGAACAGTCTTTGTTTAATATATTGAGATGTTGTATTTTCAGATGAGACATGATCACAATATTATCATAATTTGAAACTCATTACAAACCCACAGAAGCATAATGAACTGAAAAATCATTAAATTATACTGTGGGTTTATTTTAGTCTTTGCTCTAAACACTTCTAGACACATAGATGAAAGGAAGAAAAATCTTGGAGATATTAAAAAAAAGGGAGATGGGGAAAAAGAGAAAACAGAGCCCCAAATAAATCCAAGATTATAAACACCATATATTTACCTGGGTGATCAAGAAATGAATTAAAGTTTATGTATGCTCTTACACCCATACCAACACCCACTTTATATGGTAATTAAGAGAAATGATTCAACAGTCAGTGGATTTAGAGTGAAAATCTCATGCCCATGTAATGGAATTGCATCTAGACTCTAAATATCTCTTTTATACTTGCAAAAACAGATTTTATGGTTCATTTTCAGAATGTGTTGTGAGTGTGCACACTGGAATTTGTGGAAAGAAAACTTCTAAGAGATGCAATTTGTATAGTTCAAAGAAACCGACGACTTTATAACATCATGCACTTGAAAAGTTAGGCCGGGATTTCTCTGGTGTGTTTAAATGTTTAGAAACTTCTAAATCAATGACATTTTAATGAGGTTGTATCACAGTTTGTCTTGACAGGTTCTAGCAACTATTCTAGCAATTATAAGAAACTCTTTTGAAAGTACTGTATTTTTTTGGAGAGAAATAGAAGTATGCCATAGCTACTGTGTTAAATCAATCCTTTGAATATTTGTCCTCTTTGCAAGTAGCACTTGTTATTTGAGAGGGGGAAATAAATAGTGTAGAGGTGTGGATGAGAAAAGAAACCGTAGAAGTCAAGACACTAAATGGAAGGCTTTTCTGCCAAAGTAGCAGCTGAATTAAGAACCTCTATGGAGTTTGCCTGGCTGTGGCTGGCCACCAGCTGATCTGCTGGAGCTGACATCACTGCAACCCCAGAAAAAAAAAATGGCTTAAGAATGAAAAGCAGATAGGAAGACATCACCCTGAAGAATTCCAGACTGAGGGGAAAAGGCAGTTTAGCAAGTCCTCAGATGTTTTGAGGTGAGTCAAATGCTTTAGCAGCTCCGGAGTATATCCTGAGTCTGCCTTCACACATCACATTACAAGCAATTGAATAGACCTTAGTTGTTCTGCATTTTTAAATAGTTGTTTAGCAACTAATTCCATCAAGAATGAGTGTTATTAGCTGAAGATTAAATGAGAAAATGGGACTCCTAATTTTTCATTCATCTTGTACCCTGACCAAGGACTTGCTCACTTGGCTCACTGAAGCTTCTAACATGTAAAGAAGGTAAACAGGACAGATAATGCAAATGAATTTTTATGTCTGTAACTAGAGCATTCAGCCATTTGTCTGCAAGGTGGTTCAGGCTGCTTGCTATTTTCTGTTTTCTCATTGATACAAAGAGCGGAACTTTCCCTTTTATAAAAAAATGCTCAAATCTAAATTAATTGGCATACATACACCAGCTCAATTTGACATCCAAGTAAAGAATATTTTAAAACAGAGGTCCCGTTTAGGAGGGTGATGGGAAGGCCCATGCCCCTACTGTGAATAATCTGCCTACAATTGCAATTGTCCTCTCAGCAGAAAGAAACAAAGACTGGTCTAAGGGTATTCAAAAAGTCTTTAAAGTGATTAATATTTTTTTAACTGAAGATAAAACACACAGAGCATAGTCAGAGTGAACTGAATGTCTGAATCAAGTGGACTTTAATAGTCAGATGCTCAGAAGAAAAAGTTCTACTGAGCCTCTCAGTTTGTTATTTCTACTGTATGACATGTCTACACAATCAGTGAAGCAATATTTGATTTACAGGGCAGGTAAAAGGTCAAGCAAGCTTTCGTTTGCTTTGGTGATATCTACGGCATAGCAAAAGCACTGTGCAAGTACTGTATGGTGCATATTTTATATTTATTAGTGGACTTTATTCCTAGGTTTCTGTATCACCACTGGCTGGTTTAAAACTGGCCTGGGTGTGTATAAACCAGATGTAATGATGCTGGAAGGCAACGTGGATGTTTTTCTAGATGCCCTTGCTAAACAGCTATTGGGGAATGGTAGGAAGTATAATTAATAGCAAAAGACTGTCCATGTGAATAAACCTGCCAAAGTTCTTAGCTCAGACAGAAGTTCTCACATGATTCCAGGTATGTTCTTCTGCCTCCATCTGTAAAATCAAACACCCTTGTCCGAGTCCTCTGTTTATTGTCAAGATAGAAGATGCCAAAGACTCTAAGGTTTGTAGATTGTTTATTCATGAGAGTAAATATCTCAGTAATGAAAATACGTCTTTTGATATCAAGGCCATACAAACCTCTAAACTGTCTTTAGAACTTCAGCAGTGGTGAATTAAGCCCTCTAATTTAGGGTGGCTCAGGAATGAAATAAGGAAAATCTCTGTACTGATTTTCATTTCCAGGATGCATTACACCTGTGAAATTGCTATTGTGAGAGTGAAGACAGCATGTCATTTTGTGTTATATTTTCTTTGTTAGTTAATAATTTTCTGCTCATGTAGTTTGTCTGTTTTATTTCATGACAAATAAATCTGAAGTATTTCAGATGTATATTAAGAAGTAGGAATTATTTTAAGGAGGAAGCAATTTGCTGGAACTTCCCAGGTAAAGGACACAGATGGGAAAAGTTATTTGGTAACACTGGTATTAATAACAAATAGCCATGAAAATGCTTAGTTTGCCATGAAAAAATCAATTGACATGAAAGAGCAGCATACATAAAAATATGAATAACCAGTCACAGGTTCCATTAAACAGCAAGTGTAGTAAAACCAATAACCTTATATTCTTGGAAAAGGAAGAATATTTTTAATAAGAGGAGAAAGCCCAGCAACTACAATCACACATTTATTGCATTTTTTTTCCTACTCTAGTGCCTACAGTTGCAAGTAAAGTTATTTCATTAATTTGCATTAGCATTTAAATTGGTGGTTTATGGTCAGAAGGTCAGCCATCTAGATATACAAACATTACTTGTGCTTGTAATTAACTGAATCTGAAACTATGTAGGAAAAGATTTCATACCTACTTACATGCCTGGTAAAAGCAGGCAGAAAAATAGAAATTAAAAAAACACCACTAGCAAAACAAAGAAACAAAAACCCCACCAAACACACACACTCACACAACACAAACACACAGAGCAAGCAAAAAAAAAAATCCAAGACTATTTAAACAAATCTGTCATCCCTGCATCCCATCTACATGGGAAAGGAATTCTAAAATTGGGTTGTTTTTTGTTTGTGGGTTTTCTTTTTTGTTTGTCTTGGTTTGGTTGTTTTTTGTTTTTTTTTATGCATGCTGAATGTTATCCAAGTCTCTGGCCAAAACTCCAGCGAGAAAGATGGTATCAGGTGCATTTCTAGTTTGGCTTTTGCAGGCTCAGGTGTACATCAGGCATGTGAGCTGAGGAACATTTGCCTTGTGCACAATAATGTGTGATCTACGTTATGTGAATGTGCAGTGTGTCCACTCACAGAGTCTGTGTATCTAGGCCTTGCAATTAGCAAAAAATAGAAACTGACTGAGATGTTACTCTATGATCCATGTTTTGGATTTTTAGAAAGCAGCTGGAGATAAATTATGGGTTTGACCTTTAAATTTCTCCTTCCTTAAAGAAAATATATATTTAGAAATCTTTCTTTAAATGCCTATAGACCTCTTTTTAAATATAAACTTTAAAATTTATAACCCCTTGTCAAATTTTGGATCTATAGGTCACAAGCCAAGGAAATATTCCTTTGCTAATTTTTCCTACATGAATGAAAGGCTTTTTTCTGGTTTGAAAAAAACAGAATCACTATTTCAGTTGAATCACTATTTCACTATTTGTAATAGTGATAAATTCTAATAATCCTAAAAAAAGTTTATATGGCTACATTCAGAAAAGTAAAGCTCACTGTGTGTTCAGTTTCAATATCTGAAGAAATAAAAATGAAGGCCTCTGAGCTGATGACAAATTCAGGCCAATAAGTGCAAAAAAGGTACAAGAAGATTCTACAACTGTGGTTATAAACCCGGATTTCTGCAAAAGATGGAGATGACATATATGAACAATGCACCTAATTGCTGAAATCCATGAACTAGTGTTGTCAGAAGGTCTTTGTCCTAATCCTGCAGTCCTGGTATTTCCAGGTATAGGACAGGAGGACCCACTGCCGGCATTGCTGTGAGACAGCTCAATTGCAGTGGCTCAGATGCAGAGAATCTTAAAGGTGTATAATGAGGTGACAGGCTAGATAGATTTAGGTGCTGTACACTTCCTACTGTTTCCCTGTTTTGAAGGCAGTCACTATGTAAGGCGTTCAGTATCTTTCCTTTTTAGTGGCATAGACATTCTCAGACCTCCAGTACAGTACCTTTTCTTGTTTGTTACTTGGGTGGGTGTCATCAAATGAATTGGCAACAGTGTAGATAGGCCACATCAAGAGAATGAAAGTATCCTGTCACCAACACAGCTACGTATCAAATCCAGTTCTTAACTTGGTTCTGAGACTTTTTAAAAAAAGTTGTTTTCAAGATCTCCCATCACCAATGTCTAAAAGCATGAGGAAGGTATCTACTAAATCCTCCAGCTTTGCTCACAGTCAACAGGACTTTGAATCTAATCTCTCCTCTCACTGCTTGGAGAAGGGCTGAACTTCCAGTGGTCTGATGGGGACATACTTTTCTGTACAATTTCCTTGTTGCTCCTTAGCCCATTCTATCCCTAGATGGTGTTCTTTTCTGGCAATCACACTGTCCTGTGGACCCCTCTTGCATGTCTTCAGAATGACAGCCTCCTGGGATGCTTTCAGGGCATCCTGTCTACCTCCTACCACTGCAGCAAGGAATTCTACAGAGGTGTGTGAAAAGCTGTTCTGTTGAGAAAAGTGCTTTTGAGCAAGAAGTCAGCATAATTATAGGACAAACTAGCACTAGGCTGCTACCTGTCAGCCAAGAGAATTATTATCTGTGTCAGAGATGGAGTAAGGAGGGAAGAGGATGACAGATGACCAGAGAAGGTAATCTTGGTGACAGCTTTGCCAAAAGAGTGTGTGTAGGAGGACAGTGGAAGAAAAGCATAGAGGAAAATGCTATTGAATTGAAATAGTGGAAGAAATCTTGGAAAAGGATGATGAAACTTTGCAGAATCTAAAGGAATATGAACATTTCATCTTTTGTGTGGGTGCTAAGAGGTAATACCTGTCAGTATGCCTGGACCTAGGGAAGGAGCTGGTAGTGTACACAGTTCTGTGGTATTTGGGAAAGGCAAACTGACAATAATAAGCCTCTGGAATCATGTTGGTAGTAAATAAAAGAGTCATTAATGGGACTATCTCTGCAGTTTAATGTTAGCCTTGTTATGGGGAGGTGCTAGGCAATGAGATTTGTAGGAACATCTCTAATGAAAGGTAGGAAAAGACCTTTACTACAGCAGGTTTCTGGGAATAAATTGAATACAAAACAGCATAGGAAAGTAAAGATAACTATTACTGGTGGGGCTAGGGAACCTGTACACTTCTGAAGTGCTGTTAAGGTGAAAGTCGGGTATTAAAGGCTGTGTCAGCACCTAGTGAAACTGGAGAACTTTCAAAATTTACTGTTATTTTGAAGTTCTGATTCAACAATTCCTATCTCAGAGCAAGGCTCATATGTTGTGGCTTATACCTACAGAATACAGCATGGAAAGAATATCTGGAATTAGAGAAACAAATACTTTGCAATATAGTTATTGTGCAGTTTGATAGAATTTACAGTATGGAAAGTTGCATTGTGTATTCTCTAATTCTAAATGACTAGAAAACATGACAAAGATTTCTTTACTCTGCATGTGTTTAGCACTTCTTGACATTTTCATCTTTTACAAAATACAGTGGGACTTTTAAGAAGGGACCGTTTTTAACCGAGACACAAGGGCAGGGGTACGTCCCTACCTGAAAATGTCTTGTTCCAGCTCATGTGTCCGTCGTTGGTCCTCCTGATTCTGCCTTTGCATTTCTTCTTCTTCTTTTGGAGTCATAGAACTAAAGCCATCCAAGAGCCATTTTTCTCGCATAGCCTTTTTCTGATAGGGAAAAATAGACAAGTAAATGAATGATAAAAGTTAGGGTATTCAACCATTTACTGTATTTGTTTTGATGCTGCAGCTGTGATCCACAGCACTGTGATCTATCCAGCACAAAGCAACCTGACCACAGTGAGTGCCACTAGAAGAGAAATACTAAACAATTTTTGTGTATTGAGATTTGGCTTAAAACCAAAATCTTTAGTAACAATGTCCCATTTTATTAGTTCATCAAAAAAAAATGTAGAGCACATGTCAGCTGCTATCTGTAACAGATTAATATTGGTAAGCAGATCCAGTGGCATGTGTGTCTTCAATAAAGCAAACCAGTTGTACAACCAGGCGTGTAACAGACTCCTGTGAAAGGCTCCTGTCAGAAGCACAATAATTTTATTTCAATAGCCCTCATTTCTGGGGTCTTGGCATTGCATAGCTTGTGGAAGGAGGTATAAAAGTTTAAAAGTTTCTGTAAATAAAATTTTATAGGAGTAATAGATCTCTAGTGATGCAATCCTGCCCCTGGAACTTACAAGGATCTTGGGTAATTCTGATAGTGAACTCACATTTCATCTGGTGAAGATGTGTAGGGTAAGGGTGGCAGTGGAAAGGTGGAGCATGGGCAGCCAGTGACTGATGTTTTGGTGGACCTGCTATGTATTTAGAGCTGTTGTAGGAGCAATCCAGAGTTTAAGTATTTAGGTCCTGACATGTTAGTGCCTGTGGAGTTTTTCTGTGCAGTGGTGACTTATAAACAGGTGTAGTGCATGTGCACAGGTAAGTGTATCTCTCTCAGTTGTGTTTTCAAATTCTGAAAAATACAGTTGTATGCACTGATTGCTTCCTACAGCTGCTTTACACTATGAAAGGTGGTACCTGAAAGTCATCAGAGCTCTCAAAAATACTTCTGGTTTAAAAAAAAAAAAAAGGTATTCTTGGAGACAAGTTCATATTTGCAGGGTAAAAGTTGTAAACCATGCCAACTTTCTTGAATTCTTTTTACTCCTTTCAGTCTAACTCAGAGGTATAAATCCAGTTGCTGCCTTGGGGAAGGAGTTGGGACTCTTTAGAAATATACTTTCAACAGGCGAAAAAATGGCACACATACAAAAACTCTTTAATTAACCATGAATGTTTCATTTATGATTTAGATTCCTTAAGCTGTGTAATTTCCATGTTAAGTTTTTAGGTTTTTCCCCCCTGTATGGTTTTGTTAATTGCAGGATGGGGATGCAGATTAAATTGAATTTTGACTACTGCTGCTTGAGGCAGTGTGCCCAGCACTGGTGAGATGGCTGCATGAACCTCAGTGCTGCTTGCAGGGGCTGTTGGAATCCCTGCCTGCATCCTGTGTTGAGTCACTTAAACTGTTTCTTCCTACACTTTTCTATTTATTGTGTACTTTACATGAGGTTATTACTGAGGCCCAGCTGGCAGAGGAATATATATGTAGGACCTGATTGCAGTTAAAAGCAATTTTCCACTTCACATATAATGTCATAAAAAAGTGTGTCTAAAACAGGCTTGTTGAGAAGTCTGTGCACTCCATGGTGCTTTTTTTTTTTTTCACTTGTGGGATGTAAGAGCAATGTTTACAGTTGCCTTAGCCCTGTAGGACAATATTCTGTCTCCCTCAACACTGGATCCTAGGAAATCTTGATAAACACAGGCTGCTCAAAACTGGTGTCCTGAGCCTTGACTCTGTAGGCTCACTTGGCAGCACTTCCCGGCAGTTGTGTCTTAGGCTCTAATGAAATAAATGCAGATTTTAATAGGATAGTTTTACATGATCTGGTAGATGCAGGTAGCCTGGTGTTGGCACAACTCTTATTGACAACAGAATACGGTGTTCTCAAGCTGGAGGGAACATAGTTATTAATCCCCTTTCTATCACACTGTTTAGATTTTAATGATAACCTCATTTTTCTAGGAACTCTACTTATCATCCTGGCTGGAACTGTGTTAGTCTAACACTGATATCTCCAAAAAGAAATCTATAATTCCTTGTGAGATTTACAACAGGGCTGGCACTGTAGACCTAAGAAACTGATACCATCAATTGAAAACAACAAAAGCTTCTGTATGTATAGGGTTAGGCCCAAGAAAACAAACTCCCTGAATACAAGCGTAACACAATAGTGTTATTTTTGCATTTTTCTAGAGCAGTTTGCTGCTGCTCCCAACTAAATGCCATGTAATCTTTTTCATTTAATTAGCCATTTTTGAAAGAATGATGCACTGTGTAGTTTGGAAACAGCCTTTGAATAAAAGATGGTTTCAAGTCTGTTCCATCCAGGCAGCAACACAAGCCAGTGCAGGCACAGCTGCTTCGGGCCCGACAGGTTTTTTTCTGCTGTCTAGCATTTCCTTCCGTGACAAAGTGTCTCTAGCTCAGAACTAGGTTATAGCACTAGGCTATAGCACAGTGCATGTGTTATAGCATTGACATGAAAGCACTTTCATTTTGCATTAGGCTCCATGTATTAAAGGGAAGAGATACTTATGCACTATGATGTGATAAAACCCTGGGAATGGCCAGAGTGCTGGAAAGTAATCACTTTGTTTTGTGGTTCATGGTCACATCAAAAGTACTGTGATATTCTGCAAATTCTGTGAATAATTTACAATGTGTCCTCCAGTATAACTCCACTGTAATCCTTAACAAGGCTGGGCTAGCACTGAAAGATTTATCATTCACTGGAAAGCAAGGGTATTTTGAGGTTTTGGGTCTTGGTCTCCCAGAGGTATGGCAATTTACCTTGCACCATTTTGGGGAATAATTTTCACTTTTCTTTCACAAAAAAATGTGGTTCAACACTGTTAACTACTGGAAGGAGGAGGTGTGTAATCAGCACCCACAAGGTAGCACTAATGGAGCTCAGGCAAGTTGGAAGCCTGAAACTTAATAAGCCAAACTATAAATGCTCTTAGAAACTATATGCAAATCAGTGCTGACTGCACTTTTCAAACAATGCTGTCTGGTCCTTTCCCTTGTTGCCTCAGTGAGAAGGATTCCAGGTAGAAGGAAGGATTAGTTGTTGGTTCATCTAGAAATACTTGATGAAATTTCCCCTGTACTCTCACTAGCAACCCCCAATACCCCTTGCAGTTCTGTGAAGCCCTGTTCAAACAGGTGTATTTACTTACGTGCACTCCACTTCATGTGATAGAAGTGCATATGTAGAGAAGAAATGTTCCTGCTCCAGTTCTGCCAGATAACTAAGATCTGTTATGATGCCTCATCTGTGTCTTTCTAGTAAGACATTTCCTTGGGGACATCAAATTGATTGGGAAGCCAGAGTAGGGATTCCTACTTACTAAATGGAAGTTTTTTAAAAAATAGCACCCAACAAACAAAAAACATAAAAAAGCTCCAATCAAAAAACCCCGACAAACCAAACCAACAACCTTTTAATAAACCTGTTGCTAAGGATTATAAATAGGAAGGACAAAATGAAGAACAGGATAGGATATCCATCTAACAAGAACTTCTCTGTGGCAGTGGGATTAACTAACCTGGAATAGTTTCCTAGGGGACAGGTGTGAGTTATGTTTATACATCATGGAGCCCTGGATTTTACTATGCACAAGTGGTATGTGCATAAATGAGTGAAACCAACCTGAATCCCTAGGGAAATGATCCCTCAATGAAATTTGCTCAAGTGTTTAAATGTTTTAGGAGTCTAAACCCATTTTAAAGTAGTTTATACACTGGATCCTTTTGTTGTTTGAATCCATTGAAATACCTGAATTAGTCTGAGGCATGAATGTTCATCAAGGGACAAAGCTTTTAGGGCATCAAGCAAAAGATATTCAAGTACTAATGTTGTATTTCATATTAGGTGCCTGTCTTATTCCTGAGCTGGAAAAGGTAGTCTACATTTTGTGTGCACCAAATACCTAATGATATGTACGTATTTATACAGCATACATGTGTATGTAAGCATATATTTAAATGTGTGCTTGATCCTTCTTTCCTGAATGAATAATTTCCTCAACGGATGCTTGATTTGCCTCATATATGCAAAATGACTGATTTAATTTAAAAGGTTTTCTGTGTGTTATCTCTATGATTTTTCATAGAACAGGCAAAGAAATCACATCTTCTCTTCCAAAGGAAAGCTATTTCAGCAGCATTTTTCCAGGAGTGTTTTAGCCTCTCTAAAAACTCTGAAATTCCTTCAGAATAAGTGCAAGGTTGGTTTTCATTTTCTTAACTTTTAAAACTCCATTGTACCTATTAATTTTAGCTATAAACATACTAAGCCTGTAAGGAAACTGCCCTAGGGCTCTGTGTGCACACAGCAGTAGGGAGGATTAGCTGGTTGTGTAGAACAGATCAGTTTATCCTTCTATAAAGAAGGGCAAAAGAGTCATCTGGATTTATAGACATGGAAACTTGAAATATAACTTTCAGTACTCAATGTAGCCATGCAGTAGGATAGAGGAATAGAGTCATGTGTTTTCTACTCAAAGGTTGCAGGACTTGGAAAAAAAAAAAGATATTCCCCTCCCTTTTAGCCAAGATGTTACACAAATGGTCAAGCCTGTCCTTGGAGTAACTACCTTCCAATAAAGCCTGAGCCTGGCTTTGTGTTGGCTTGCCTGGCCCAGTGAACTAGTTTATCATAGCTTCTCATTTTTTTGGCTTGACACAAAAGGAAAGGGTGGATGAAACTCAGGATCTGCTGTCTGTTTTGAAGAGAAGTCTGTTTTAAATATGCTTCTCTCGCATCTGCTCAAGGAGACGCGCCACGCTCCCGGTGTTAGATTCAATATATCATTCTTGAAACTGTTTATCTGCTCAGATAATGAAAAGAGTATGTAAAATACCAAGTCTTACATATTTCTAGAAGCATAGAATTTGTCTCATCTCCCTAAAGGACAGGTGCTGCCAAATTGCAATAAACATTTTTAAGAATAGTGGTGTTGGGTAGGAATCACTGCAATTGCAATTATCTACAGAGGTGAATATTTAGGTTTCTTACTACCTTTGGTCTTTGTAATCCTGAGTTTACCAGGCCATACTTGTAACATTTATACATTTTTTGAATATACAAAGAAACAGTATTATTTTACCAAAGAATAATTCAACAAGCTGACAAAAGCCTATAGCCAAATCAAAATAGGCTGATTTTTTTTTTTTTTTTTTCTAGAAAATAAGTGCAATTAGACCTCATGACTGCGCTGCACCCCCTACCAAGTGACGTTGCTGTTGTGGGAATAGGGAGTGAACACACCCAGTCTGAAATGTGAGGCTTAATTTTCATCAGTGAGTTTTTCCTGGTTATGATCTCATTTTATGCCATGAAAGTGATCAAGTAACATTAGCTCCACAGTGTAATTTTTTTCAAAGAGTGATGCTTATTAAAGTCAAATGGAGTCCTGGCAAGACTCCAAAAAGCAGTGAAAATTTGACAGTAAAAGCACGACTTAAATGCATTAAGATTTGCATTCCAAAATCCCAAACCTTTATTCATGCTCTATGACTCGAGGCTATCTTTAGTTACATAAATCTAACACTTTACTTACCTTTAAATGTTGGTGTTTCATTTTTTCCTCTTCTACTTTTAGACGTTTCTGTGTAATTTCTTCTTGCAGTTTTCTTTTGTCCTACACATTAAGAACAATAAAACTTTGTTTAGAGAAATTACTTGTCAATAAAATTATGATGTAAGTATTTTACAGTACGGTGAAATCAATCCATGCAAATAAAGCCTTATTTTAAAGCTTATGTGGTGCTTAGGCAGTGCATAATTCTTGGCAGCAACAGCTTGGTCTTACACAGGTATGGTTTCCACTGCTCTTTCTCCAAAATACATTGAAATGTGTTAATGACCACAAAGGAGGGGTGATGCAAAATAAAAATTATTTTGTCTTGGGAAGGTTAGGGGATGAAAACAGGAAGAAAGTATATTTGAGCAGAATTGTACATGCAGAGTGAGACTGAAAATGGGTCCTGACCAAAAGTCCTAAGGCAGCCCACACATAGTTTAGGAGAGGAAAGAGTCTGCATGGTCTACACTGAGCAGCTGTGATACATCACTAAATGAAATGGGCTGTCGGTGAATCCAGCACTGAGTTTATGTGTCCTGTGGCTAACAGCTGAAATAAACAGGAATAAACAAAGGCTTAGAAATTTATTTAGTTAGTCAAATAATGGTAAAGATTATAACAGAGAAATGTAATATAGTTCATATATGTTATTGCTACTTCTCAATTAAAAAAAATGCCTGTGCACAGGTTGTTTTCATGGCTGCTGATCTTTAGGAGGAAAAATCTCAATTAGTGCTGGTCTATCACAGTGCCACCTTGATCCTTTTTATTACAGACTAGAGAAAAATGGAAATGGGTGAACAATATCTGAATACTGGCAATGCTTGGGCCTCTCCTGGTTTTGGACAGCACTGTCACATGGAGTAACCTTGTGGCTCCTCTGTGTGAGGTCAAACACTGATTTAGTACCTTGTGTCCTCAGCAGCCAGTGGGGAAGAAATCATGCCAAAGGAAAGTAACTTTAATAAGGTGTATTAATAGGTTATTCTCTTGGTCAGCCTTAATGCTATAAAATTCTGTTATAGGGCATGGCACACTTTGTACTTGTTTTTTGATGCGTTTTAGGGAAGTAAATGGAACCTTGTGTTGTCCTGTGCAGAAGAGTTTGCTTACTAGAGGCTAATCCCTCTTTCCTTTCAATTAGAACAGCTTGGTTCTGTTAAAAATGCAATAGCTTTTTTTGAAAGAGCCTGTTTTCAGACAAGTATGGTTTAGGAAGGAGTTAACTTCTTCACAAACAGGGGAAGAGCCTTGCCCTTTCAGGCCACCTGAAGAACCAGCTGTGTGTAGGGACTGTAGAAAGTCAGTAAGGAAGTGCTGGACATAAGGCTGGGAGTTGTACTCCACCATTTCCCTAGGATCTGGGATTTGGAAACAGGAAGAGACATGGTGTGTTTGGCTGAATCACTTCACTTTTACTGGAAATTAGAAATTAGCGGTGGGGCCACAGGCTCTAAGGACACTTTGCTGAAGGGTAGGATAGGACAGGATAGGAATAGGAAGAAACCACCTTGCTTTATGGAGACTGAGGGCAGGATAGAGGATGGCCAGGCACTGCTGATACTATGCTGGGATTTAGTAGGTGAACATCAGAGCGTCACTGACCTCTCACAGTCTGCAAAGTATAGCAGTTATCTATAAACACTTTACAATTTTTCCTTGATGGTGTTAGTCTGCCTTTTTAACACTCCAAACGGAACAGGTGGGGCTCTTGTCTGAAAATACATGCTATTTTCATCTCTGCGGTGGTTTTGTGTTTTGCCTATGAACTTTAACACAATTCACAAAGTTACTGATTTAGGATCATTGCAATATATCATTTTTCTGCAGCGTCCCTTGTGAGACTTTATCCAAGAGCTTCTATGCTGGACTGTTCTTGGCCAGTCCCAATTTTGAAGACATTGTATCTGGTCTCTGATCTTCACACTTTTCCTTACTTTGGAAATACTCCTGATCTCACTGTATAAATGGCCTTTAAATAACCCATCATTAGATGAGCAGTGTTACACGAGCTTGTGTTTACAGATTATTATAATTCTTAAGGAAACCTATTTTTGTCTTGACTAAAGTTCTGGAAAAGATTCTTAGCCAGAGAACAAACTATTACTTTATTTATACTATTGGAAATATTCTAAGTCAATTTGAATATTCTTTTTATAACAGTGGAAATTTAATAGAAGTTTTAGGCAGTCTGAAATGACAATTTGTACATTAACTACTGTGCAGAAAGAAATCTGAGTATAAAGGCATAAATTAGTGCATTTTAAACTAACTGTGTAATAAGGAATCTATTCAGTAAATTTTTGCCTGTTTCTTTTTTTGGAGGTCCATGTTAATTTTATGTCCAGTGTTTTTTCTCTGAAAGTTTCCTACTTTTATCCCTTGGCGTTCTAGCATATTTTAATTTCACTGGTTGGTATTAAATACCTATTATACAATGATCCAGATTAAATAAGTTGAAATAGATTGTCTTATATATATCTAGTCTATACGTCTATATATTCTAGTCTAATTCCAAGAAGCTAGGATGTTTGAGGAATCTTTTTGAATTTTGTGTGCCAAAATAACTTTGAAAACTTGTTAGAATACTTTCTGCAGTGTATTCTGCTATGCTTTGCCTGCACATCATGTTTTGCTTTACAAAGTTTTACTGTACTTCTAATGGAATAAATGTTTATTCCTGGATAGCTAAGGAATCCATGGCTTCTACTAAACCTCGTGCTCTGCCTCTGCAGATAATCATGTTGCTGGCAGAAGTCCTTGAATCCTTTCTTACTATGCTCTTTTTAATGTGAGCAGGATTTGCTTTTTATTAAAGATCATCTTTAGCCATTCCTTTCTGTTGTGTATCAATGCAAGGTAAGATTTGAGCCTTGGTGTTAATCTTCATTCCTACTGAAACATGCAGGACTCTGCTGACTTTTGTGCATAGAAATGAATTGTATTCTAAACTAGATCTTTCTGAACGAAACGGAATTGCATCCACAGAGAGGTGTCTTGTGAAATATCTTGTGTGCCAAGTTCATTAGTTTGTTTCAGTGTTCTATAGTGGTACCAAAGGCAGTGGTCTTGGACCTCTGGCAAGTGCCACATACTGTCAAGTTCCATGGAGCAGCTAATGTTTTAGCTAATATATTTTTCTTTTTATATAATTTTCCAGAGATTAAAACCCCTTAGGCATCAAAAATATTACAGCTTTCCTATTATAAGGTATGAAAATCTTGCTAACAAAATGGAGATTTTTGTTGGTTTTTTTTTGTTTGGTTTTTGTTTGGTTTTTTTTTTTGTTTTTTTTTACTTTTTATATTGTATATACAGCAGCAGCAGGTGGTAGTTACATACCAAAGCAAAAAGTTTCCTTTTCAGAGCCGTGGGAGCATCAAAATATTTAATAACAATAACATCATGAACAACAATAAGAATAATGTTTTCCTCTTTTGTTTGCTACATGGAGAAGATTTGAAAAAGACTGAAAACTCCTACTGGCTCGGTGAGAGCCTTTTGCTGTCAAGAAGCCAGGCATTAAACAACAGAAACCAATAAGGTTTAAAGTGCAGGTGCAGTTGTTGACTGCTCCGAGTACCCCTTGCTATCCTCTGTTTGATTCTTTGCAGCAAACATCCGGTAGATAGCACTTGAAATTCCCAGGTATGTTACTTGACACAAACCTTCCCAGAACCACTGGGTAGCTTGCTATTGTAAGTGCAGAGTGCTGTTTTCTAGACACCTTGTACTGCACATTGTTAATGCTGGTAACTTCACCTTATTCAGGCTACTTCATTTCTGCAGGCAGAACACTCTTGAGTGTTTCAATTAAATGCTCTCAATTGATGAAAGTAGAGAGTAAATAGATCATTTACACACAGCAAGTGTAATAAATGAAGTCGTAGCCAGAATCCAAATGTGATTCCCTATTTCTCCTAATGCAAAACACTGGAAGCTGCCCCCATTTGTTAAAACAATCTTCTCCAGTATTCATTTGGAAGGCAAGATGCAGCTGGAGGACTCCAACCTGCATATGTTCACAGGAGTCCTCATCAGACAAGAGTGCTGCCCCATTCCCTCTCCTAGATCCCAGGGAGTATAAAACATTGCAAGGCCTGGACTCCTCTGGGGTGCCCAAACAGTTGTTATCTTTTGAGCCCACACATTAGAGACAAAGTCCAGGTTATGAACCAGGTTCAAACAACATTGCACTTGAACAAACAAATGTACTCTAAACCCTCTAAAACATTTCAAATTACCTTACTGTGGGCTTGTGTCAGGTCTCAAGTAAATACGATAAATGGTCCAGTTGGCTTTTATCAAGTGCCTCAATTAAAACCAAACCTATTAGATTCCTGTAGATTTCCAGTTATGCCTTCTCACATTCATTTTGATTCCAATAAGGTATTTTTAAACTCTCCCCACCATTTATTCTGCCAGTAGTGTTTGTTTCACAACTAATCTATGATGTTAAGAGTGTGACAAATACATTTTTTTCTATTATTTGTTTTTAACTAATGCCAGAGAGACTGAGTGATCCTTCTGGAGGTTTCCTTTCATCTCAAAGGGCCAAATTTTTCTTCAGTTTAAGTCTTTTGTAACTGAGTAAGTTTCAGTGGAGATCAAATCAGAGAAGAATTTGAATTCAGCTTTTTTTTATTACATCAGGTTGTATTACTTTATAAATAGTTTAGTTGTTCCTTTTACACACTATAAATAATCACTCAGATTTCCTTTTAGAAGAGAAACTGATAATGTTTTCTAATGTCTTCAGCATAAACTTCACGGAGTCCTTTCTCTGAAAACTGACAGGTAGGAATTTGCTTAATCCAAGCTTGTCCTTTTTTACTTTTCAGACAGCAATACTTATGACAGATCATCAATAATTCAGAAATTGTATTTAATTCCACAATGCAAACCAAAAATCTTTAATCTCACATTGTGAAATGTGAAAACTGATTTGTTCTGGAATTCTCTAGCTGCCTTTTGACCTTCAGGCAAACATTCAGTATGATGACAGTAAAGTGTATTTTAGGCTGTCCAGTAGTGATTTGCACACATACTTTCACTGCTTTGAATTTAAAGTGCAATACAACCCATAATAAAGTCAGTACAGTCAACTTTGCTATCTTAAAGCAATAGCTTATAAACTGGAATTCTAAAGTAACAATTGCAAGCAGACGTGAAGTCTTTTCTTTTTCTGTCCTGGGATAAATCATTATTCAGCAAACACACAGCAGCTCATTAACAATATTACTTCTGAACCTTTTTTTTTTTTTTTTGAAACAGTGAATTATATCCATGAGCACTTACTGTTATAGCCTGGAATCTTTCTTTCAGCAATTCGGCTTCCTCCATTCTACAAATCAAAAACAGACAGGTAGTGAAGGCAAACAGAATGATACCATAAGCAAAAAGCCTCCTGGTGGGGCTACAAAAAAAACTGAGGTGATTTGATCCAATTCCGGAGCAGAAAGAAGGCAGAATTTTTGGCTTGTCAGAAGAGTCCCTGAACAGATGAGCAGATCAGTCCAGACAGACACATGTAATGAGGGTGTGGAGAAGAGGCAGACAAGGAGAGTGCTGGCATGAGTTGACTGACAAGTTGGAACAGTGGAGCACAAGCTCTTTTCCTTCAGGAGCTGCCAACTCTTTGTTTTAACGTGCTCGGTTAGCGTGCCATTGCTTCTTTAACTGTTAAATGCCCAAAACAGACTCTTACAGGACCGTGGTCAAAGTAAACTTTTATTATGTTCCTGTTTCTCTTTCCTCTCTTTTTCTGTGTCTGATGATAAAGAGATACTTTAAACTTATTAAGTTTAAATAAACTTATAAAATTTATTATTTAAATTATTAATCTTATTTCACCTGTATGTTTTAACCTGTTGTAATATTAGCTCTGTAGGTGGCACAGAGTTATTTGAGATGGCAGTTTCAATTTAGTTTAGTAGATGAAATTTTTAGAAAAACTGTATTCATAGCTGGAAGAGTTTTAGGACTGCTGACCTAAAGTAAGATAAATTTTGAGCAGTCAGGTCTTTCATTAAATGCAAGTGTTAATCTGTGCAATTACTGGTCAGCTATCTGGGACTCAGGGGAAGCTTTGTCTAAGTAAGGATTTCAGGATCATCACTGCAGTGTTACCAAGATGAATCTAAAATGCTAGTGGGCTCTCATGCTGGATTTTTATTCAGCTGACTTGCTGTGGACTTCTGCTGAAAACAGCATTCTGTGCCTTAAGGAATGGCATACATTTTGACCTTTCCATTTACCTGAGTGAGAGTCAGCCATCCAAAATCAATCTAGGAAACTTGCAGAACAAGTGGAACTGCCTTAGATTTTTTTCCACAACTGGATTTTACTAAGCAAATCAAATCTTTACAGCATAAAGATGTAATGTGAATCTGGAATCCCTTTGTTACATTCAGTATCACGTAACTTAAGTCTTTGTAAGGACACTGCAGAAGAGTCAGTCAGCATGTTTGGATTTTTACTGCGAATTCAGTGACATGACTAAACTCAGCAGGATTTGGTGAGGGGGTTTATTTTACATGTCAGCACAGTAACCTGAATCTTAGTGGCAAATCAAGCTCATTATTGCAAATTCTAAGATGCTACAGAATCAAACACTTGATGGTGAAATTACAGCCTTATAATTCAATAGAAATCAATATTTAATTTCAATTTCCTCCTTTCTACTGTGTCATCACTTCTCTGTATACATGAGCAGATTTTCCCCCTCTATACTGGGATTAAGGATTCATTAATGTTTTGTTTATACTCTGATCCACCCTGAGGTTTTGTTCAAACTTGCAAAGACCCCATTTTTATTCTTCAGTGAAGATGTTATTTTTTATTTTTTAAATATTATTATATGCTTCATTTGGTCAGCACCTGGAATTAAAAAAATTACCATATAAAAGCAAACGCAAAGTTCAAAGGCAAGTATATTGAGGTGTATCAAGAGACAGATTACATGGGAATTTAAATGTGTTTTGCTTATGAATTTGAGAATAAATTCAACCACCCCATGAAAATAAATATATTGCTGCTGAAGAAGCCAATAGAGACACAGTCTTTCTGGTTAAAGTTTCATGACTTAATGTAGCCTGCCTTCATGATCTTCGAAAAAAAACCCAAACCAACTTATTTTGTCTTTGTCTTCTGTGAAGTTCATCTTAAAATTTAAGTGTGTATGAGGACTTCACAATGTTTAAAAATATTTAAAGCAGCAAATGGTTACATCAGAAATAAGGACATCTCTTTTGAGCCAGAATCTGTGCTCTGATATAAATGGGATCTATTCTCAGTGGGTGGAGGAATGAGATTTGTGATTCAAGATCAAATTAAAATCAGTGGGATTGCATTGCTTTGAATTTTTATGATCTAAAACATGATCCTAAAATTATGCTTGAAAAATACTTAAATGCTTTAAAAAACCCTACTTGTGGATGTTATATAGTTACAGACCGGGAAAGTGTTTAACATGTCTTTCCCTAATCTAAACCAGTAAATTGAGGTAATCTGAAGAAGGTTTCTAGAATGTTGCTTCTGTTTTTAGGTGATCATTATTAAGAAAGTATTTAAATCCAACTTTAAATATTTTAAATTTTTTCAATCATATATATCCCCTCGCTGGGCAGGATTTGTTGTTCAGTCAATAGGTTGTTTTCCAGTTATCTTAATCCTATTCTAAATGGGATTTATGTGCAAGAGAAGAAATGGACCAGCTGTCATTTTGTCTGCCCCATAAGCCTGCCTTACCAATAGGGGTATCCATGGAGTAAAGGTTAGACCAGTGAATCTGAACAGCTGTGTTTTCAGTCTGCAGGATTCTTGGAACAAGGTTTCTCAGAACTTGCCTGCTAGAAACATATCCAGAGGAAACTATCTACCTATTCTGTAACTTTAAGAAATGGTTTATTTTTCTTTTGGTAGAATAGATTCTCTGAGTGATGTAGAAAATATTTGTGTATTATACAGTGAGTCATACAGGTTGGATTTTTTTGCTTCACTTATTTCTTTGTTCATTTCCATTTTGCACTGTGTACCTAATTTAGGAGCAATAATGAAAATCTACAGCAAAAGGTGAAAGAGTTGCATTATGAAGTCTTACAGGAAATTGGGTGGGAATTTAGAAGAATGCAATATCGTGAACCAAAATCTAGGATGACCACAGAAGCACTTTCACAGCTGAAAATGCAAGTTCTGATATTCTTTCTGGAGTAATGTCTGAGTCCTGGAATAGTCTTCAGAACTGTCATGGTTTTCTAGCCATACTCTACATATAAAACCATCCTCAGTTCTACTCTTGCTCATTATACTGGAATTTTTTTTATACACATAATTAACCTAAGGTACAATGAGATATAGATTATTGTAATAGCAAACAATTGCCTCTGAGAAGAAACACTGCATTAAAGACAAAGAGAAAGAAGCTTTCACTTTTTCAAAAAGTGAGTTTGAAGTGAATGGAGTTGATTAGATTGTTATCAGCTGAAAACATTCTAGAAAGAGTGGATACTGAGTTCATGAATTCACAGTTTATGCATTGTAACTAGTTTGATAATTTTGCTTTGTGATGAGCTGCCTTTGGTAACTGTTTAAAACACAAAAAGGGTGTTTTGGGCTCAGCACAAATGGGAATTCTATATTCTTACAGCAAGAAAATGTACTGCTTCTATGCATTTGTCTGCATGTAGCCTTGAATCTCTGACAGCAGGAATAGAGAGGAGATAAATTTCATTGCAGGTCTCACATTAAAAATATTTACTGCAGCCATCCTGTCAATTGACCCAAAATTCTACTATTGGGGAAGCCTCAATTGACTGAGATACAGTCTTTTCTCCAGTTAGAACCACAATTTTGCATTTTACAGGTGGAAAATAAACCAACAAGAAATAGAAATTTGAAAATCTAAATAAGGCTCATGTCCCTCCATCAAATTACACATTTGAAGTTATGCATTTTAGGATCTCAGAGGAAGTTCATAACAAAACATCTGTGAGCTCTCAGGAGGGATTAAATTTTGTTTTGAAGGCCAGTCTTAGAGAAGTAATGCTTGACTAGGTAGGTCTTCTAACATAATGAATTTCATGGGTCCTCTCACTGAAGCAAAACAATATCCAAATATGTCAGATTTATACAGTTTTATGAAGCTAAATTCTACCTCATTTACTTGTTTTAGTAGATACACACCCTGAATCTCTGGGAGGAAGAGCCTTGGACTATTATGTTTCAGTTGGTACAACACCCTTCCTGTTGCTATTCATAACTATAAATATATTAATTCTTTAAACTCAAACTAAAGAAACAGCTATTTGTCATTATCTTC
Organism: Pardalotus punctatus; assembly: GCA_013400915.1. Lineage (NCBI taxonomy): Eukaryota > Metazoa > Chordata > Aves > Passeriformes > Pardalotidae > Pardalotus > Pardalotus punctatus. Next base: position 154,114 of record VZTX01006850.1, read on the forward strand.
AGTTTGTTTTTTTTAACATTGATTTTTTTTTTTAATCGTATTTTATATTACACCTGCTGCTCAGACATCTTTCAATGTTATGGAGAGGTTTTGGAATGCAGCATGGGCTTAGGTGTCTCTTCTGTGGTAGGGGTATATCTGATGTGCACAGTTGAGCCCAGCTAAAAGTGCTATTGTGCTAAATATGGACCATCTTGCCCTTATTTTCTAAAATTACACAGTGAACTTTGTTGGAGTGTACTCATATTTTTAATCAGTTAACCACGTTTTGTGTAGCCTTTTTCACGTTCCCAGACTGGTCAATTCTTAGTCTCGTGTATTTTATGAACCTCTGGATGTGGGAGGTGCTCCGAAGCGCCTTTAACAGTGCGCTTTGTCTCATTTAAAAATCACACTTCAATTAATAGTTTAAGTGTAATTACTGTGGTGATATCAAAGGTGAGACTCTTAATGGAAAGTGTTCAGGTGACTAGATAAGCGATAGGACTGTGCTTGTTTTGTGGTGTTTTGCTTTTTTTGCCTTTTTTTTTTTTGCTTTTTTAATTTTTTTTTTAATGTAAACTGAAACAAACCCACAAAGAACCTGAAATACTCAGGATCAGTGCCTTAAACATGTTGAGGAATGTGTTGCTTGCAACCCAGGATTTTCCAACTGCTGCAGATACACAGTTCTAAGAATAGGGCAGAGTTTTAAATCCTACCCAGCCAACTGCGTGGGGAATTTTTAGCAGGGCTCTAAGAACTAGCTTTAGTTATCGCGTAGTTTAGTTATGTTTTATTAAGTGAAAACAAATACTCTGTGACCAGGGCCAAATCCTGGAGAAAGTAACAAAACCCAAACAGGTACTGCACATTCCATAGTAAGGAAGCTACACCTCATATTCTCCTGAATCTTATTTTCTGATGCTCTTGGAGAACACAAAGAGAACAGTTGTGGTGTTTGGGTCTAAGAGGCCTCAGTAAGACGGCAGAGCAAAATTAGGGCCTTGCAGACATATTTTTGTGACTACTTTGCTTCAGGTGTGGTTTCTCTGAGTACCAAGTGCTGCTGGTGAAAGCCTTAAAAGTACAGATAATTTGCTCTAGAAGATGAGCTGAAGTAGGAATTCCTTATGAGAAAAGCTTTTTCTGCAGCAGGAGCTGAGGAGGGTGTGGTGTAGAAGAGGCAGGGACAAGACTGGAGGTGGTGAAGCCCTTCAGCAGCCTGTGTGGGTTACGTCAGCTGATTCCCTTCTCCTGAGGCAGGGGCAGAGCTCTCACCGCTCCTTGGAGAAGCTGCCTAACCAGTCGGTGCCTGTCTGTAGCACTGGAGCTCAGACTCTGCAAGATGAGATGAACCTTATCTGATAGCTCCCAGCAGAGCAAAGAAGAATTACTGCTTTCTCCTCCCACATTTCCAGCCACATTTTCCTGTCATTTCCCTTTGTCTGATTAATCTGTGAAGCAATTATATTTGCTAATCTGTCAGGAAAGTAATTAAAAAGAAAACTTGACAACAAACCTAAATCCTCAAATCCGTGAGTATCCACTGTGTCAGTGAGATGAATAGGTTCAATGGGAGATGACAGGAACAGTAGCATTAGGGAGTAAGAAGAACTGGAATTCTGTCTGGGAGATGAGCAGCAAGAGGGGAAAGGTGTTGGAAATGGGATTTCTGGCAGCAGTGAGATGAACTCAGCCACCTTGCAGCCCTCAGGTTTACCTTACTGAGTGGTCCAGGGACCATGAGAGACCTCATGTTGACATGTATGATAAGCATGTATGCTTAGCTATTTATCTGAAGCTTGAAACTGCTGTGAAAACATGATGACTTCAGACTCTGGCAATCCTTCCTGCGCTTCCACATATTCAGTATCCTCCACTGTGGGTGGGCCAAAAATATCCCACATACAATTTGTTTTGTGTAAGCCTTTCCAAGTATTAATGGAAAAAGAAAAAAAAAAGTAAGATTATGCAAAACTTTATTGTTGGCAGACGTGATAAAGTTGTTTATATCAGATAATGCGTGTTGCAAATACAGGCCTAGTTTCTTCAGTGAAGACCTGTTGTGTTTTGCTGAGGAGTTTGTTATTTGGAAGCAGCGGCTGAGGAAAAACTCTCAGCTTGTCAGTCACTCAAAGTGTTAATTTCAGCTGTCCCCTGTTTGTTCCCAGTGCCAGGGAGGTCATCTCAATAACACGGGGCTCTGGCCGGCTGACGCTGGCTGTGGGGAGTGCCAAGCAATGCAGCACAAGCAGCTGAACCTGAGGAGTCATCCAGATGCCTGTGACAGTATGTCACCAACTCATATTGTCCAACAGATTCAAGCATTTCACTACTGCTTCTCACAGCACTGTATATTTACTTAACCCTTTACCTTAAAGTGGTGATTAACTAGGAGCAAAAAACTTAGTATAATAAAGTTTCCTTACTTTTCTTGTAAGATTTGTTTTGATTGTCAGGACTTCAGACCTGTTTTATAGCTACATTTTCTTATCAGAAAGATATTACTGTCCTTATTTTCGCTGGAATCTGAAGTGGATCCTCTTAGTGGCATTCTACTATTTGCTTGGTATTCCCTTATGGTGGAACTTCATGAGAAGTTTGAACTGATATGCTGGCTCTGTGGTGCTGAGAGGAGGCTTCCTGCTTCTGTCTCTATATCCCATATTCCCACAGTTAGCGTGGCTGTCTGCTGATTGAATCTGATCCCTAAGGTGGCTGAGAACTAACCAAGCTAAAAGGTGGATATTGTGTGGCTGATGAGTCATATCATTGCCCAGGGAAACCTGATGAGTGCCAAAATGTGGTAAAGGGAGAGGACAGGAGGTGAAACTGTGGCTACTGGAAAATACAAAGGAGGAGGGAAAAGCAGTAGAAGAGAAGGGACAAGTAGGAAGAAAGGGAAGGTGGTGGTAAACTGTCAGATAAACTAAGCTGTTAAATGTAAATTTACCTTTACTTACCACAATGTTTAACACAACTTTCTTTTTTTTCCCTTTTTTTCCCCCTAGACGCTAAATAGGCCTTTGAAACACTTCTGGCAGATCAAAGGTTACTATTTTATTACTGTTCATGAATGCAAAGAATAATCTGGTTTTATGAAAGAATATTTTGGGGAATATTGAAGCTTTTTCTAGTTATATCTTCTTAAGATGTGAATAGGCTCTTTACCCAGTGACTCAAGGAAAGCCAAGCTAATCTGCAGTTGATGGCACTTCTTCATTAGATATAATTTCTGAAGAGTGTCTTCGCAAATTTCTCTTCAGCCTGGCAAGTAGGATCTGTAGTTTGTTTAGAGATCCATTATGGTCTATAAGTTTCTCATTGTCCAAATGCACTTGGAGACTGGTGGTCTGCAAAGGCTGGAGTTAAATATTATTTCAATAATCTATTTTAACAAAACATTTTAAAATTGGAATAATTTAATTGGAAATTTAATTTAAATTAATTTCAAATTAATTTAAAATTGGAAAAATTAAAAAAATACATTATGTTTAGCCTGTAGGTGAAATGACTGTTTGAAAAGGGTTTGATGCATTGTGTTAATCTGGAAAAGGGGTTTGTCAGGTAATTTCTCATTTCACCGAGTATTATAATAGCTTGCTGCCAAATGGATCTAGCTGTATTGTCAGGCATACAGCTGATGCAGTTAGAAGACATTAAGAAACCTGTTCTTGGGGTTTGAATTAGAAATTTAATCCACATTTCTTGTTTATAGTCACACTGAATTGGACACAATTAGTGTTGGTGTCTGAAGGAAAAATCAGGAATACTCCAACCACTCTAGTTAACCCCTATCATCTGATTTTGTTGGTCTGTTCTCTTATTTTGGCTAATGCATCTCAGGACAGTAGTCAAAAGTTGTCATTATGTCAGTACTGGTGAGTGCTTATATGACAAGTTTTATATTCTCAGTTTCCAGTGGACTGTCATTAATGGGAGAAGGACCAAAACATGAACAGCAGGCACAGTAATCTGTCCTTTCAGTGAAGGAATATCATACATGAGTGTAAGTAGTATCAATCTTTTTACATAGTCTACACTTCAAAAACCAGAATAAGTCAATAATGAATTTATTTATATGTGTATATATTTTTTTTTTTTGCTGAGATTCAGGAACATTCTTTATGGAAATACCCTTTCTCCAATTCTATGAAGTAATTGGTATGTTCATATTAACACTTCATTCTCTTAAGAGACAGCCACTTTTATTAGTATTGCTTAGAATTTATACCATAAATCCCAATAGCTGTTGCAGTGGTTTATTGTTGATTTGTTTAATGCTGTGGCTCAGAAATGGAAGAGCTAAAGTTAGATGGGTCAAAAACTTTAATAACACCAATTTAGACCTCCAGCTGGCACAGGGAGGCACTTTGGGGAACCTGATGTTCTGTCTGAAGGAAATGGGACCTTAAACACAGCTGAGGATCTTAGCTCTCTTTAGTTCTTAGAAATGTCCAACATCAGTGCCACATTATCCTGAAGTGATTCTTTTTTAGCAGTTTAAGAGCATGGAATGTATTTTATGATTGACACAGTTTCACTTCATATGTGCCTTATTTAGAGTACTTAATGCCTTTTAAACATAGGCATATTTCTTAAATACTCTTCTAGCCTCTCATTAATTTCATAATTCTGTAAATATTTCAACAAAATACTGACAGGCCATGATCCCAATTTTCTATTTTGAAAACTTGTTGTAGCATGGTTGGTTAAAAAGATAAAATGAATTTGCATTTTTAAGAGTATCCCTCTACCACAAATTGAACAACTTCTGCAAATAAGAGATGTCTTGACGGATGGCAGTTACTGGCAAAGGCAGTAAATGACTTTTTAGTAACCATTTGGCTTCAGGGAACTTTGGAAACAAGTTCCCATCACTGTGAGATCTGATCACTGGCTTTCTAGAGCTGAATGAAACAATTCCATAAAATATGTGCATGAGTTCTCAAGAAGTGAAATACAGATTAGAAAAGGAGAAATTTCTACATGTTATGACCACAACTCCTGGCTACGTTTATGTTAATTTCTCTATATTCAGATACTGACTCAGTGACTCGACCTGAAAAATAGCTGTGTTGGGAGTTTTCAGAGCTGTGTGAGTGTCCTGTACTGGCACTAATGGGGTTTTCCAGAGCTGATCTGACACTGCAGCTGTGTGCTACCCTATGCAAATTAGCAATTAGAATTGACAATGCTGATAATGGAATGGGTCTGTTTGGTGGCTTCCATTGGGGGCTTAAAAGCAACTCTTCTTCCAAGCCCTTATTCCTTTGATTGCAGCCCTTTTTCTTAATTGCCTTACTATTATGATATCTTCAGCAGAACTGACTGCAATACTTCAGGTGCTGGCTTGTACCTTCTCCAAACTGATAACATCTGCTTACCAAAAAATCCTTGTGAGAGCCTCAACCCCTTCCACCTCCTCCTCCTGCTTCTCCTAGACATTATCCTAATCCTCAGTGTTTCTCCTATCCTATATTAATCCCATAAACCCTGAGCAAATCTGCCTACTCTGTCAGCATTTGATGAAGAAGGTCCAGGGTGACAGCTCCCAGTGTGCACCGTCTGCACCGACAGGCTGCAGTCAAAACTGATCACAGCTTGAATCTCCCCATTTAATTGTCCCTAACAAGCAGTTATGAAATCCACAGAGCAGCTTCAAGTGCTCATAAGACATTCTGAAAATGTTCCTCACCTACTGCTCCTTTTGGTTTTGTTGTGTATAATGCTTGTAGTATAGGACTGTCTTTGAGTGAGTGAAATTTAAATGCCAGTTGTGAAAACAACATGAATAATACAAGAAGAGATACATAGTTCAGGCTTTGAAAGATCATGAGCATGACTCAAGCAAGTGGGATTCTATTTTGGTTACACAGAGATTTCCATCAGCAAAACATCCTGGCTGTTGATTCTTCTTGTTTCTCTTATAAAAATTACTTTAAAATCTTTAATTAACCTTGTCTTAAAAGTACTGATTTACTTGTGATTTTCTAATTCCTGGAGGTAAAAGCTCTCTGTAGTAGAGCTTGTCAACAACAGTTGGTACAAAAGGTTAGAAGCTGAGACAAATCCTCCTGTGCTAAAACAACATCTTGGAATTCTTTTCCTGTTCCATTTCTCCCCTTTTTAATGCTTTTTGCATTCTGTCAATGATTCTTAAAATAGTTAGATCCTACAATCTATCATTCTATAGTTTCCTTTTAGTTGTATTTTTTAAATCTAGTTTTTATTTTAATTTCCTTATTTTTCCTGAGCATTTGAGTTGTTGGCCAACAAACTTTTGCCTTGTTTACAGGAACACTCCTAGCTAATGAGAACAATGACTAATCTCTCTAATATACAGTTACCGCTATTATCTAGATACTCTCAGTTTCAGAAATGAAAGTGGGATAGGAATTTGTTTAATTCTTTGGTTTGTACAACTTTGATTATTTAATTATTTTGTCACTTAATCATTCTAAATAATTGGATCCTCCTGAGCAATGAAAAGGTTTACAATGATTTACAAACAAGGTGTTCTCTCTTTCCATCTGTATGTGGGATGATCAATAAAGTTTCAGATCTGTCATGCATTCTGGAACTATAGGCAAATTAGTAGTATGCCTGGGTTAATTTCAGCACGTAGAAGTTTACAGAGAGTCTCTGATTGCATCTGCCTCCAATCTGCTTAATGGCAAAACAGTTACATTTGCTAAATAAGACTTTTAGGTTTTTTTCTTTCAAACCCTAGTTTACAAGGCTCATATCAATAACAAAGCCCTATGTAGGAAATAACTGAAGATTTCTGTTTTCCTTTGGGCTTCTGCATATCATGAAGGTTCTTCCTTAGCAGTGTTTCAATTTTTTTCCCGGGCAATAATGCCTGCATATAGCAAACAGACCTTTGCTGTAGCCCCCTGCAATTCAGAAATTACAAACTGCTCTATATGTGTTTTGTAGTTCTAAGAAACTGAATTTTAATTCTTTTTGTTAAGGCTGACACATGTAAGAATACTACCAAAAGCAGGGCTGGGCGTTTAGGAAGGATGAAATTCCTCAGATTAAGGCATGCCCTGACACCTCAAGATTCTGAAGAGAACTTGGGAGTCATACTGAATCAACACAAGAATATTAACTCTGATAGCAAACCTTTAGCTAGAATGGCTTAATGTTCTAAAGAGTTTGAAAGCTTTTCTGAATTGGGAATGAGTGCAACGGTTGTGGGAATTTTGCTGGAAATATTTCAAGAGGGATGCTTAAATCTGTCTGGACTGTTACGAGAGAATAATAGAAAGATTTAATAGAAAGTATATTCTACAAAATGAGTATAACTCATTAAATAGAAAAGTTAATTGGTTCTTCAGAAAGACACAAGTTCTTACTGACAGAAATTTGACAGTAAAAGGCAGAATGGTAACAAAACTCAGGGTTTGGATGTTGAAAGTTGAAATTACTGCATGTGAGAAGAGAATTTTAAGAGGGACAATAATTCCAGGACAGTGACAAAAGCAAAATGATGAAACCTATGACAAAACCTGAGACATTTCTTAGCATGCTCAGGAAAACAACTAATTAGGTCATATAAAAATGGCTTAATCAAAGGCAATTTAAAAAGATTACTTATTGGTTTTTTTTCAATTTCCTTTTGACTTTGAACATTTCCTGAAGAAATTCTTTAAAACTTTAACACTTCAGAATTTGCTATTTGTCCCAGGTAGATGGTTATTTTGGCTGTTAGTATTATAATATCATGTACAGTTCTACTGTACCAGTTACAGAATGTATTTACAAGACACACGACAGTTGCTGAATCCACTTGCCTGCAACCTTCCTTTTGGAACTTTGTACATTTTAAGCAGTAAGCTTTTATAACCCAGAACCAGTGATTTTCAAATAGGGACTGAATTTGCCATTCTTTTTGGTGTCATGAGTTAAGAAATGTGAGTATAAAGACTGTGTCTTTTCCTTATCTTTTCATGAGCCTAGACAATTTGTGAATGAATCTCTGTAAGTCAGGGAAATCAGCCCTGCTTCTCTGTGTATTTCCTGCTTCCCATCTGACAGATGGGGAGAATGGTACTTTCCTAGCTCACAGAGAAGAGTGTCATTATTGAATATGGACTGTTCCTTGCACAGCCATTTAGGTGATGTTTGAATTTAGAATGCACCTAAAATGATGGTTGGTCATTTGGTAAAATAAGTGTTGGGAAAAAAATCACTTTGAACAGCCTTTTGATTTATAAATGTCCATGCAAAATTACAATTACAACCAAACATAGTAATAATAGAATACTGCCAAAACTGTGCTACCAAAATTCAGGCTAGCCCAGCCCAGAAGAGAATGGAAGCAACTGCTTGATTTTTGTTGAAAACCCTGGAACTCATAAGCAAGTGCTCACCATGAAGTATAAACTGCCTATGTTTCAAAGGGTGTCTCTGTTCTAATTTATTTCTGTTGCAATAGGCCTCAGTGCCTTATTGGTCTCTAGACCTTTATCTTTTAACAAATTATTTTGGATGGCATGGACCCAGCAGCAGGCTAATGGACTATAGTCATCATTAGCAAATGTGCTTTGCCCTTGAACAGTCTCCTATGCTAATAATTTTATGCCAATACCATCCTTTTTCAGGAGTAGCTGCCCTTGCTAAAAGCAGCCTGGCCCTGTCGATTTGCCAAGGGGAGGTCCTGTCATGTGATTTAGTCCCTCTCAGAAAAGGTCTCTGTGCTGGCTTGGCTGACTTCTCAGCTCATTGCACGCTGACACTGAATGTAGCAGGCTGACTATCTTTGCAGAGGGCTATAGTTCAGCTGATCTTAGAGGTGTTTTCCAACCCTCAGTGATTCTATGATCTCATCTCACTGCCCTTTCTAAACAACCAACCAGACTGACGTCATGCCTTAACAGATGACGGTGCTTGGTTTGGTGATGAGGCATGCATATTACTGAAATGTGTATCTAGGAATGTAAAATCCATAAATCCAGATATTCTTCTTACACCTGTATCTCTGTAAATAACTGCTCCTTCCTTCAGAGGTCTGACCACTGAGAGCACGGTCTGTGCAGTCTTTTACCACCAGTGTTGCATATTGTGGTCTAATCATACTGGGTGTTTTATGAATGTTTGGGCAGACAATGGTGCCAGTGGTGAGCTTATAAACTAAGAAAGTGTCAGGGGTCTTCATAAAAGTCTTGGCTTTGAATCTGTGATGCCCTGTATGTGCTACCTTTTCTGATGACGTTAGAGGCCTTATCAATACCAGAAGTGTGCTGTTTGAAAATGTGTTTAATGCACATTAAATAACATAACCTGATTCAATGTTTACTGTGACCAAAGCTCATGTAAAACTAGATGGAATTATTCAGCCTACTCCTTCAACTTTAGCTATAACTAGATAACTCCTTTTCCAACTCAGCTGTCTGCATTATGGTGTTTATGGTGTTTTTTTCTAAAAATACCTTCCAGTTTGAGATAGATGCAGAACATTTCACTACTTGAAAGGTTACAAAATTAAATGGGAAAGGTAGAGCATAGTGTGTCATGGTCCCAAACACACAAAATATGAGAGTAAACGGACGTTTCTGATGAATGGTCATTGGTAGTGGGACATTTCTCTGGGCTTTAGTACTAATGATGAGCAAGATGAGGGGAACATTAACCCCAGAGAGAGTATTTAGGACCAGAAAAAGAAAAAATCAGGAAAGCATACAGGAAGCCCACTACTTGCTTTTGATTAATTTGGTTTAATTTTATTTTTGGTACTATTTCATGTCAATGACTAACTTATAGATGTACCTTAACACCTCTGGAAACATTCAAATAGATCATGCTTGAACTTCTGGAAGACATCTAATTGTAATTGGAACCTCAAGAACACAAAGTAGGGAAGAGATCACAAGACTCAGAGATCATGATGAACACTAGGAAAAAAGTTAACTGATACATGAGAAAGTAAGTTGCTGAAGAAGCAGTTTCATGATCTATAGTTTGGCCTTTTGTCTGGCCTTCATCAGGTATATAATAACAAAGCTTGAAAGCTCTTTGATCAGCAGTTCAGCTCCCACGCTGGGAATGAGGCAGGGCTTGCTCAGCTGATACCTCATTCTGACAAAGAAATTGAGTTACAGGAGGGACACAGAGCAGGAGTTGCTGTGGCATCAGTGAAAACAGTAGTAGTGTAAACTTCTACCAACCACTGTTTGTAGGAGAAGTAAGAGCATGGAAAGGTTTACCAACAGCACATCTAGTATTACTTGTTCTGCTGCAGTGAGGAAGAACTTTCAGAAAAGGAAGCACAGAAACTGGCATTCCTCCCGGGATGAACCTGCTAGGGCTTGTAGACCTTGGCTGCCTGTGGTGGGTGGGGAGATTGCAGACATGTTCCATCAGACCCTGGCATCTTCACTGCCTATGAACGAGGGCTGTGTTGTGTTCTGACAGGTAAATATGGGATGACACAGTAGCTGTGTGGAAACAACTCAGTGACACAATCATCAGACTGCATGAAACTTATCAAAAGCACAATGACACTGCTTGAGATGGGATCTAATGTAAGAGAGTTCTTCCTCTTTTGAAGTCCTAATGTGATAATGGTTCTTTCTGAGGGTACCAGCAATCCCCTTTGCTTTCCATACTGAATTAATGTTGCCAAGGAAGTGTCCATAGTGCTTTACATCATGACTCTGTGAGCCATGTGGGTACCAGCACACACTTCATAGCGATTGATTGTGATCCTTCCAGCCTGCTGCATGGGGAAATTATTATTAACAACTCAATGTGTCTAGGACTTAATTATATGGAACCTGAAATCTGTGAAACCTCAATTTGTAGAGCCTGATCCTCTGTGTCTGTTCACCAGCTGACATCTAGTCTAAATCCCCTAAAACTGATGTGAAACCTTCAAGCTTCTGTCAACAGTGCACAGAATCAGGTCTGTTTGTGAGAAGCTTTGGGCACTGTCAGGCAGCATGATATTCCAAAGAGCTTTAGTCCTCTGAGATACAGCACAAAGTTTGCTCCTGGGGTTTGGGGGCAGGGGGGAGAAGTTTAATTATTTGTAGAGATCAAATTTATTAAAGAAGGTTCTGGCTGTGCAATGTAATTTCTTTATAGCATCCACTGGGATATTGCAAGCGTGGGCTGATGGAGGGGCCAGCCAAAGGGTTTAGCAGCTCATCTGCACCAAGTGAGTTAGCCAGAGGAACATTACTCTTGTAGTTCTCAAAATTGCCTGGAAAGCTAGAAGTCATTTTCAGTGGCATGCTTAAGGTAGGTTTTGGCTCATTCATAGACCCCTGGGAGTAGTTTTCTAAAATAATGTTTCTTGTGAGTGTCTTTCTCAAGACACAAATACAATCTTTACACCCCCCCACCCTTCCACCCAGCATTGACTTCATAAGGAACGTTATCATTGTCTTTTATTCTGAGAGATGTAGAGTTGTGCTTGGAGTAATAAACAACCTGGATTTATCCTCTACTTGGAAGCCCTTGGAAAGCTCCGTGTAAATGGGAATTAATCTCTTTTTACTGCACTCCTTACTTCAAGAAGGTAATTTCTGTGTGCATCTTGAATAGGAAGTGTCTATTTTGAAACAAAAATTCTTGAAATTCAACCAAAAATCCCACTTAGGGAATGGACTCTGTCCATCTTTATGCTGTTTTGCATGGATCACAATGCAAATATTAAAACAGCAGTCATGCATTATTAGTTTAAGCATCTCTGAATCTAATTCTTAAGTAGAGTAATATGTTGATAGAGTTTAGTTATGCCTCACTATGCAAAACAATGTATTGAAATACAAGGATTAATTAGAAAAAAGTCTCATCTCATAAGGAATTTGCTGACTCTTTTTGGACTAAATTGAGCAATCCCAGGGCATGGTAATCTCTGTGATGCAGGAGCCGAGGAGGTAAAGAGCACCTAGAAATTAAGCATTTGTAGTTCAAAACATATAATTACAAAATCTGTCTGGGCAGATTCAAGTTCATGCTTGTTGCCTCGAGACAGAGAATATGGGAAGTGACAGCTAAGTATGAAATCTATAGAGGACTGTAGTTGCCCCCTGCACAAATACTTTTGCCCCCTGCCCAAATACAAGACAAACTGCATTGATGTGCTTCAGTACATTGAATTACTCTGCAGTGCAATTGGGAGTTTCTGCCAAAAAGCTCTTTTGAGATCATAAACCTTTGATTTCCAGCAGCAGCGGCAGCACTGACAAACGACAGTCAAGACACACATCATCCCGGGTATTTTGCAGTCACCTGGGAGCTCTATACTGTATTAGGGGGAAAGGGAATAAGATTACCCTGGCATTTCCTGAGCCTTTTGGGTTTTGTTTTTGGCTAGTCAGCCATTACCAAAACAAACAGGGCCAAATTCTTTCTTTGGGTGTCTTTGAAGTCAGAGGAGTTATAACTGTACTAAGTCCCAAGCTTCTTAGTATAAAGAGTGTGCTGAATCTCACAGGAGAATCCCCTTTTGAGAGCTCTTCTCTAATGGTTGCAGTGTTTAGTGTGGCTTTTCATTATTCACGATGAGTCATGCTGCTGTCTGTTCAAAAGCTGCATTTGCAAAGAAGTGGCTATGCCTTTTCTCAGTTTTCAGTGAAACATGAAAAAAATCTCATGAAACAATTAAGAATCATGCCTAGGCCCATCAGTAGGCTGTGGGAAAATGAGGAGACGTGTCAGCTAGGGTAAAAGGCATTTTTGTAACAGCGTTTTTTCTATTACTGCATTTAAAGGTCTCTTGATGCCCAAAAGACTTCATAGGGTTCCTTGCACTATTTGAGAACTGTCTCTTTACCTCATCCTCTCTGCTGTGTGTAAAAAGTCCTGGCAGGCCTGGTGTCTTTGTCACCTAGGTGCAGTCAAGGACACCAGCAAGAGAAAAATATTTGTTGTCCTTTCCCCTAACTCGTAAAAGTTGGGACTGATTTTATTTGTACCTTAAGCTGATACAAAAAGTAGTGGAAGATGTTTGCATACATGTTTATGTGATCCCACTAGGAAGAGCATAACCCATGTTCAGATTTTTTTCTACTAGCTGCTTTATATTCCCTCTGATGGCTTTTTCCTTGGAGAATTGCTTTTTCTGTACCTGATAATCCCCACTGTAGTTTTCCCCAAAACCCCAACGTTAGCAGCACATTATAATGATTTCCACATGACTGACTCATCACTTGCAACCTAGAGCAAGTTGCAAATACTTGGCATTCCAGTTTATATAGCAGACAAATACTTGTCTTCAAGTACTTGCTTTTGGGAGCCCATCATCTTGAAATTAACTGATGGACAAGCCCAAGGCTTGGAGACAAATGTTTGTTAATTTTCCTACTTTATTCTCTCCCATGTAACATCTGCTGTATTTTCCAGTTTACTGTTTGCTCAGCTAGCACTGCCAACATTAGCTGCTTCCAGAGTAATGGAAACTTTCTCCTGAATGAAGCAAGTTGCAATGAGATCTATTTGAAAATGGAAAACATCTGTAATCTTTACATACAAAGAAATGAGATCTTACCATAAATATAGGAACAAAGCACTGTTTGTGCCCAGACCTCAAATACATCTTTGAAATAGCCATGAGCAAGAAAAATATTTGGTAATGTGAAGGAAGATGAGAGCTCTAAACATCTCATTATGAAATGTAAAGGGTTATTTTATTTTGCTTTTGAGCTCTTTATTCCCACAGGATGGCCTTTTAAAAAAGGAAATGTGGCAAACAGGAAAAGAAGGCATTTAAGTAAGAAGCACAACTGTAGCCTGAATTTTTGGCTTGGCCTTATCACATTCTAGATAGAGTAATTGAAGATGAATGGATTCACACCCAAATTCCGTTATAGTCATCAGCAGAAACTTTATGACTGGGCTCAAGGGGCATTTGTCCACCTCCATTTAGAGCTGTTAAAGTGCAAGGATCTCTGAGCCTTTGTCCTGATGTACTTTTAGTTTGTTCACCCTGTTCTATAACTGGGAGTGGATCAGGTATTATGGGTGCAACCACAGTGACAGAGATGTCTGTAACCTACTTAGGAGAAGTCTTGTGTAATTCTTCTGACAGGGATTCAGGATCCCACAAATCTGGCCTTTTTTGTTCTCTAGTCAGCATTTTCACGCCTCCCAAAGAAGCACAGCTACTGAGTTTATTCCTTTTCTGCAATTTTGCAGCCTGAGTTGCATAGTATTCTGTTCAGAGTGGAAAATGCTACTGTCTTGAGTTATTTCTAAGATTATCCTAGTATATGGAATAATTGTACAGTTAAGGCAGTTTTGCACATTTAAAAATAGAACTGCAGAAATGAAGCTACAAGTGAATGGACATATAAAAAAATATTCTAACTTTCTGTAACAAGCTTTAGACAGACCAGATTTTGTCATTAAATATTAAGATATTGTGATCTCCCCGTCTTAAAGTTAGATTAGGAAATGGATCATTAACTGAATGGTAATTCTGCTTATGTATATATATAACAGAGGGAGCCATGCTTTGCTGTAGCTTTCATGTGACATTTGCCAGAAAAGAAAAAAACCTAGCAAAAAGGCCTGTTTCATGTAAGTTTATTTGCATATTTATATACACTATGTAATTGCTAGAAATGTTTGCTGTGTAGGAATAGTGTGTGACAAGTCATCCATCAATTGATGTCTCGACCCCAGCAGGCATTGTGAGAAGTTAGAGAACTTCAGTAGCTTCTATGTGTTTGTTTTCATAAGAACATTTGTTGGCAGGTCTGTCAAGTGTTTGCTGTGTCAATGATCTCTCCGAAGTCTTTCTTATATGTGTTAATTGCCTGAAAATTGCTTTGGTATACTTGTTCCAGGGACTATATTACAGACTGAAAGTAAGTACAGTGTTATAAAGTAAACCTGGAAAAAGTTCACCTCCTCTTCCATGATTTTGTTTGTTCACAGGTCTATGTTGACTATTTCAATCAATGCATGGTTCATCCAAAGTACATGTAAAATTACAATCCAAATTACATATGAATTTGAGAATTAAAGTATCAGCATAGTACCACTGAGTTTAGTTAATTTATACTCAAATGAATCCATAATGAAATATTTGTAACCTGTTTGCACTGCTTGACACACTTTAAATGTTAGACTAATATTATTAACAGCTACTAAGGATGAGTCCTTCCCATGCTGGGAATATTCCTTATCAAATCTGGGTAATCTTTCTGTCGAAATCTCTCTCAGGCAACAGATGGAGTGGGAGTCTCCCTAGCTAATGGCTAATAGGTAAGTGCTGCTCACTGGTGGTTTCCCTTTCATACTCAATGCCTGCCATCAGCCTCCTGGAAACCTGGCTCTTGTAACCTCTTTAGTAATCAGTATGGACAAAGTACTTCAAGGTGTGCACGAATTAGAAGGAATAGGAGAAGTGTGTTTGCTTTAGCATAAGCAAAGAAATACTTTCTAAAATGATGATAAAAGGATTGGTGCCACTTGTAGAAAAGTACAGGTAGGAAAAAACCCTATAGCCACACCTTCTTACTGTTTGCAACATTGTCCTGGGGCATGTATGGAAATGTGTAATACTGGAGAATCTGACACTGTATTTCCATTGCAGATTGTGAATTCCTGCTGGAATTTCAGAAGTTGAAGTGTCTTTAAATAAATAGAAGCATCTCTCTTAAGTTGTGAGCATGCTCTGTGAGTACCAGTTTACTCGATTCAAATGCTTCTATAAAGTTGCCCTGTTTTGTTACAGCAAATACCACCTGGAAACAGCTGGAAAGGTGTTGAGCCATGATTACTACTGCTGAGTCCTGCTCTGTAGCACTGCTGGAAATTGTGTGCACTGATAGACCGAACAGGCTGTTACTGCTGTCACTCTGAGTCAGTCCAGACTGCCCCTCAACACCCAGCCTTCCTACCCTCCCCTGAACCCTTCTCCATTCAGACTTTTATGGCAAGACCTGTTATGCCTTTTATTTCCTGCTTCCAAGTACTTAAATTAGTGAAATCATCCAGGCTCCCGTTGTTCTGCGTGCAGATAAACTTTGGTATCAGTTGCATAGCTTGTTGTGACTGCCTTGTACAAGTCCCAGGCTGAAGGTGACATGGGCAGTGCCAGGCAATCACAAGGCTGCTGTTTGCCCTCTGCCTTTTGCTCTACAGAGCCACGTTCTGTCACTTCTGATTGTCTAGGTCCTGGATTTCTGAGAGGAATTTACCATGATATTTAGCCAACAAAAGCACACAAATACTGAGCCAATTTTATAGGTCCTCTCCTCAGAAAAAAGGCTATAGAAGTCAATGGCCATTTGTTGGACTGGATCTGCCACAATTTGATTTCAGCATTCTCTGTGCCTGAGGTTGGATTTATTGTCATTTTAAAAATAATTGATATTTTAAAAACAATATTCAGTAAAAATCTTCACTATATTAACCTGCATCTGCTTAATACCTCTCATGGGAACTTAGAAGAGCATTTCTTTGTTGAGATAGATATCCTGAGAATAAACTATTTTCATGCAAATATTTTTAGAGGTTTGTGGGAGAATGTGGTTGCACCAATTCCATGTGCAAGCTTCATCATAAAAGTAGGGTAGATTTCAGAGTTCAGCAAAGTGTCCTAGAATTCATACCACATTAATCAGCTTTGATTTTCCTTTCCCATTTTTTGTGTCCTTTCACGTAGTCTGTTTGGATCCCTTGTGTAAGCATTGATATTTCTATTGTGATATGCATGGTGTGTTGAATGACAATGGAACTGAGATTCTATATTCCTTGGCAATCTGCATGGGAACACTTTAATTTAATTTGTAGCTTAGCGTATTAAAGAAGAAACCCTATATCTTATGTGTATTATTTAAATGAAATCATGAACACCAAGAGCAATAGTGGAAGTATGGGAGAAACTTCTAAACCAGTTCCTAATTCATCTGCTTATTTGCCTAAAATGGACAAATATCTCTACCAAAACAGATCTAGAACAATGAATGTCCAAGGCTATAATTTACCACAAGCAGGCAAAAATCACTGTGGTTAATTTTCTTCTCTGAGACTTAAATCTGGATTTAATATTCTGCGCATCAGTGTTAAAACAGGGTGTGACAGAAAGGTAAATCAGGGGAAATGTCTTCTTCATGCAAAAGAAAACTCTGCCTGTGCAGGCATCTATAGACAGGTTGGGGGCTAGGGAGGGGAGGGGCAAAATACAAGAGAAAATTGAGATTGTCCTTTTATTTCAATCTGAGGATATAATTTAGAGAGGCAGGAAGGAGAATATTTAAATTACCTTTTTTCAGCAACTTAAAGAGAAGGTTAAGTTGCTAGAGTGCTTGAAATGTGAAATTACCAATTTTGAGAGCAAGAAAAGCTGAGCAGGAATTGTCATTTATGGAGGTTAGGGACTGAGAAGTTAGGTCAGAAAAAAGCTTCATGAGAATGTGACTTGTGATAATGGAATCATCACATAAGACAGCAGGAAATTCAGTGTGGGGGATGTTTAAAGCAATCCATTTTTGAATATAGCTCTGAGGTCCAAAGAATATGCACAGAGCAAAGCAGAAGCAATATTTGTTTATACTTGGTGATGGCTCTCCTCACAGTGCCTCACAGGTTAATTAGACATATATTAAAATAAATTATTCTAGTTCTGACAATGAAAAAGCCTGGTTTAAATTAAGGCCAAACCATAGGGTCTGTATATCTGTGTCAACTGGGATTATTGCAATGCATTGTTACTTCGGTGAAGGCCAAATCAGCACAGTGACCACCAAATTTTTTGGTATTCAGTCATTCTTTGATACTATTTAATGTCACAGAAGCAGGTTTAGAACAATTAGATTAAATCCAACTACATTTCAAAAACCCTATCTTCTTTCTTCTCCACCTGTCTTTCTATCCTCTCTCACCATTTCCCCCTTGTCCCTCAAGAATAGCTGTAGTCACAGGCAAACATATATTTTGAGATTTGTGTAGCTCTAACTTCAAAATAGATGCTCATCCATTGTGAGCTGGGACAAATGCATTGAAGCTATAGTGCATTCATACAAATTTTTCTGTCCTTTCCTCCCACATCTGAAAGCACTCTGAAAGAACTAATCCTCCAGATCCACATCATAACTGTAGATGTATAAGGTAGGAATTTTTTTATTTTTTAAGTAAGAAAAGCATAATGAAGAGCAGGATCAAAATACTATATAACGACAGATTTGAGAGACATATTTCTTAAGAGCAGTATGCAGCCTAAACAGATTTTAAGAAATTGTGACCTTACCTTATTTGTTGTTGATGTTCAGAAACCAAAGTGTGAGACTGCATTTTGATGTCACATTTATCACCACCACTTTGCAATTGACAAGGTAGAGGGCTCGAAGCAGCACAGTCTGAGATTATAAATCCTTTTGATGCTGTTGTGCTTCCTTCATGCACATATCTATCCAGGTGAAGTCTTTTCTGGGGCTAAGATAAACAAACAGAAACAGATATTTTAGAAATATCCATGGTGGCCTAAGGAATACTTGCTAAAGACTTTTCCTCTGATAAATCAGTTATCATTGAAGGACCTACTTGTGTTGTATGACAGTTAAAATCTAGGAAATATTTAACTTGCTAACTAAGAGACCTGGGGCTGTGTGATTTATAAGTGGGTGTAGCCCTCACTTTGGCATTTATTGTGGCCCTTTGTTCTGGACATATCCTAACTAAATTAGTGGGTGAGGTAAAGACTCTGATTTACTGTAATTTCTGAACAGATAAAAATGCTGGGCAGGTGCTAAAGGTTGTTTTAAACAAAAATGATAAACTTTCATATGATGAACTGCTTTACGTGAAATTGTGTCTTGACAGTACTCAGGAAAAATCATATTAAATGTGTTCTAAAATGCAACTTCTGTGATCAAGAATCCTGGATTTTCTTAGAGATACAATAAGAATGCTATATCGGATATGTAATCAATACATGTTTTGTTTAATGCAAAATTGCTTTGAAAGCAATAATTTCATGGTACCTGTTGGATTTTTGTCAAGTTTCATGAACCTCGATTTATCCATTTAGTTGTGTGTGACGAATGAGAGGCTCTGTTTCTGACAGGATGCCATACCTCAGGCTCTGCAGGATTCAACATACACTTCCATAACAGAGAATATCTCCATCAAATCTACAGGGGATTTAGCCAAAGGAATATTCATTCTGAACTATTCAAGTTGTATATGAGACAAATTGAATAATCTGTAAAAGTTGCTTCTCTAAACAGATATGTCAGGACTAAAGAGCTAAGGAAGCAGGGGTACTGTGAACAGATCAGAAATGTGAGGGGCCTTTGCAGTGGAGGTTTCAGGGACTGGTAAATCTCTGAACTATAACAGAAAGGCATGATCTTTTTAATTCTTTCCATTTTGGCAATGTGGGATCTCTTTGACATGTGGAAATATTCAAAGCCAGCTGGGATATTGTTATATGTTTTGTAATATGAGTAAAGGAGGTTGGCACAGGCTTTGGTTAGCACAGGAGCACCAGCTGTGTGGCAATCTGGAACCAAGTCCACATGACTCGGCTGATCCAAGCTTTGTTCTGCCAGCAGAGCACCCCATTTGCCAGAGGGAACTCCTGCAGTCTGAGGTTACCAGCTAGAAGTAAGGTCTGTTCCTTGCTGGTGGGGAGATCTACTGACTTTTGAGACTCACTAGTCACAGAGTTTTAGCTTCCTACCAGCAGAGACTGAAGGCTGTGAGCTGTGTCATGGGACCACCTCCTAGTTTTCCTTCTTGGCTTCTTCCCACCCTTTGGGTAGGCAAACATTAAAGAACTGGAAAATACAGCTTTGTAGGTGTCCTTTCTTCACTTGGCCAGGTAGAACTCCTAAAAATCCCTTGCTTCCCCTGTCTGTGTTGCCCTAGTTACTTTTTCTTCAGAAAACAGAAGAAAAACACGTAAATACTAGTAAGGAAATATTTTTAAAGGAGATTAAAAGAGTAATCTTTAACTGCACAGACTTGAGTATTAACTCCTTTATTCGAGATTTGCATCTTTACATTGCATAGGAGCCCAAATGCTGTAATTTTACAAATATTTCCTTCAAAAAGAGTTCTCTGCATTGAACTCCTCCCGGGGTGTCAGCAGTGTGTGTGCGCAGCGCGGGCCGGTGTTGCTAACACCCTTGTGTCGCGCCGCGGCTCCCGGGGCTCCGCTGCGGCGCGCTCTCCCTCTGGCGGCCTCAGACAGGGACCCGCCGGCAGCGGCGGAGCTCTGGGTCCAGCCTTCACCATTACCTTCGAGTACTGCACGACACAATTGTTTTCACAGCCATGTAAGAGCCCAAGTGATTTAAAAGTGTGTGCTTCTTACACGGACAGAAATGTTATATCTTATTTTGGAATATTTATCTCTGGAATTGTTTTTTTAATGATTTCTAAAAATGCACACACAGAATTTTTTTTTTTAATTTTTGCTACAAGCCTATAAGCCTTTTATAAAGGGGGTTAGAACTTGAAGTATGATATAATTATGTAAATTTTATGCATCCCTTATATATATATTTTAAATAAAGACTTACTGTGTGCCATATTCAAATGTTACAAAGGTTTAATTCTGGTCTACTGTGAATGGTTTGGTCAATGTTGAGTAAACCAATGCCTGAATGATGACATTAAAACCAAGATGAGAATGTAATGAACTTACACAAATACTGAGAAAAGACTGGACAAAGCGGAAATGAACCTGCTAGATTTTGGTATGAAAATTTACATTCATAACATAACATTTTTTTGTATATTTGTGAAAGAATTATCTGAGTCTATGTGATGCATAAGGCAGGATTATGCAGTCAAGTGCTCTACAATCAAAACTATGCACACATGTACATTGAGGACCACGGACCATTTTGGTTTTATCTTATACTGAGGCTTTTGTCTTGATATAGTAGTGTCTGTAGATTGAAATTAATATTATTTGCTGGACTACAGGAATTTTGTTTGTCTGAAGAGGTAATTTTTGTTCCCAGAACTGCTACACAGTATTACAGGTGTCATGATACTCCTTGAGTACTTTCTTTTGACTCTTGCTACTATTGAATTTTAACCCAAAACAATTTCAAAGCAAAATAACACCTTTTCCTTATCTGTTATGGTATCATCTTTTTTCCTGTTGCTCAGTTTAACCAGAAGAAAAAAGCAGTAGCATGGTGAGTTGGCAACTGAACAGCTCAGGGCAGCTAATGGATTTGTGCTTCATTAATTTTTTGTTCTACTGGCCAGGTCTGAGGCAGCAACAAAGTGTGCAAAGTCTCAACTTTTCATAGTAGTTCTCATGTAGTGCCACCTAAATCAGTCAAGACCTGTACATACTTAGACTTTCTTAAAATTGGGGTAAAAATATTGAGATGTTGAAAAGAAAGTTCACAGCTTGACTTGCATCTCTACAGATTTGCAGATATTACCCATGACCATTACGAACCGAGTAATTGCAGTAGATAAAAATTGTGTTTCATTTCGCATCAGATCACTATTGACCTTGAAATTCTTTCATTCAGAAAGAAATTCTCAAGTGTGTTGTAAACATTTCCAGACAAATGTATACAGTTGCTATTGTTTTCTAGCCTCTCACAGAGTGCTGAGAATAGATTGTTTTGGAGTTTTGTTATTATATTTAATTTTTGTCTGAATAAAAAAAATTTTATTTCCATTGAGGCATGTCAAAATACGTTTGGTTAATTTTGTGTGATTAGACAAAGAAAAGCTGAGAGTGTCAAAGGTCTTAAACCTGTAAAAAAATCCTGATCTTTTTTCTGTCATTTGAATGTTGCTGGAGACGCATCCAAGACACTAGAGGAGACACTGCTTGGTGCTTAGCTCTGTGGCTTATGCTGCATAGATGCTCTCATTTGATTGAAATGTAAAAGTAATTTTTACTGTTAAAGGGAGTGAAATTACCTTAAATTGCTTCCTTCCATTATCTTTGATTTAAAAAAAAAAATTGCCTGCCTATCTGTTTGTCTTTTACATAGCATCACTTCATTTTGGAAGATGCATCCTGATTCCACTTTTCAGGGGTGCATCTCTGGGCACAGCACAAAATACTTTTTTCCTCTGTATATTGTGCTGTTAGAATCTCATACAGAAGAATTTATAGTGTGTCTAGATTAGTAGTTTAGTTCAGATCAGGAAAGTGCTTCTGAAGCTAATGTGCTTGTCCCTGGTAAACGTGCTTTGATTCATATCATGGAGCAGTCTTGGGGTGCTTTATTGGATCTCTTTCAGATTAAACTGAAAGGACAATGTTTTCCAAGAGCATTTTCAATGCTCACTGACTGCATTCAGTCCCTAGTGGGACCAGAATTGTTCTTTTTTGAGATAAACGCTAATGAAATATTCATGGTAGCATGTCAGGTCATCAGCACCAACTGTCTCATTCCACAGCTCTGTTTCCAGTGAGCCCCAGTCCTTGCTGATGTGTTGTACATAGCCTCTGGCTTGTTGTCGTGGCTCCTTTTAGCAGAGGTGGTCTCTCTCTCTTTGGCCTTGAAAGTCCTTGTGGAAATGTCTCTTAACAATTACTATTCTGTGAAACCACACATCCAACTACACTTTCTCTATATTAGTAGGGTAGAAGGAAAGAAATCAATTCTTTGCCAGAGCCCAGTCTAAGACTTTATATTATACACGTCAGATTGTTTGGTGCTGAAGTTCTGCTTTGCTTAAACTGGAGAAGCTGGAATCAGCTGTGTTTGGGTTCAAATTATCCCCAGAATCAGAGTATTCCCCAGGAATTCTCTGGAGCTTAACTTCAGACTTGCCCCATCTACAAAAGCAGGGGAGAGGAAAGTGAAACAAAGGGAGGTTTGCCCAATAGCAATAGGCAAATGATAAAATAGATTGTCCTCTCCTTACATCATATAAATAACCAGTTCTGGAGTCTTCTGGGACAGATTTAAATTTCTATATTCTTTCTGGCCTTTCTAAAAACCTTCTTCAAAAAAAGAAGTGATAGAGGCTGATCTTCAGATACCATGTTTCTTCATGTAGTATCTTTTCGACAAAGCTTGACTCTAGTGAGACTGAAAGAAAAGTATATTTCAATAATGAACTAATGCAGTGCTAATGGAATGCTTCTAGACTAACAGGAACTTAATGGCAGTGTAGCAAATTTCTGGATTTTAATGAGAGAAACAAAATAGCTGCTCTTTATATGATACTATTAATAGGCTGAACTTGGTTAAATTAGAACAGAAGCAGTTTGTAGACTGAGGCAGGTATACTGTGGTAATGCTAAGTTCAACATCAGTGATATAGCAAAGATTTTTAGGTATAAATCATAGCCACACATTAAGAAATTGGATTGTTAATGCTTCCTCAAGTCTGGTTTTGGTGCAGGTTTTTGCATTTGCTTGTCGGTTGGTTTTTCTGCTTGGTCTTGTCTGTCTATCCTGTGTGCTGTCCGTGTTCCCCTCCCACCTCCCCACCTTCTCCCCCACTTTTTTTTCCTGCTCTGTAGCACTTCTCTGTAGATTGCAATGAACTCTGGAACAGAAAGTGCATAAAAGTCGAATCCAAATAGATTGAGATCAAATATCCTCATTAAGATGGGAATACTTGGTGCCTATAGGACAGTTCAGAGAAGTTTTGAGTTGTTCCTGGTTTTCTGACTTTTATCATGATTTGGCACTTGTAGTTTTAAACTATGGTTGAAGCTAGCATTCATTAATATACCTGAGGTAGACATGTCTCTAGCACATGAGAGAAGGAAGTGAAAAGAAAATGATCCTCCTTCAGATTTTAGGCAATTATTCTATAGAATTAGGATAATCTGTGGTAAAATTACTCTCCAATTACAAGTTCAGTCCAAGCAAATGGCTTGAACTGAGCTCACAAAATCCTTGACAT
Organism: Pardalotus punctatus; assembly: GCA_013400915.1. Lineage (NCBI taxonomy): Eukaryota > Metazoa > Chordata > Aves > Passeriformes > Pardalotidae > Pardalotus > Pardalotus punctatus. The sequence goes on from VZTX01006850.1 coordinate 177,913, forward strand.
GCTTTTTGGATATGAAACACTCTAGTAACTTTTGTTACTCCCTGGAGCTCTTAAGAAGGAAATAAGCTTCACAGAGATGCTATTTTAGCAGTGTGTTATTAACTCCTCTTTGCAGTTGAATGAAGCCTTGAAGAATTTTGAATAAAACTGAACTGGCTTAATGAAACAGCATTTAAAAAATTGTACTATTTACAAAGCTAATAGTTGCTTCAAAATTTTGCTTTGTTAACTGCAAAGCACTAAAAGCTTGAAACCACTGTGAAGGATATCATGAACAAAAATATTAATGAAAAGTGCTGACCTCCATATGTATGTTCCCGTGTACAAGCATCAGGGCTCTTTAATTGAGAGCTATTAAATATTGTGGTTATATTGGCTGAGTTAGCAGCCTCAGCTGCTGGCTGGCATTCAATATTCCCAATGTTTTTCTCTCTTAGCTATAAAAATGAGGGTGGGGGGAGGAAGAGAGCCTTAATCCAGTTTTTACTAGTGGGAAGGTGCTTAATATGCAAATGAAAAACTCTCCTATCCCCTTTTTCAATATGCATAGCAAGTGTATTCAGCCTGTCCTCGCCTTTCTCTTGTAAAAAGAAATTTATTATTTGAGACTGAGCTGTGCGGATTTCTGTGCTTCTCAGTGGTTGTGCTACCATATAGAGATCATAGATCTCATTCCCCTGCAAGGACACCTCTTTCTTTCTGCAGCAGAAACTCATTAATTTTAATATACACCAGTGAAGCAGCTGAGTGGGCTTTGAGGTCTCCTTCATAGCAGCATGTTCTGTTGCTTCTGCACCACTGAGTTCATTATTGTTTTATTAATAAAGCAAGGAGGAATACAGTGTGTACAGTGCTAATGCTGTCTTGCTCAGATATCACAGGGCATCAGCACTCTTCAGAAACACAGAGAGCCTGCTTGAAAATTGAAATGAAACAGTCTTTGTTTTGTTTAATCCCTGAGAGAGGAACATGGGGCACGTATTTCTATATGGTTTGCTTCTTTATTTTGTTCTTATTCCACAGTTACACAGGTCAAGGCTAGGAAAACTGGCTGTGTAAGAAATAAATACAACATTATATAGGGCCACTATAGGGCTTGTCTGCATTTCTTCTACCAGCAACTGTATGAAAGGTATTTCCTCAAGCCTCCAATATTTAACTGTGCTGACATGAGTACTTTTAGAGTACTTATTTACTGTGTTGCTTCATTAGGATTGATACTTCTTTCAAACCTTGGGAGACCAGTTCCATTTCTACCAGTTCCCAAGTGGATTTGAAAGTCTCAGCCCAGTCCTGCCAGGATGCGTAAGGAAACATTCATCTAGTATTCAGAGCAGTGAAGATTTTTCAGGGAGGCATGCAGTGGTGCTCAAGACCTGCATGTATTGGTTCAGGTCCAATTCAGATTCAAATTCAGAATGGAGGTTTGATACAGCTGTCCAGCCACTTTATCCCACTTTTCTCATGTCATTACAAAAATAAATAGCAAATACACAACGTATAAATTGCAGCACACTGTCGTTTGAAGTTAGTACTCAGGCAAAATACGTGGTTGCTTTTGTATATCCAGATATTAGGGATGTTTTGACTTTGTTCATTAAAGAAGTGTCTATTTAATTTCAGTTTCGATTCTGTAGATTTTCTAAGGACTTGGATGTGGAAATTAAGACAAAGCAGCCATTTTAAATGTTTCTAAGACCAAGTTTTCCATCTTCTTTTCTCTTTTTAGGTTCATCTTTCCTTATAGTCCCTATGTAAATATGCCCCTTTTTTCTGGTTTTCCCCAAGACTTGTTCATTCCAATTTATAGGCCTCAAAGTCTCCTTTGTATGCAGTAATTCCCGTACGCCGAAAAATGTGCATCACAAGCTCCAGCAGACCCTTATTCAACCTGCCTCTCCTGTTTCAGGAAATAGAGTGAAGGAAAACATATTGGAATGCCTCCCTGTGCTGCTGTCTCTCTATGGTGATTGATTAGTGTCCTGTCAAGAACTGCATGCCTTGATTGATGAGTGCTGTGATAGAAGGATGTGCTGTGTTTCCTTGTTTGCAGTTCATGTACGACAGAAATGTTCTTTGCAGCATCCTTCTGTTTTGCAATTGGAACGGGGGTGTGGCTGGGCAGCAGAGGGGCAACCTCGCTCTCCTGTCCTTGTTACCTACAGAACAAGTTAGGTGAATCTTTTAATAGGAAGACAAAGCAACTGAGCATGTTTTGCTAGGCAGAATTTCGCCTGGCATGCACAGAGCACTCCTGTGAAGATCAGAGTAGACAAAAAGCCAAGCATTGGAAATGCTCAAAGAAAACAGCCTTTCCTCAGAACCCGGAGGGGTATATTGCAATCCAAAGATGAAGCTTATTGTATGTATTGTTTTCCCCATGTCTGCATTAGTGCCAATGCTTTCATGGTTCCCTCAGAGTTTTACCTGCCATCAAAAATACAGATTTTAGCCAGGTGAATGTTTCTGAATCTTTACACAGTACTCTGGTTGTCAGACATAGGAGAGGGAGGTGAACGTTGTGATGTCTTGGAATCGGTGTAAGCTGATTGGAATGCTTCTATCACCTTTTATCATTGCCCCATCAGGCAGAAGATAACATTTGCCTTGGAGTTAGTAAACAACCTGTTTATAGGTAAGTAAATCACTGGGAGAGTTGGTAACACCCTTTTACTGTAGGAGAAGAGGTGTCTTCCATGACCAAATGTGTGCATTCCCTAAGTTCGGAGGGCACAGACAAGATGGTGATGGCTGGCATGCTAAAAGTAACTGGCTGACTATCAAGAAATCTCTGCTGGGTTATTGAAGAGATTTTGAATCAGAATAGTACGATGGATTGTGAAAAGACACGTAAATGAATATCCTCCCTCCATCTTGAATCCAGAGTTAGGCAAAGGGAGCGGGATGACTGGCTGAGAGTCTGGGTAAATATTCTGGGAGTTGTAGGTGCAGAGAGATGCTTGCTGCTTGAAAAAAGCTAAGTCCTTACTGTGAAAGATCATAATAAAAAGCATGAGAAATTCAGGCCTGGAGATAACTGAGATTTAGAAAATGTCAGGTTTTATGAAAAGAGCCAGATGATGGCAGCATAGAATGCAACAGAAAACTGGGAAAATTCCTGGGTTAAGTAGCAAGAGACCTGCCCTTGAAAACTGAGTCAGGGATCAACCTTTTCATCTAATCCTCCACTTCAGCAGTGGCTTTTGAAATATAGGTTTACAGTTCTGGAAAGAAGAAAAGAAAACAGTGATTTTTTTTCTGTGTAACTGTGTTGATCTTTCAAAAGCTATGCAATAAATCAGCTCAGAAATCTTTTCTATATGGCATCAGAGATAAACAGTTCTGCTTCACCCTTTCAGACCCTGAAATCTTGTATTCTGTCCTCAGCTGTATAAGTTCTTGTAGCAAGTCTTACCCTCTACTTTCTTAATTTTTTGTCATCAAGACTTAATCTATAGCTACTGAAGTCTCCAAAGGGGAATTCAGAATATATCTCTAGATATAATAGGAAACATAAACTGTGTGAACGCTATTTTTTCAAGAGCAAAGCTTAATAACACGTTTGAATCAAAGATGATTGACTTGGGCCTCTAAGAAGATAATGTCTTTTTTTGTTGTGTGACAGAAAAGTGCTGTCTCTGTGGCAAAATATCAGCCTGCTTCTTCCTGGAGCACTGTTTACTGGTATTGGCAAAAGACAAGTTGATCACTGGACAGGGACTGTTTTCTCCAGATCTACTGCTTTGTACTGGTCATGAAAGGAGAGAGTTGGGTTTTTAACTCTTCAGAATTGCTTCTGCAGAAACAGCCGTGAAGTCCTGGCGTGGCAAGCATGTGGCAGAGCACTTCCAGGACGTCCTGTTAGGAGATAGTAAGTGAAGACAGTGAAGCAACACAGCACATTCACAGCTGCTGTGAATATGACTCATGTCTATGTTGATACAATTTAGAAGTGAGATTGCACCTCGGTTTGTTGGTAATTCTCAATTTTGGGAGAAGTTCCACAAGCCAAACTGCTCCAATGGTTTTATTTTAATGTTTATTGAAGATATTCCCTTCACATGCTTATAGATAGTTTCCTGGATAAACAGATAAATGGCTGTAATGCACTTAAACATTGACTGTATTTTTGACAACAGAGACCACTGAATTAATGCTTACATCTGCAGACTCCTCAATCTCCTTGAGTTTTAATTGGAAATTTCAAGGACATAGGTACTTTATAAACTGAACACTTACAGAAAGAAGAGGTGCTGCAAAGAGGAAGGGAGACTGTAGCAGTTTCTGAGTTTCTGAGTGGAATGGGATTGCAATACATTTTAAGTTCAACTGATTCCTGGAATGGCAAACTCTTAGTGCTGCTGTGACAACCTCTGGCTCTACAGATCTCAGTCCTCACCTTTGACCCCAGTTTCTAAGCAGAACTGGCTCTTTTGCCTGCACTTTTGCCACCTAAAAAGCAGCTAGTCTCCTATGCAAAGCAGGGATTATCAAGCCCTGTTTCACTGGGCTACACTGAAAAGCACTAAGAACAATAATGTTTATCCTTTTATTTGTAAACAGCACCCTTGGGATTATACTCATTGTGATTTTCCACCGCAGCACTTGCCAAAGACAAGATTCTGCCTTATTCTGGTTCTATTAGTTGGGATAGTAAATAAGGGCATTTGAGCTAGGAAAAAAAAAGGGGCTATTTCCTTGTGAAACCTACCCAGGACAGCTCCATGCAAGAGAATAGGCTTCAAAAATTGACTCTCATTTCTGTTCCTGAGAGATCTTACAAATGATAGCGGTGTGATGGGTTGCTGTGGCTGGTAAAAGCAAATTCAAATCATTCAGTAGCACCAGTAAAGGATTTCTGGAATTCTGATATACACAGAAGTGACAGTCTTCTAGCCTATGTGGAATAAAACAGGAGGGGGAAAAAATGAAGAAAAAAACAGAAGAAACAAGGTACCTGCTGCTGCTTACTGTCCAATGCAAACTAAAATCCTTGCCAAGAGAGACAAAATGGTTAATATCCATACAGTGCTTTAAAGATCTGAAGGACAGTAAATGTTGTTATTATTATTACTTTTACTCCAGCTAAGGCTGCTCTTCTAAATAGATATACTGAGTTTGATCTTTGAAACATTGTATTAAAAAAGGCTGTGTGAAATTTTTCTGAAAAGGAATGAATGATACGGTACATTTATCAACACAGTAATAAAGCATTTGCAATTAGACCCTCTGCTTTATATGGCCTTGGAGGAAAGGAATTTCTGAGTCAGCATGTGGTACCGTTAAGCATATTTAAAGGTAGTTTGGTAATAGTATTTTCACATCCTTTTAGTGCATATGACTATACAAATATAAAAAGGAAAATTGCTCCTGGGGGTAAGAGCGCACTGTGTTCATGTTATTCTACACCTCTGATTGTAAGTACTGCCATCAGGAGGGTGAACAAAGCATGACCACGAAAATGGGCATCATAATTGTCGAGTGATACTGCTAGTGCCCATTTTTAAGGAATGCTAATTGGTTGCATGGCAGGGGTAAGCACATAGAACCTCAGTACATGGCTGTGCTCCTTCCCCTCAGAGATCTACAGTTCTATTAATGAAATCTTGGTGTCTTTCCTAAACTATAATTTTCAAGTACTGTTGTGACCGCAGTACAGTTTCTCTCTGCTGTCATTCCTTTGAAGTGAACAGGAATACCTGGACAATGGATTTTAAGAGTTTGAACAGCTCCAAGAAAACACTTTACTCCTAATCAGCAGCTAGTTTAATACACAAAGGTTTTGCAGCTGCCACATGGTTTTGCTGAAGATCATTGCACTCTTGGTTACAAAATACTGCATAGCTGGAAGGAGGACAAGACCTGCTGGTCATTTACTAGAGAATCAGTAAAATTGTCTTGATCTTTTCTAACAGGGATAGGAAGGACCGCTGGGGCTGGGTTATGAGGATAAACGTGATATTAAGACTGCTGTGATTTTATGTAACCAGGCTTGGATTACTGTGGCGGGCAGAAGTTCTTAGAAAATCAAAAGGTAGGACTTGGCACCTGAACTTTCTGGAATCTTTGAACATTCTTGTCTCAAAAATCTCTTTGCATAAAGCTGTGTTTCCAATTTCATTTTAGGTGTGGTGAATGATTTTGTAGTAAGTTCTTCTGGGAGCTCTATAAATATACAACAAATTATGTTGTATGTCTACTTAATATTCATTTGATTTGTTGAGCAGCATTTAGAATTGCCTTCTTACAGAAGATAAACATAATATGAATATATCTACAGCACATTAGACAGATTTGGGGCTAAAACAAGGTTCAACCTGGAAGTAGGGTTGAAAGAAGGCAAAATTTTCAAGTAATAAACCTCACTAAATGAATTTTACATAGTTTCATTTGAAAACTATGACCGTTTCTTTTCTGACCCTGATGCATATTGCAATCTATCACATTTTCTTTCTCCTACTGTTCATTCATCTTCCCCAAGATGGATAGAAAGAAAATTGTATTGTATTTGAAACAACTGTTTTTTCTTGATTATTCTTACTTCAGTAGTGACATTCATGACAGTATTGGAAAATGTCCAGAGCCTCCCGAACTCCTTCCTATAACAAATACAAGAAATGGTATAACTTTTCTTGGCCATATTACCTTCTGGGACATTGAGATTAAGATGATGTATACACATTTACTGTGCATATGTACAGTGAATGCCTGCAAAACTAAAATGAAGTTATCCACTTAGTATTCTGTTGTATTTTCAATGCCTATATTTGAAGATAATTTTATCAGAGTTGCATTTATCAAAGGGAATAAACTACTTGTCATTAATTATTACTTCACATATAGGGTGAAACTGTGCAGATTGCAACTGATTTGTAAATAGAACTTGTCCACCTGTGTTCCTCTAATGATTTCAGTTTGCTATGACTTTATTTTTCACAACTAATTAGAAATTGTTTCATAGTATTACTGAGTGCTATTATGTATTTCCAAGTTTTACCCCAAAGGTATTTGTATTTCAGTTCTGAGTGAAATTCTTCCTGTACACTAGGTGATTTGCAGGGTCCTTTGTAATACTTGTTGATAAAAGGTGCTATGTAAATTATCTTTACTACCATATGGCCTCTTCATGTTCTCAATTCAAATCCACTGGGAAAAATCTCTCAGCAACATCAACAGAAGCACATCTGGTCCACACACAGTCTATGACAGAGTATTCTTTTGGTTTGATTAATCCCTCTATGGAAGTTCAAATGTGTTAGGCATAAGAAGAAGAAACAAAGCTTCTCTAAAATGAAACTCACTTTACAATGTGTTTGAGATGTGCCAAACACTGATCTCAGTAGAGACCAGCTTTACAGATTTTCAAGTGGCTTGGTCAGAGTGAAAATCGCTGGTAAGGGCACAGCTTACGAACCATCTGGACTTTCAGGTCAGTAGTTTGCTGCAGAAATGCCCCAGACACTGCATATTAAAGGACAACATGCTAAATTTTACTAAGTTCTCCTTTTCCCCTGTTGCTGACCGCTGGTGCGCTGATACAAAAGTAAGTGATGACTGTTGCTACTGTTATGTTCTGTGATGCTTTCAGATGAGGGAAACAAGTACCCATGGGATATGCTGATTATCATGCCTGCAATGCAGGCAGAGTTTTCTTCTACTGCTTACAGAAAAGGATGCCAAATTTGTGTCAGTGATTTTTTTCCATTGCAGCCTCTTGCAATCTGAAAACATTTTCAAGATAAAAATGACAATGCTAGTGAGAATGAACCTTGACAGCAGTATAATGAAATGTGTGGGAGGGAACACTCAATCTGCAGACTTTGAAAGAAAATTTTATTCCACCTCCAGTCCTGCAAGATGTGGTATTGGACCAAGGACTTTCAGTACAAGTAGCAACAGCATACAGTCTAATTCACGCACAGTGAGAATAATCCCTTCTGGTGCATGCAATATTAATACTCCAGGGTTTTCTCCATCTGTTGTCACGTATGCTTAAAGTGTACCTCTTTGAGGCGGGAAGTGACTTTATTGTTTCATGCATTTACTTGTGCCTAGCATAGTCAGACATTCTTAGGGGGATATAATCACTACTGTAACACAAATAATTCTCTTTTTATTCTTGAAGAAGTCACAGGAACAAAGGAATATCACCCCTAGGCAAAAGAGTTGGACTTTATGGACCTTTCCAACTTAGCTTACTCTGTGACTCTGTATAAATAAGAACTATTTTTACTTCCTAAAAATAGATGTAACTTTCATACCTGCATTCAGTTACAAAAAATACCTCATTATTTTGCTTTAATGAAGGTCCAGATTTTCATGTAATATAATTTGTGTAAATCTACTGACAAATATACCAGAGCAGAAGAAGAGACTTTTAGTACTGGTGGGATGATAAAACCAATAATAATGGTGTATGTGGTGAAGGTAGGGAAAAGGAAACTGGGCTTCCTGACAGCTCTCGGCTCTGAGGGGATATGCCATATGTAATTCATAAAGCATGATTTCTCTTATAAAACCCAGGCAAAAGCTCTTCAACCAACTCTTTAACCCTGAGCACTAAGAAGCTGGGCAGCAATTCTACAGCCACGTTAGGAGGAGCATTCCTATTTGTAATCCTGCTGCAGTAAAGAAGGCAACTCATGACTATATTGCTATGGGTTTATAGTATTTCTGGTGAAATTTTTGTAAGTCAGATGTATTAATGACTGAAAGGAACCAGGAAAAGGGTGATGAACTACAAATGGCTTCAAGTAAAGAATGGATGCTTATCTGTTTTGAAGAAATTCTGTGGGTTTCTAATTATAAAATTAGAGGATTTAATGGCCCTTTATGGACCTTATGTGTTAACAGTATAAAAAAGATTAGAAGTAGATGAACCAAAGGAGGGGTTTGTCTCTATATAGCAACTTTTAGAAAAAAATTTTATCCAAGGCTGCCTCTTTTTTATTGCCTCTTAGTATACTGAGCAACTTCAATAATTAATTCCAAGCTGTTGTTTGTTTAGCTTACAGGTCATAGGCCATAGATAAGAAATTAGACCCCTGTTTGCATATTTACTTATCCTTTATTGTCGTACTAACCTGCACTTTCTGAAGTGAGTGGTGAGAATTTTTCCAGCAGAGTGTGCTGGAAAAGCAGAGGAAAGCAATGTCCAGCTTGTTTGCTGCTCTCTTGCAGTGTGTTTGTGTTTAGCTGACCTGAGAGGAGAATACATTGCTCGTCAGGGAAGATAAGGTATGTGTTTGTGTCTTTGGGGTGATGAACATGTCTTTCAAACATATTTTTTTAAAATATTCCCTCCTGGGATAAAAGTACTTTTGCAAAGAGAAACTGGTCAATGGAGAGAGGAAATTGGAAAATGGATGTTTCTTCCAGGAAAACATTCAAGTGATTTTTTAAAGATTTTTTTTCATCCTGAATTAAGATAAAAAGCCAACACTTCACAATCGTTCTTAAGGTAAAAACTCTGCTTTAGGAGAACCAGGTGGGAAATTTTGGTGCTTCTCTAGCTGCTAACAGCCAATACAGCTGCCACCTGGGAACGGCTGTATTTCTCAAATTCCATTCATGTCTTTCATGCAAGTGCTTTTCAGCTGATGGTATATTTCTTTCATTGTAATTTTGACCAGCCCAAATAGCCAGGCTGGGGTGTAATTAGGAATGTCGAGTGAAAGATTGCAATGACTCATTTCACTACGGAGAATTCAATTTCAACTTGCTTGAACTGTAAGGGATCACTCAAATTTCAGAAAAGTCCTAAAAAAACTCCCTCGCATAAGTGGGGAAACCCGACACTTACCATCAAGGAAAGCCAGCAAACCATTGTCATTGGTAAGCGGCGCGTGTTCCCCGTGACCGGCTCCCGAAAACGGCCGGGGTGTTCTGTCCGTGTCCGTGTCCGTGTCCGTGTCCGTGTCCGTGTCCGTGTCCGTGTCCGTGTCCGTGTCCGCACAGGTGGGCGCAGGCAGGGCCTGAGGGGCCGCGGCCACAGCGCCCCTCAGCCGGGCGAGCCTCAGCCCCCGGGGAGAGCTCGGGACCTCGCTCTAAAACACGGGAAAACGCCACAAGCTGTGAGGGGAAACACGTGCGGAGCAGCGCTGCGACCCCCGGGGTGAGAGAGGGCGGGGAAGGGGCGGTGCTCGGGGCCCGGAGCAGAAATCCGTGAGGGGAATTGGGTGGGAGCTCCATGGCGCAGCCAGCGGCTTCCCTCCAGTCTCTCCTGTCGGGTGAGGCAAATGTCTTTCTAGCGCTTGCGGTGGTTGTGGCAAAAAAAGTCTCGGGCATGGGAGAGCGTATATCCATCCTTCTGAAGGAAATAATGTGTATTATTGCCTGAATCTTTTCATATGTCTGTTTGTATTTTAAATCTTCTGGAAAAAAAAAAAAAAAGAAAAGTGGTTGCCTAGGAGACAGAAAAGATACAGGTGTTAATGATATTTAATTTTTGGACTGGATCGTTCACTTTTTGGTCATAGCACTAGGAGTCTGAAGAGATGGTCAGCCTGATCGTCCCGACTAGGCATTGCCACAAAGCCTCTGCAGGGAGTTTTTGCAGAAGGTGAATTCACTGCCAGCCAGGCTCCAGGGAGTGAGAGCCCACTCACAGACCACAGCCTGCCGTGAAAACACAAAGCAGGGCTCAGTGCTACAAGTGAAGTGTTTGCCTTAGTTACAGTTTCTGGTACTGGCCTGAGTACAGATAGCCCTCAGCCTCCTCTTATTCTGTTTTCTTTTCCAAAGGCAGTGTGATATTTAATTAGCTACAGTTTGTTTATTCTTATAGTGAAAACAAATATTTGCGATTTACTTTGTGTAGTACAACATGTTGGGTCTGATACAGCCTAACAGGATGTGAGTACAAATGGTTTTTTCAAATTTCCACATGGAGCTCTTGTAGAATTTAACATGGGCTGGGCCCTGAGGTGTCCTTTCTGCAGCCCAGAGGCGGGACAGACCTGTGCTATCTCTAGTTCGCTTCAGGAAGGTTGCTCCAACTTCCCAGGGTGTTTGTCAGTAGGCAGGGTTTGACTATCTGCCTTTTCCCTGATCATATCCAGGAAACTGCTTATGGAGTGGATGATCCAAACAACTTTTAAGCATGGTAGTGTGTTCAAAGTATCACAAAAAATTAAGGTACTTTCTCACCTTGCAAAGCTTCCTACTTATTTCCTGTGTGCAGTTACAGTATTAAAATCAGTGTTATTATTCACCTGGGTGTATGCTGTTTGACATAAACAGGGATTGCAGAATCAGGTCCTCATCTGAATTACTGAGAATATAAATGATATAAATCAGGGGCTAAATCAATTGCAGGCACTGGAGATGAACCAAAATCCAAAATCCTTTCTGTTTTTCAATGTAAAGAGGAGAGTGAAGTTCTGAGGTTTTTTTGGTTTTTTTTTTTACTTAGACTTTACAGCTCTTACTTGCACACTTGACAATTTAACTGAATTTATCCAGACTGACATCTCATCAGATTATAATTGTGTGGTTAGAACATAATTAAAATAAGCCATCAAACAACCCTAAAAACACAATTCTTTGTACCCCAGTACTTGGAGTTCATAAAGACATATAGTCCCTAAATGCTTTACCACAAATTAGTCTGGATTGTATACTTAAGTAGAGAAAAGGTTGTGCTGTAGTAATACACAGTCATAGGAAATTGTTCTCTAAACATTTTGGTTTTAGACTGCAGCTGGTAGTTCATCTTCACCTGCATTCTACCATTTCTTACTGGCTTTTTGGTCAGTCAGGGACATTATGTAGTTCTGTGTCACATAACCCGAGGCATTTTCACACGCCTCTGCAGGGTAGACCAATTTCATTGCAACTTGTAAATTCACCACTTAGGCAAACTGTTATGTAGCTGCAGTAAGATGTCTAATCTCCCTTTGCCCTAAGTTGTCACACATGGCTGTATACTTGGTGAGTGCAAAAGTTATTCAAGGCAGAGGAAATGTTGCTACTCTATACCAGCTGACAACCCAGGCCAAAATGTACATGGAAATCATAAAACCTCTGCTATGGTTTCTGGTATTTTCTGCTACTTTGATGTTTTGTTCTTATATACGCCTTTACAGTAACTTCTGATTTGTATTGTCTGGGTGCAAACAGGATTGAGCTTTTCTATCAGCTTGCATATATAGATACATATTCAAAAGTAGCTCTTTGCTCTCTGCAGTAAGAAACCAAGGAAAGATGTAAGAATCCCTTTGTTTTATGGCAGATGTGACTGAAAAAAGTGGGGTGCTCAGGACTCTGGCTGCTGCAGAGACTGGTCTGGTTTATCAAGATGGCAGTGGTGGCTCCTGGAGCATGGGAAGGTGAGTGTCTTCCAGTGTCACACCCCAGCCAAACATCTTTACCTCAATGGCTCAGGTGTGCTCAGAGACTGCAGTGCTGCTGTTTTCACTGTCAGTTCAGGGAACTGGGGCTGAATAATTTTCCCCACCTCCACTACAGCTCCAGTGTAGACAAGATCAGAATGTGCTGCCTACAACCATTAGTGTCTATAGCACCTGGAGTTTTGGGACAAGAAGCAGCTGGAAAGCCAGTGGGTGACCTGGCTACCTGAAGAAGTTTATGAGTATGCAGGAGTGTTTTGAGACTAAATGGGAGGAGAGAATTGAGGTTGCAATACAGATGTGTCAAAAATAATCTAAACATGGCTGAATGTATCGAAGAGGTTAAAATTAGCATTTACTTGCACTGGTAGTATCTTATTTTGGAACTCTCAGAGGATATAATTCAGTGAGAGTAGAATTGCAGCAGTTAAATGGATGGAATGTGTTAACACTTTTAAGGCCTTTGATTCTGCTTTTTTCTTCCTACCTGTTAGATCTAAAGTATTTTTTCAACTACCAAGCTGTAACCCACTGCAGGTCTGTGCTATCATCTTTGCTGATTCTTCTAGAAATAAAAGAAAGTAATTTATGTAATCTTTAAGTAAAGAAACTCCCATGTTATAGATGTTACTGGGTCTTGAGTTCCTAGTAAAATACCACTGAATAATAAACACTGTGTGTTTATATATGTATATATAAAATTTACTATCCATTCTCATTTGATCATAAGTATTAAATATCTATCTGGAATAGAAAGGATATTTATTGCAATGTGAATGTTCTGGAGTTGATTTGCTAAGTTTTAGATAAAACAATTACTTTATTTAATTATTTGGATAAAACAATTATATTATTAAATAATAATAATACTGCTGTATTTCCCTTAGTATTCAATTAAATAATTCCTATGTTAAGTGACACATATTCTTTATCACAAATAGTGTGAGAAATGCAATGTAGTTTGGGTTTGCGTTGTAGAAATGTGCTTCTGTGAAACCAGTGGGCCTGCGGCCTGTGCTCCCACCAGGGGGCAGGACGAGACAAAAATTAAGGAGTGTTAAGGGGACAAACCCAACAGCCCTGCTATTAATCCCCCCCAACTTCGATTTTTGCAAAGGCACAAGCTCTGCAGCTGTATGACTGAGTGAAAGGAAGTCTTCTGTTTTGGTTTTTTTTTTTGGTTTTTTTTGAAGGAGAGTTATGTAAACAATGCTTGGCTTCTGCTTCAGTGAATACATACATATCACTGGTTCTGAGACACTATGTCCTCAGAAACAGAGCTATGATCTATTTATAGAAGCATTTTTTAACTATGTAAAGCTATATAATAAATCTGTTTGTTTCACATCTTGTAAAAAACGATTGTGCTTTAAATACCCTCTGCAGCATTTTAGCTGTTATTTTTCTTAAACCACATTGGAAGATAATCCTAGGCACTGCAATTCAAGAGTGTAGCGTTATATTGTTCTTTGTAAAAACAATGTAGTAGGAGCCTGAGGCTTATGATATGCCCAATTACAGGAGGACTCTGACGTCGTAAGTGTTTCTTGTGTCTAGGAATAATGCAGAAGGCAGCCTACTTTCTAAGATCTTGCACTGACCCACTTGTGCTTTGATGGGAGGAGACCACTGACTGAAGGCTGTTTAGCCCAACTGTAACTCATGCTTAGCAATGAGGAGAAAAACCCAATGCAAAAACTAGGTTTTCTCATGAAAGTGGAAGTTCTTGTAATGAATGCTGTTCATAATTAATTATAGCCTAATCTCAGATGATTTAAGTGTTCATATCAGAGCAAGAAGATTGTGAGAGACTTTTTAGTAATTACACTACAAAATTTAATATCTGTAAAATGTGAGAATCATCTGAGACTAGAAATGTGTCATCTAGTTAGCAGGCTATTCCAAACCCACAGCTTAGGTGTGAAGCCTGTAGCAACTACCTGTGGGTTGCTAACAGTCATGATTTTACATGTATATTACCAGAGGTACAAACTGTGAGGCACCAGCAGTCGTGGTGAGAGGAAGTGGGTTCTCATCCATAATAGCTTTGGCAGTGAAAAAACCTTAAAATTAACAATATATTTAGCTTTTCTGAAGGCAAGGCTTAAGGAATGTGTTTTAGCAGTTACCAGCAAAGCATTGCCCTCCTTGTTTAAGAGAAAGAGATTCTCTTCATGGCCTGTAATTAAAGACTCCAACAACTTGAGTATCTTTTTCATTTAAACTTTATGCTTCAGTGTTGTATTTGGCTTGAGAGATTCAGGTAGGTCAGCTGTGCCAAAGAGTTTGTTAGAATAAATGCAAACAGTAAGGTCTGAATGCTCAGGGGTATAAATAACTGCATGGAGACTGATATATACTGTTTCTTACCTACCACTTCTGAACTGAAACTGTGAATCTCAGCACTGTGCTCTGCCCTGTCTAAACTTAAACAACTGCTTTGGGTTGTGGTGGGTTGTATTGAGGAAAGCATTTATAGGAAGTGACCGCAGTGCAGGACTCAAGTAGCGCCTCTGTCACAGTGATGTATTTGTGATCATCTGCCAGCTCTCTTCCAAAGCTGCCAGAGACTTTGAATATGTTTCTTCTATATACCCTTGGGATTTTTTTCTCATTTCAAAAATCAGAACTATAGAGAGAAATTAAAAGTCCAGAGTCTGGAATGCTTCATAATCCATACATTTAAGTATACATAGACTGACAAATTCATGCAGACTGAGTAGGACACAGCATCTGGCCCAACCCGCTTCTCAGAGCACAATCGATACTGAGTTCAAAGCAGGTTTTGGAGATCTCCAAATCTGGAGACTTCTTGGGCTCCCTGGACAACCTGTTATACTGCTTCCTGTCCTGTCACTGTCAAAGGCTATGTTCCTAATCAAGTCAGAACCTTCCCTTTTAGTTCATGGTGAGAAAAGGCACAGAGAAGTTAAGCAGTATACATAATGTTAAATACTTAGGTAGCATCTTCAGTAGTTACAGTGGGAATTCTGACAGAGTTGCGATTTGAGAACAATCTGAGAAATAGCCACCTTCAGAATATTTTAGATTGAAAGCAAGAAATAACTTTTCTAATCTTGATACTCTTTTTCTTCTAACTACTGGACATAAAAACTGACAAGCATGAGTTTAAAAGCAATCTGGATTTCAGTAGCTATCAGAAGATGTAAATACAAGTATTTTTTATGATGAATTAACTTCTATCTGATATTTTTCTAAACTTCATTGGAATCAAAACATTCTAAGAGAGTCTTGGCTTCTCAAGTATTTTTCTAGCATTTATAATACAGAGAGAAGCCTTAAAGGATGATTACAGCTAAGGGCTTATGTAATAGTAGGCAACCTTTCCTCAGAGAATTCTTTGCTTTAGAGCAGTAACTTGAAGAAGCCTAAGTTGTTATTTTTAATCCTAGTGTTGATATTACTATGAACTCTATGAATTCTTCCTATGAGAGCAAATACACGGGAAAGAATGTGAGAGATTATATGTAATCAGTTGTGTTTTAATGAAGAAAAACCTCATAGTCAGCACTCAAAACTTGTGTGAGGATAAACTAGATCCTACAGGAGGAATATGGAAGGGAAAAGCAGCTCCAAAAATACACAGCTAAGAATAGCTATTTAAATTTATTGATATATTCAATGACAGTTATTTTTATACTGAAAAGAAAAAAAAAACCAAAAAACAGAACAGTGATTACAGTTATTTCTCCTTATTTCTCCTTAGGGCACTTGTGTTTGAGTTTTGATTTGATGCTTTGTCTCACTTCCTCTGTCCCCTAAGCTACTGGCTTGTTGTACAAGTCCAGTCAAAGGAGAGAAAGTCTCTGTTTCTTTCCATATCTGTAGATTGATAGTGGAGTAAGGAAACTCCTATAATTTGGGACTAGTAATCTGCAGCTTCAGTAGACAAAGAAAACAATATAGTCTGTACAGTTTGTACAGAGGGCCTAAAGCCTTGGTATTCCTGTGGCCAGGAGGAGAAAGGAGAACTGCACATTTCCAATATACGTGGGCTCTCATTAACTGGAAGATCATAAGGGAACAGAATTCAGTAGATTTCCAGATTATCCTTACTAAATCCCCATGTTGAGCATTACTTTCTGTGGTTTGGAAGTTAGCTGATTCTCACTGTTTGGGAATTGGCATCCAGGCCTGAAGAGCTGCAGATTTGCATTTGGCAAGACTGCAGTGCATTCCATTGTGTTCAGTTCCTCCCTTTGTGGTCTGATGTGGCTGTTTCAGAGCCCTTCAGCTATGATTTCACATATATCTACTTCTTCTTAGCCTAATCAAGATGTGAATTAGAACACTCTTCATTAAATACCCTATGATATTACCATATACCTCTTCATACCTCATGACTAAGGGAGAGTGCTTCCTTTCGTGTAAAAAGTGCAATGTGGATGCAATGCACTGTTTCCTTGGGACAAAGGGGAATGCAGGATATAAAAATAATCTAGAGATGCATACATATTGTGGAGTAGGAATCTCCTTTATTTTTTCCTCCTGTATCTTTAATTTCTTTTATAACTTTAGTGTTGTGTGTAACATATTTTATAGAATAAATGTATTTAATGTTGGTTTAACTGAGAAAATGTAGAGGAAAAAATAAAAGACATAAATCCAACAGAAAGGCTATAGATATCTTCTTGGCTTGCAGATATCTTCTTCAGTGCTGTTTCCATGGAAATTATTTATAGTGCCTGGAGGGAGTGAAGTGCAGGTCACAGATCTGCAGAGCTACAGTAGGCTTTCAGCCCAGTTAGGCAGCATCTGACAACAACAAATGGGCATGTCTTTGAATGGAGCTCTTCTGCTTTCAGAGGAAAATGCAATCTCTTATAAAAATGTGGCTTTGGAAGAAAAATATTAATCTCTATGGCAGTTTGGGGTGAAATTGGAAGCAAGAGCTGTCGGTTTTCATAATAAAAACAGCTTCAAATTCTCTTCTTCAATTCCCCCTCCCCTTTCTGCTTGAAGTCATTAAGGGCTTCATCACATTTATTAGAGCAGAATTCTAAGTACTATTTCAGATAATCACCGTGTATTCCAATTTGACTAATTATTTTACTTCTTGAATATCTACCTGGAATATGCTGAAACAGACCACAACAGACAAATCTGGCAAATGCCGTGGATATTGCCAGTCATCAAGGAGCGTATTCTACATTTTATTTACATAAAAATCCACTTTATATGAAATATTAAACTTATATGGAACATTTTTATTTATTATATTTATGTATATTGCTTATATGTGTATTTTTTCTTTTCAAAGACTTACAAAAATATATTATATAACTATTTGTCTGACAGCTTTTTGTAGAAATGAATGCTTTGTATGAAGATTTCATAAAGAAGGGTGTACAGATACATGAACTGCAGTTTGAATTGAGTATCACTCTTCATTTTGTCACAGATTACTTGGCAGTATTCTCTTTAGGAATTTTGAAATCAAAAGAGATTTATTCTCCTCTTAATTAACTATTTTTAAAATTTTCTTAAGATAGTAATTCCTTTCTTCATTTCTTTTTTCTTAATTTATTAGAGAACAAGGAATACTCCCTCTGCTCTTAAAGATTAGGATATGCCGTGGTCTGGCCAGCCTCTCTGTGAAGCAGATACTGTGTAAATAGCTACAGTATAAGAGTGTGTGACTAGGCACTGTTTTTTCCGTTTTGCTAGAGAAATGCAGGATGCTCAATGTAACAGCAAGTCACTTCAGAATGACTTCATCTATATTCCAGGAAAAGAATAAATGCCGGAGGAAGATAGTGACATGGAATGTACTGATGATTACATTTTTTAGCATCGTAAATATATGCTCTAAAAATGTTCTTATTTCTCATTTGATTTTGCTCTTATTCACCTTTGAACTCTAGTAGATACTGTTGCACAGTACATTTCCAGTAGCTCCTTCAAAATGTAAATGACTGAATATTAGTGATCACAGTGTTCAAGTGTTTAAGTAACAACTCTACAGATATAAACCAAATTCAACTTAATTTAGCCACAAACCCTGACTCTTGCTTCAAACTATTTTTCAGCTTTATTTTAGTGTCTGAAAGGTTCTGCCTACTGTAATGTGGTACATTTTACTGTAACTTCTTAGCCAAATGAACTGGGAAAATCAGGAGTTAATGAAGGTATTAAAGACAGGCCATGTCTGCTGGTTATATCAAGCAAGTAACTTCCATGATATCCTAAATGCAGTGAGAAGACTCATTATTGCAGACAAATCAATGAATGGAAGGGACCACAGTGGGTGATCTGGTCCAACCTCCCTGCTTGAGCAGGGCCATCCTAGAACACAGTGCACAGGATTGCATCCAGACAATTCTGGAATATCTCTAGTGAGGGAGACTCCACACCTCTCTGGTCAATCTGTTCCAGTGCTCGGTCACTGTACAGTGAAGAAGTTCATCCTCATATTCAGATGGAACTTCCAGTGCATCAGTTTCTGCCCATTGCCTCTTGTCCTATTGCTCAGCATCACTGAGTAGAGCCTGGTCCATGCTCTGACACCTCCCTTCAGGTGCTGATGGACACTGATGAGGTCCCCTCTGAGTCCTCTCTTCTCAGAGGAACAGGTCCAACTCCCTCAGTCTTTCCTTGTGAGATGCTCCAGTCCCTTTGTCATCTTTGTTGCCTTCCTCCAGACCCGCTCCAGGAGCTCCATCTCTGTCTTGTAGTGAGGAGCCCAGAACTGGGCACAGCAGTCCAGATGTGCCTCACTGGGGCTGAGTAGAGGGGCAGGATCACCTCCCTCAACTTGGGGCAATGCTCTTCCTGACTGACACAGCATAATATGAGCTCATGTAATTTGTATGTCTCTCCTCAGCTTCTCGGAGGGAAAACAAAGTATTGAATTTCCATTTGTATCCCAGTGCTGTGACAAGGTCTCTCTATTCCCCTACCCACTTTCCAATATTTGTTAATTTTCTTTTTCATTTGGTATATATTCTTCAAATTAGAACAGTGCTTCTCACAGGTCAATTAGGGAGGCCACTTGACCACTCAGGTGTAAAAACCTTAGAGGCATCTGCTGACTGGAGGTTAAATATTAACCACAACCTAGAAATTCAGCACTCACCTCATTAATCCATTTGAAACCATCTGTCATAAAAAGTTGCAATATGTGACACCACTTTTTCCTCCTTTGTCAACTGCCAATTTATTGTTAATCTCAGAGAAATGTGTTGTTAAATTCGGTAATTTTCTACCCATACTTTTGTCAGTTTAGATATCTTGGCTGATATTTATTAAAATTGTTTTCATTAAAAGTAGCTCCATTTGAAATCTTTTCTATGTGGCAGTAAAGAGCTCTCCCATGGTGTCTTCTTTTCTTGTTGGGACGGACTGTTCTGAACAGCAGTAGGCACAAAGCTGCTGTCCCTAGGAGATGCTCTGGGGGAAAAAAAAGAGCAAAACAAAACCAGCCCATATGGTCCCTTCCTGTGCAAAATGTGTTCAGATTCCCACAGTGGTATGGAGTGGGTATGGAACGAAATACCTTAAATATGCAGGGACATGCCCATGCATGTTGTGGTCCATTCCTATAGGCAAGGACTGATTTCAGAGACCAGTAAGGGTTGTGAACCTTCCCTTACACGCATGGTCAAAGGAAGATTAAGTATTGAAGGACATTCTATAGTATTGAAGAGAGTAAATCTGTATGCATTTCTAGGATATCACGTTGTTACAGACTGAAGGCCAGCCTCTATCTCTCTAACTGTGGTAAGAAATTCAGCAGATGATAATTTCATCTGTTTTACCTATGGTGGTGTTATGAAGATGTAGAATATTGCGCTCTCAAAGACTTCCTTTCACACTGATGGGAATAATTGCTGCAAGAAAAAGCACTGGTACACGATTATGGCTGCCTGAACAGGACACACTTAGGCATTACAATACTCCTTGACATTCAGTAGCCTGCTTAGATCCATGCTGATTCTTTTGCATAGCTATTAAAATAATCTTTATTTTTCATCACAATGAGCAAGATGGGCTATTTCACTCTTTCAGACATGTTCATTTATTACTTTTTCTCATTATGCTTTGAAGCTCCTTCTTGGTAAGAGAAGGCTTAAGACAATGACAGCCTCCTGAAAAATAAATTTTTAAAACAGCATTAATCAGCAGTATTGGTTTTGCTGCAGGTCTTTTATATAGACTTTTCCAGCACTGTAAAAAACCCTTTTTTTTTTTTTCTTTTTTCTTTTTTTTTTTTTTCACATGGAAGTAAAGAGATAGCACAGCTGACTACATTTTGCCCTTAAACTCTCATGCATATAATTGCAGTGGTAATTTGCTAATTACTTGCTTATATTTGATCTACAAAAATCCTGAATATAAGCAGTCAGAACCCCGAGTATATATATCACAAAAGAAGCTCTAAAATATTATTTCATAGGAACAAAACAACATTTTTACCCTATGAGATCCTTCTATTTTGATGGTACCCCTATTCTTTCAATTGTAGGGCAACTATATTTGTGTTTAAGTGTAATAATACTCTAGTAAAGCTGGGTAGTTTCAACTTCATTGTCAGAATAATGTTTTGCCATAGGATATCTTCTTATTTATCTTATGCATAGCTAAGAAATAGCTTTTAATTGATAATTGCTTAACAAACTGGTGTCTTACTTCAGCAGCCATTGTCTGCTCTTTGTTGAGGCTGAAAGAAATTGCCTACTAGAGATCAGTGCACTGGGTAACTTCACAGTTACACATGAAGGGCAAGCCTTCTGTGATGAAAAATTTGCAGTGAATTTGTTTTGGTTTTTGTTTTTTTTTCCCTGAGGTGCTAATTGAAGCTTAGCAGTAAAAAAGACCAGATTGACAGTGATCAGTGCAAACTCTCACAGCGACCTGTACCCACCTCAGAAAATTTTACTAGTCGAAACAACTTCCTTGACTTTTGTTTTCCATTCCGTCAGGCTGATATCTTTATTCTATTTCACCAAACTGAAAGAAGTACAAAAAATGTAGGGTAAATGGTTTCTTTTCAGCCAGTGAGTAGCCATGCGCTTATCAGCCAAGAAAATAACTACCCATAATGTGAATAATGCTTCTAGACTTAGTTTTGCACACTACCATACCATTTTTTTTATTTAGGCAAGCCGGCAGAGTGAGTCTTCTGAAATACATTTAACAGAGATCACTTTATAAATTAATTTAACACAGTTGTCCCAAATTTGTTAAGAACTCTAAGATGGACATCCCTGATGAAATATTCAGGAGAGATTTGTTGTTCTGTGCAGTTCTCTACTAGTCATTACTGTGTGGTAGCTCTATTGAGACATAAAATATACAATATATGAGATTTTCTTGTAGCACTTCAGCTTCACTACTCTTTCTCTAGAGCTTATTTCACAGCAGAACCATCATGAATAAATATCTATTCCTGTGTTTGCATAGGCAATTCATATGAGCATGAATGAGAAGAAATTATAATTTTCCTGCTGGTTACTGCACTTGTGAGGAGTACTTGTTTCTGCAGTAGTTATTTTACTTTTTTGTTGCTTTAGGGTTTTAAAGTATCAGCTCAGCAGCTTGTACACATGAGCAAGATGATATATAGTGTGCACTCTGAATAATTCTAGACAAATAGGTGTATTGGAGAGGAGGAGCACCAGCTTAATCTGAAGTGACCACAGGCAATGCAGTTACATAGACGTGTCAGTTGCCTGTTGTCCAATTGGCACTTAAAGCTTAAATTTTCTATTACAATTCCAGGATAATTATGCAGCTCCCTGACATGAATGGACTCGGTCAGTCCCAAAACAGAGTGTATTTGCAGCTGGGATCAAATGCAGTTGGTTGCTCTTGGATTTTGTTAATTAAGGCTGACACTGAAGGCATGGGAGAGAAATTGTAGATAAATTATATAACTGCCTTCAGCTCAGGTCTGTAGTAGTAATTACACATGGAAGTACATGAAGCAGAATGATTAATTTTTCTTGCTATGACTCAAGCCTCACTCTGGACTTGTGCTAAGGACTGTTTTGCATGAGCTATCTGCAAATTGGTGTCTAGTTATTTGGGCTGGGATTGCAAAAGTAACCAGATGTGATGCTAAATGAAACCATTCCTTTGGGTGAAATTGGCTATACAAGCTGGTGTGTCTTAGTTGTATTGGACTAGTGATCTAGCTAAGAGCAGGAGGATTTTTTGCCTTTTGAATTAAAACAGAGTATTTCAATTGGAGAGGACCTGTAATTATGATCTTGTCCAAATGCCTGAGCAGTTGAGGGCTGACCAGGGGTCAAAGCCTGTTATTAAGGGCATTGTCCAAATTCTTGGATGCTGACAGACTTGGGGGCAGTGACCACCTCTCTAGGAAGCCTGAGCCACTGCAAGACCACCCTCTGGGTAAACAAATGCTCTGTAATGTCCAGTCTAAACCTCCCCTAGCACAGCTTTCAACCATTCCCATGTGTCCTATCACTGAATACCAGGGAGAAGAGATCAGCACCTTCCCCTCCATTTCCTCTCCTCAGGAAACTCCTATAGAGCAATGAAGCCACCCCTCAGCCTCCTTTTCTCCAAAGGAGACAAGCCCAAAATCCTTTGCTGATCCTTACAGGACGTTCATGCCCTTTCTCCAGCTTTGCTGCCCTCTCTGGATGTATTTGAGTACCTTCACATCCTTCTGAAATGATGGAACCCAGAACTGCACACAGCACTCCAGGAGAGGTTGTACCAAAGCTAAATACAGTAGGAAAATCACCTCTCTTAACACACTGAACTGTGTATAGAGAAGAAAACTTTGATCAGATCTTTACAACTGCAAAGGAAAGACCTTGCCATTATAGCATCTTATTGCAGTGATCAAGTTACAGACATATCTAATCTAACTGCAAACCATGGTTAGACATCAACTCAGACCAGGCTTTGTTCAGTTTTGAAAATGTCCATGAAGGGAGAGGGCACAGCCTCCTTGGGGTACCTGCTTCAGAACCTGATGGCTTCACAGAGGGGAAGTCCTGCCTTACAAGCCAGAACCTCTCGTGTTCCAGTTTATCCCCATTTCCTCTCACTCCCCTGCTATGCACCAGAGTAAAGGGCCTGGCTCTGCCTTGTCCATAATCTGCTTGCAGGCCCTGGCAGTTTGCAGGTGAACTGGAAGATATGTTTAAAGCACTTTTTGTTTATTTCACCTGTGTCCCTGTTGAATGTTACATAATAATATGTGAAACAGCATTGACATTGAACAAGATGCATTGAAATGTCCCTGAGTATTTTTTATTTTTAAATCTCAAGCTTTCATAAATTCAGATTTTATGGGAGGAATAAGCATGCAGTATTTTTTCTTTCTTCCAAGCTCTTGAGTGTGTATGAAAGAAATGAAAAATAAATAGGGGAAAAAACCAAAACCACAACAAACAATCAAAACCCAACAAAACCAAAAACAAAATCAAAAGGTAAGTTTTTATTTTTCTTGGATTTGTAATTTGTAATATTCACACTAACATTTAGTCTGGATGTGAAGTGTGCATAAGAGGATGTTGGTGAAATGCCTCTCATAACAGAGGTGTTGATCTAATCATAATCAATGAAGTCTTAATGCTTCCCTTTCACATTGGGTGTACCTGAATATAAGGCTGACTGATAAAATTAGGATCTCAAGTATAGCAAAGTAATGATTGTTTTGTAGTTCTTTACATTTTAACTCTCCAGATGTATTTGTTCCTCAGTAAAAAATGTATAGTCAAATAAGGAATAACACTAATTCTAGGGCTGAAATTTTTGTATCGTTGATTATGAAGAATGGTATTTAAATCAAAGTGCGACAAATTAATTTATGTCACGTACCAATGGCTGACTCCCTACATCTATTATTAATGAATTGCAAGTATAGAAGATGCTCTCACTTCTTAGCATCTGGGCTTAGACCTGGATGGTGATTGTTTAGATGTCCTTGAATGGAGGTTTTCCTTCCAGTCTTCAGCTGGCTGCAATTATATTTCAATCATATTTATTTTTAATATATGCTGATTTTTAATTTTAAAAAAAATCTTACTAAATATGAAAACAGAGGCAAGGAAAAACATCTGCTGTAGAAAATATTCTGAATCTCAGTTTAGAGAGCTTATGAATACTGTAGGCTTAACACTTGCACAAAACTGTGTGGGTGGCACACTGTCAAGTGCAGACAGCAGGGTGGGAGATTCCAGTATGGAAATCTTTTTTTAATGGTAGTGAAAAGATCAAAGAAAAATTATTTGGAGGGAAAGGCTTGATTTGGAGGGAGAAAATAGCTTGTTGGACACAAATTAAATTACTGTGTGGATTTGGACAGATACGACATGATTAAAAATCCGTGTAGTTAATCCACCAAGTCCTTAATAGTGCTCATTACCATCATGTGGGAAAATTCCTGCTGAGAACTTTGGTCTTATTAAGTATTAACCTATGGATCTCAGGGAGTTGGCCTTTTATTTCTAAAATCTAAATTTTTCATGCCATGCAATGAACGTGGAAGGATTTGAAAATTCAGCTATGCTTTCTCACTATAGAATCCATGTGTTTTCTGATGCTTTTGTTGTTATTTCCAACTCTTTCATTAGTGCTTCTACCTGGCTTTAATGTTGCTGTGTCTACCAGCTGGGTCTCTAGCTAGGCCTCAGGAAATATTAACAGAAAGTGAAAAATGGATGATTGGGCTGAACAAAGTAAACATTGGGCTCTGACAGAATGTAAGAGATTGTACTTGTTACCAGAACATTCTTCTGATTTCCGATATAAATGCCAGCTAATATGTGTGTTTCATAGACCTGCCTGCCAAATATGTTGGATTTGGAAAAGAATTTTTCCTGCCAGTTGCTGTGTACTTAGCCTGCCTGTCATTATCTCTCTCAGCTTTTTTCCCCAATGATTGTGCATTTTACACAAGTACAAAAGACAAGCAATTTAAAAGGCTTTTTGTGTATAACATACTCTACAGGCAACTTACATGCTGGAAAGAAGTGATTTTGTGGGACAGTTTTCTCCCCTGCATATAACATTTATGCCACAAAAGTCATGACTGTGGAGATAGAGTTCTTATTTACTGATGCATTAATTAGAGTGAATAAAAACATGATTTTGTATATGGTTTAAAGCAAGCCAAGCAATTTTTATTAAAAACAATTTCTAAACAGAAGGGCAGGAAATTGTTTTTCCACCCCTATAAATACTCACTATTTAAATACCTTCTTTCTCATAATGAAACTTGGACCCTTTGAAACATTAATGAACTTATATTGTGGAAAAATGCAGTCAGGAAACTTGAAACATCTAATTGAAATCACTTTGAAATATTGAATTTTTTTCTTATGCTCATTTTATATTCTAAGTTTATATGTACAGACATAAAAATAAATTCTAACCAAAAATATTATTTTCTGTGTTTCAAAAAAGCAGCATAAACTATTTGGATACCCATAGATGTTTTTCCACCGCTCTTAACAAAGAAATCAGTTAATTTTGTTTTTTCACAAAATGTTTTAGCTCTGAAAATGCCATGTTTTTAATTGAAAATATTTAGTCAAACAATTCTCATCTACCTGCAGTACAGATTTCACCATTATATCCATTTCTGAGTCAACCAGTGCTAGATTTGTTTACAGCAGTTTAATTAAAAAAGACAATATAGGACATATTTTAAATTATTTCAGTAAACTGAGCAGACACACTGTTTTATTGATCTTTGCAGCAGTTTAGTCACCAAAATACGATCATGAAGACTTCTATCAGAGTTTCACATTGGCACTGTGCTGAATTATCTTGGACAGGTTATGCCTATGCTGATAGTAGCCTTATGCTGAATACAAAAAAATACATATTCAAAGTAATGTAGGGGTGAGAATGTAATCTTGTCTGTGACAGAGAGCAGGGTTCCTCCTGCACACCATGATGTTGCTCTTATGAGTAAACGTCCTCTAAAATAACTAACTAGGCACTTAAAATGTAATGACAGATGTGTTTCCAGGTCAACAACTTCCATAATCCATGCACCTCGTCAGACACACCAGCAAATGGGCTGAGCAACAAGCGGATGCTGCCTGGTGTAACTGCTGGCTGGGCTGTTGGATCTCCACTGACTCCTGGTATTGTTCATGCAGAGAAGCACGATCTCCCAGCTATCATGTTTGAGGCAGGGGATCAGGGGGTGAGAATTCCCCACTGTAAGAACCTGCATTGTTGTTAACTGTAGAAAGTGTAGGGTGATGTGGTAGAGATAGGATCCCGAAGGTGATGGAATAAATATACCTATATGGATTAGCAGGCATCGTGCAGCAGGAGACCCTGACAGACTGAGAGCCTTGGGGGCGGGAGAGCAGGGCCATGTGGCAGTCCCATGCACATGAGATAGAACCTGATTGCACTGAGCAGGCAGTACAGGAGCAGCGTCTCTGTGCTTTCACTGTAGCTATTTTCTAGATGAACTGCTGCTGTACCTCTTATCTGAGACCAGGCTGGGTCCTGGAGACCTTTGACATGTACTATGAGACAACCCTTTTTCTCATGATACTGCCTGCAGTATTTTCTTCTAGTTAGTTCTTTAGTTTTCAGATCCTTCCTAGTGGAAACAAAAGGGCCAGAATTATAGATGTATTCGTGTGTATTGCATACTATATACTGTGGCATTCAACACACTTACATACTGAAGACCACCCACAAATCAGCTCTAAAGTCTCTGCTAGTTTAATTCATGAAGTCCATCAGCTGTCATAATTTTTTCATCACTTGTTTTTAAATTATGGTACATCTAAGAAAAGTGAAGCTTCAGACTCTTGCTTAAGCATTCACTTGGGAAACAGCACTGAAACATTTTATAGGGGATTGGTCGTGTGAAGTAGGACAAGAAAGTGTCAAACATACCAAATATGTTCTGTTCCAGAAACTTTTTATGTTTCTGAGGTACAGTGATCAGTTTATGTGGCAATGCTGGGTTCTGGCAGTCTCCTCCAGAGTAATTTCTTACAGCTCCCTTGGGCACTGTGCCATGCTAATGCCATGCTGGTTGTGACAAGGAGATGACTTCTTCAAGGAGTTTGTTAGTGTCTTTGTGGAATAACAGAAGTTATTGTAGATCAGCAATTTTTCAGGCTCCATTGGCTATATTTTCAGTAGATACTCTTCAAAATAGAGTAAACTAGTATAAGACCTTAAAGGTTCCCAGACAGACAGATGTCAAATTTTCTGCCAAAGAATGCTATTTAATGAAAGTTTTGCTGTTTCATACCATAACATGGTTAGTGTTTTGTAGGTGCGATTAATCCTGATCTCGAAATGGATTAAATTTGTCTCTTGGACACCATGGATCCGAATTTGTTCCTCCTGGCTTAGAATTAAAACATTAAGGAGAGGATTTCATGTAAATCCTCACTTAAGGGTGTTAAAGATTAAAGTGAGTTTTTATTAGCATAAATCTCTCAGTCCCTGTTCCCTGGACCCTTACAGCTGCCCATAGGTACCATCTTTTAAGAAACAGCACAGAGAGATTTTATTAATTCATCAGAACTTGTTGGGACAGCTGACTATGAAAAGCAAATCTGCCATGACTTTAGGATATGTGGCTCCTTGAGCAGGGAATCAGAATTATTGTTCATTTGCTAAGTGCTAGGAAGGTGCTGTAATAATTAAATCTTGTAAAATAATTCTAATCTTTCTTTGTTTGATCTTTCCCGACTCAGATAATCCTTTCTTGTTTTTCTTTAGTTGAAGTTCTTTATTTTTGAAGTTAATGCAAATTTAGATATCTAAAAAAACCCCTAAATATTATTCAGTGCTTTCGTAAAATTCAGTAGAAGGTGTAGGCAACCAGTGCTCTTGAAACAGAAATTGTGCTTCATGAGAATTGGTAGCTAAAATGTAATACCTTTAGTTGCACCATGAATCCAAGCTGGGTATTTAAATGGAGGCTGGACACCAAGTGTCTGTGTGGCACTTGTGCTGTACAATTTTGGCCTCACAGCCAAAAAGCCAGGTCTGTAAATGTGGAGAGTTTTTCTCCACTGGGAGAACAACCTTCTTAGTAAAATATCTGAAAGTGGGCTTCCGTGTTAAGATTTCAGAGCTTTGGTACAAAGCTGTATCAGTATTAAAACAATGTTAAGGATACTGAAATGTTAAAGAATGTTACTTTCGTACCACACAGTGAGGTGTAGTATAGTCTTATGGTGAAGTAGGAGTGCCATTGTTACAATCCGATTTCTGGTTGGTTTAAATGAGCATTTATTCTTGACTTAAGACACCAAGGGTAGTAGACACACACACATACACAAAAAAGCATTTGCTAGTATTTGAGAAGCCTCAAATTTTATTTTTAATTATAGACTAAAATATAGTAATGGTCTTCCTTTTATTCTGATCAAAATCAGCATCTCAGTATTAGCTTATATATCCTAGTATGTATTGGATGTATCTGTTAATGAAAAACAAGACTTCAGGACTTTTAGCTGGCCTAGATCATATTCCTAATGTGGGTTTTCATCTTTCTTATGTACCTAAAGTTCCCTCTCCACTTTTCACTTATATTACTTGTAACATTCTTTACTCATATTTCTGGTGAAGCTGTGATGAAAGATAGCAGTGATAAGTGAAATTGTTGACAGATTGATGGCTTTTTAGGGCAGTATTTTTTTTTTCTAGGTAACTGAGATTAAAACCTCTTGGCTTTTAAATACCCAAATACTCTCCTCTTCAACCTTGCTCCAAGAAATGGGCTTATCTTATTCTCAGTCTTAATGCTCCTGCTTCTTCTAAAAAGAAAACTTACTAAATCATTATCAGAATTTTTATTCCCTTCACAGACAGAATTCTGGAGTTGCTCCATCCATTGTCTTAAAGAGAGTGTTATACATCCCAAACACAATTATATTTTAGGATCAGATATGTTGTCTGTGACAACTTAGACTGAAGACAACATGCCTCCTTAGTTTAAAAGCTTTTCTTATTTTATTAGGGTGATCTTGTGCCCTTTGACCCATGCTGGGAGACCTACTGTTAATTCTTTTATGGGCAAAGAATCAGATCAAAACCACTGTAGCTTAATACTAATGTTGAACAGCTTGGCTGGTACATGCAACATGTTCCTTTTCACAGTGACTTTGATGGAAATAATCAAGGTTCTTAAGACAGGCCAACCTAATATAGTATTACTTTAGCTCTGATCACTCCTGTCGTTATGAAGAAAAGAAGGAAAAACACATTTCAGGCTCACAAAAGCAAAAGAGAAAATGTCTGTTTTCTTGGAGTTCTGGCTTTTAAAATGAATTTGAGAAAAATTGTGTACTGTAAAGAATTCTGTTTTAATTTGCTCTTAACATTGAAGAGTTTTAAATATTATGTTTCCTTCTCTGTAACACATTTTAACAACACCAAATGATTTTTAAAAATAATAACTTTAGGCTCTGTCATTATAGATGGGTGGATGGATGACTGTCATTGCATATGACAGGCACCTACTCTTACTGAGCTGTCAGCCTGGTGCTTTTAATGTTATTGTTTGCGGGAAGACTGCAGTTGTTAGGTGAGCTCTTTCTGTGGAAGGCTGAAGAGAAGGTAATAAAGATCTCTTCCAGCAAATCTGAGGTTTCATATGACAGGGTACTAAGTAACTGTATGCATAAAGTACTGGACACAACTTTGAATGTTAATTTTTGGAGAGGAATATTGAATCATTGAAAGCCTTGATGTTCCCACAGACATTGCATCCGGTTTTCCAATGTGTTGTAGCTTTTGCAGTCTTTTGTGAAAATTTTATACAGAATCTGTGTTAGTTACTCTTGATGGCTGCTGTGTGACAGTGAAAGCACCCGTACAAAGTGCAGGGAAAAGGAGAATCACTTGTTGTTTTGGGACTGTGTATTATAATTATTATTACTTCCTCACTTTGGCAATACAGGGAATATTGTTAGTATAGAAATTTATAGTTAGTTTTTTTTGGGTGATGTAAATCACCTTACTGCTGAATGTTGGATACCAGCACCTACATCCTGGGCACTATAGTTACTTGTCAACTGTGTAAATTCCACCTTTTAGGTGAGATACTGTATCTTAATGACCACATGTGAGTAACTCCCACACTCTGACAAAGGAGAGTGGAGAACAGACTACAGAAGTTCAAAATACTCAAATGACACCTACACTTTCCTTTTTCAAGGCAAAAATCAGTAGGGAGAGGTATCTGAATGATGTGCAATACTTTTCTGGTCCTGATTTTCCAGACATACTGCTTTAACTGAAGCTACTGAGAATTTTACTACTGATGGAAGAAAATAATATCCATGAATCATTTTCTGGTTTATGCCTGACTACCTCTGCATATCATTTCACAGTATCCTGTTTATAGCTGTATGTGGCCCCTAGCCTGTCTTTCATGGTTGAAATCCATGGAAATGTATTATGGAATCTATGTGAGCTTCTGGAAGTGCTCAAAAAGCTTTATAAATTACATTTCATATATAAATTAGCCATTTGGTCTTCCAAAGAAATAACTCACCTTACTGCATGTGTTATTTAGAACCAAACAGAATATGTGTTATTCTAAATGTAAAGGAAGAACACAAGAAATTACCCCAAGAAAACTAGAAAAATTTCAATGAACCTCCCCATCTCCCCCAACCCCCAATATATATTAAACTTGTTGTCTTTGGGATATTTTTGTGACACGTAATGTAGGTGACCATCATGAGTTAAAATTTATTAGTTTTTTTGCAAAAGAAGGAAGTGTTTAGAATAGTTTTGTCTGAAGTGTTGAGTGAATTGAGTGTGATATTCACTGTTGGAAAGCAAGAAGAAATATAGTATGCTGAAGAGAAAGAGGCAGAATTCTTCATTCTCACATTATGGTGTGGGAATATTCTGCTAGGAAGTGGGAGCCTTAAATCATGGCTGCCTCCTTGTATTGAGTGACAACCCATCTGAAAATTGTTCTGGAAATTATGGTTCTGAGTCTTGTGATCAACATTATCAGTGAAAGCATGGGGTTATGATGAAGCTGGTGGCCATGAAGATGGAACAGGTGGACAGAGAAGTAAAAAAATAAAAACAGAAGAGAAACCTTTTCAACAGTTGTATGAGAATGCTGTCTTGCTTTGGTTTTTCTGCTATGTAGAGGAAAAAGCAAATGTGATTTCAATCAATCCATTATGAAAACATATATTTTTATCATTATCTACAGTAAGAAACCATTTTAATCGTAACTAAGATAAGTTAAAAGATGACAAATGTTGAGTTTTGTAAAGATAGCAGCAGAAATTAGTCTGATAACAGATGTGATTTTGAAACACAAACCTATGATGAAGATACTAAGTGCCTCTTTAAATTCTTGCCATGTGCCACCAATTCTGAAACATCTAAAAATTAAAAGGAGGAAAGGGGACATAAATAACGTTGGTACAGGACATGTTACCCCACATTAAATCAGTATTCTGCACTGACAATAGCTAATAGTGATTATGTTAGCTAGACCAAGGTTGAAGATTACTAGATGGTTACATCTGTAAGAACATTAAATCTGCATATCTTTGTATGTTCTATTTGTAACTTTTTGTTTTGTTTTGTTTGTTTCATTTTCCTTAATACAAAGTTGCCTGCAGGTTTGCTGTAAATACATTTGGAAATTACTGCTTTTAGCAGTCTTAGTACTGAGTCTGAGCAGGAGACAGGAGGGTTTTTTATTCACTACGTTCCATCCATTTTTAAAGATCTGTGGGTAACCACCTTTCCCCCTGCCCCCCATTTTCCTTTTTCTTCCCCTCCCCCTTATATCTAAGTTTATTTCATTAGGGATTTTGGAAAGGTTAAAGCTGAATGTGTAGTTCATCCTGTATTGTGGGTGGGATAAGGCATGTGGTGGGCATACTCCACATCCTCCTAATGGTGAATTCAGATGTATTCTCCTACAGTTGCAGTCTAGGGTTATTCTCTGTTGCTAAGTGTAATTTTGTTGACACGTTGTCATGAACAATGAAGTTATTAGTTGGTGTATTTTAGAAGGATGTTTAGAACTAGTGACGTGCTATAAATTTGTGATTAGGATAGTTTATTTCTGAGATTTCAGGCACATTAATGTTTTCCTAATAGAACTGACTGGATTCCTGTCAAATCTGTCTAATTTTGCAGAGAAATACCAGACAAGATTTAGACATGTTTTTTTTGTTGAAAAACTTGCTCTGTTTCTTTAATTTGTGTTTTATATGTTAGCAATCATAGAAATGGACAGCTGATATTTGCTTTCAATCTAGTTTATGTTTTCATGATGCTTTGTCTTTTAAACAGTAACTGGTTGAAGTAATTTTCTTGTAAATCCTTAATTTTTAAGGCACCCAGCTGCATTTAATATTGTGTTGCTGCTTCAAATGAGACACAAAACTCAGATTTTTAATGTTTTGTGTTTCCCAACTTGTGTTTTAGAGGTTTTCTGCAGGAGAATCTGTAAACAAGGTCTCATCTGGAACTAAAAAAGGGAAGTTAACATTAGTATTTTGATGCAATCCTAAAGCAGTCTGCATTTTTAACCATTAGGAACCATGCAGAAATATGTCTGCTTTGCTTATTTTTATTTCTAGTTTCTTTCTTTTGGGTGCTTTGCAATTGCACTTTGAAATGAAAGTTATTGCAAGAGTAACAAGATTCATCAGGTTTATCACAAAATGTCTGTATGAATTTGCTAATCTGTAACTGACATGGATGAAAAGAATAAAAACAGAAATATGGCTTTGTGCCATACTTGTCTATGGAGAGGTGTGATGAGATATTTAAGGACAGCTGTTTTATGAAGCCTTAATGTATTCATAGTGGCAGCTGCAGTTTTCTTAGAACTGAATAGCAAGAATGGAAGAGCAGCAGAGCTGTATGCTTTGAAGAAGAGAGGTTTTATCCATGACCAAACCGTAGATGATAAAACATTGCATAGAAAATGGCAGAGAATTGCAGAGTAGATGTTCTTGCAAGGGTTCAGATCAGATACTTGTAAAAGGTGGCTCTGGTTTAGGAAATCACAGTCATTTAACATGGCAACATTAAACTCAGTTTGCAGCAGGCCCTGTGTATTACCATAAAGGTGTTGTTTGAGAACCCTCTGAATCATGAACAATTGAGCAGTTGGGATTTTTCTTATGTTATTGTACTGGTATTTTTGCTTGGTCCTTCATATCCTGAGATATTTTTCTCCATCAAGCCATTCTAGCACTGATTTTTGTAGCACTTTGGATTTTCACTTTGAAGCTCCAGTCAGTCCTGATTACAAGATACACAAGCACATAGGATTATTTAGTCTCAAAGAACTTTATGGATGTCAGGAAAACTGAATATGGTATATTAGATGGGTGTGGAGTGTATCAGCCATAGCTGATGGCAAAGATAGAGTTCCATAGGCTTTGTCTGTTTTGCTGAGTTACAAATTTGAGAATGCTGAGGAGTGGTGGTGAGTCCTGGATTTACAGAAATGTTGAGTCATATATGTCTCTTGTATTTAATAGCCAGCTGGTAGTCACAAACACTGGGGGTGCTTTATCAGGCTTCCATTTCAGCTAAAGCATCTATAAAAATGTGTTGGTGCAATTGTAGGAG
Source organism: Pardalotus punctatus (assembly GCA_013400915.1). Taxonomy (NCBI): domain Eukaryota; kingdom Metazoa; phylum Chordata; class Aves; order Passeriformes; family Pardalotidae; genus Pardalotus; species Pardalotus punctatus. Next base: position 211,833 of record VZTX01006850.1, read on the forward strand.
GGTACATTTTAGTTGCTCTTTTTGTATTGTGCTGTTGTTTGCAACTCAGAAATCCTTAGTGGTATAATTATTTCAGTCCACAGGTGGATGTGCAGCCATCTGCCTGTCCTGCCACCAGCCAGGCTGCTGCTACAGTGCTGCCTAGAAAGAGACATTTTTCAGTGAGCAACCAATGCCTTTCCTCTCAAACTGTCCAGTCTATTTCAGAAATCAGCTCTTTTTCCTCAGACCATTTTGTGAACATACAGGAGATATTTCCATCATCAAGTGAGCTTGTTGGCAGAGGCAAAGCTGCTCCATCTCTGACTGTACTTTTGGTTTGATCTCAACCAGAAATCTGCTTTTATCAGGCTCAGTAAGCCTTCTTTTTTCCACTTTACTGCACTGTAGGATTTTAAAAAATCATTCAGAGAATAAAAGCTGAGTATCATGGGATTTTCTCTTTCTTTCTGATAAGCCACCTTTCCAGTAGCCTTTTCCAGGAGTGGAATCTAGACAGCTGCTGCCATTTGGCTTCACTGACATATTCAGCAGCTGCACTTGCATTTGGGGTAGTAAAAGTCTGCAAGATGCTTGAACGTCATTTAGACTGAGTTCAGGTTTGAAATAACGGAGGTTATATATATATATAATTATATATAAAAATAATAATAAATTATTCACAATAAAAGTAGCAAACATAAACACTAAACTACAGTTGGGAGTATATATATTTTGAATAAATTCTTCTCAGACCTTTTACTTTTTAGGAAGAAATTTTATGAGGGAAATTAACTCAGTTCATATTGAAGTAACTACTGAGGCGATAATGGAATCACTCAAGCCAGGGGTTTGCTATTTTGAATCCTGATGCCATTCCAAGTGAACTTTATAAGGTAAATGTTGCTATTCTGTGCTCTATAACATGATAGCAGACCGCCTACTTCAATAAAATGCTGTTTGAATGTTTCAGAATAACCCTCAAGATTAATTCTGCTTTATGTCTTACAAATAAAACATAGAAGTGTCACTGCTATACTCATTTACATGTCAAAAACCATCAGAAACAGAGGTGTGCATTTTCTTTTTTAATATTACCTTGACATGAAGATGATATATTAACTTTACTTGTGATAATGGCAGACCTTGGCATCTGCCATCAAGGCCACTGTTTCCTTGGGTTCAGCGTGTAACTAAAAGGACAGAAGTCACTTAAAGTGACATCACACTTAAGTGTGATGGGCTTATGTTGTTCACCTGCCTAGTCTGGGCCCCAGGTCTGGGAGCATCATGGGACAAGAAGTCTCTGTAAGAACAGGAATGGTATGAGGAATAGTGTGGCCTGCAGAACCAGGGCAGAGATTGTCTCACTGTGATCAGTACTGGTGAGACCACACCTTGAGTGTTGTGTCCAGTTTTGGGGCCATCACTTCAAGAAAGACATTGAGGTGCTGGAGAGTGTCCAGAGAAGGACAACAGAGCTGGGGAAGGGTCTGGAGCACAAGTCTGACATGGAGCAGCTGAGGGAATTGCAGCTGTTCAGGCTGGAGGAAAAGGAGGTTCAGGGGAGACCTTATTGCTCTCTGCAAAGTACCTGAGTGGAACTGGGTAGGTGTCAATCACTTCTCCCAAGTAACAAGTGATAGGATGAGAGTAAATGGCCTCAAGTTGCACCAGAGGAGGCTTGGATTTGATACTTGGAAAAATTTGTTCACCAAAAGGATTGTCAAGCTTTGGAACTAACTGCCCAGGGAAGTGGCTGCATCACCATCCCTGGAGATATGTTAAAGATGTGTAGATGTGGTACTTCTGGACATGGTGTAGTGGTGGCCTCAGCAGTGAGGGGTTAATGGTTGGACTCAATCTTAGAGGTCCTTTCCAGTCTAAATGAGTCAATGAAGGACTTTGTTTCAGTTGCTGTGATCCCAATTGCAATAATAAGTTTGGGAAATTCAGGTATGTTTCTGTCAGAAAAAGCTAAACATTGGATATCACCAGGTTATATCTCTCTGAGGTTTTTCATATAACACAGCAGGTTTCAGTGGTGTCAGGAAGCTAAACATCAGATGACTACTTTCAAATGCATATCCTTTTATGCTCTTGAAAATTAAAGGCTGAGTTTATGAATCTTCAGCAGATCGCCTGCTACTCTGCCTGATTCTACAGAAATGAATCTGAGCCAGGTGGAACTGCTTGTATTTTCCCAAAACCAGTCATGATATATTTCCCTCTTCCCACTGGGAGCCCATCTAATGTGCCCTACTTCTATGACCTCTTCTTCGAGAGGCGAAATCTAGGCCAAGTCCTCAAACTTTGAAATTGTTCAGTAGCATTATTTGCTGAAAAGCCAGTGTTCTGTAACAGTGAGTAAAAATAAAAGTTCGCATTGCAATTAGCAATAATAAACTAATTAGAAGGTAGGCTTACAGTATTATTAAAAGGCTTTAAGGGACTATAGGTTTTTACACTCTCAAATGTGCTTTGTTTCATTCAAGATCTTGACATTAATAGAAGTAGTCTAAGACCCTCTATCTTTTATGCGGCTTGTATGTGTTGGACCAGGGTATACAGATGGGAGTTACCATTCAAAGGAAATGCCCTGCAGTCATCTGCAATAATTTGGAAGTATAGAAGGGAAAACATCCTGATGACATTTAATAACTTCATTTAATTTGATGTAGATAGACTACAAATACCTGTAAAATCACTGTTTGTACATATATACATTTGTTTCCCTGTCTAAATGTGAACTATAGGTCATTATAATTTCCTGTAGTCAAGTATCCACCCTTGAGTTCGCAAATTTGTTTATGAACCCTGGGGCATCCACTTGAAAAGTTTTAGCTCACAATGACAACTCTGAACAAATCATTAAAATTACCAATAATATTGAGCTGTCTTTGGATTAGAAATAGAAATCTGGACCAAGAACCAAAAATGAGTAAAATGAATAGCCATTAAAAATCACTGAGTATCACCTATACTGTGAAATTCTCCATTTCAGAGAACAAAAATCAATAATATTTTAGGGAAAATAATGCCCAGCTGCCAGATAGTTGCTTTGGTGAGTATTTATCTTTTGCTCTTTTGAAGGAGGAGGTAGAAATTAAGATTTCTTCGGTTGAGGACCAATAATACAAACAGGAGAGCCTTCCTGCCATCACTGAGTAGGAATGGATATTGTGGCAGAGATATATGATACCAATACCACAGTGAAGCTGTGGGTGAAGTGAGGAAATAAGCTTGAGACTGGTGATAAAATTAACAAATGTAGGATGGAGATGTCAAGTCTGGAGTCATTGTACTTCTCTGTAAATAATTTAGTCCTGAAGTAATGTCTTCTATCTGAAAATAGCTATTTGGCCAGTTTATAGCAGTAGACTAACATTTTCAGAAATAGAGAAATTTGGAGGTTTTTTACTTTGTGGTAGGTGACTATGCTCCTTATGAATGCGTGTGTCTGTATGCTGAAATTAGAGTATCTAGACTCTTAATGAAATGTAGCTTGAATTATTTTCTGCTTTTTAACTTTCTCTAGAAGGAGTTTAAAAACATAAGAGCTGCTAATATAAGTGATAGAACAGATGAAATTTTAGTTTTGTAAAACTGACTCAAATGATGAATTCTTACTCTAAAGGAGAAATCGGTGCAGTGCAGGCTCGGACCCCTTGTAGTCTTTTGGTGCTCAGTAGATGTTGAGAGACTTGTTCACACACACACACCCACACCCCTGTGTGAGGACATTCAGACAGTTGAGAAAAGCCATGCTAGGAGTCTTATTTTGGTTTTGGTTTATAACCAGAGATACTAACAGAATAAAGCTTTTGCTGTTGAAGGACTATTTTATTTTTGATTTATTTTCTTCAGTGTAGTTTGATCTTGTTCTCATTTTATTTCAGTGGCTTTAGATCAGGTCCTACCGCTAATTTCAGTTCCATTCAGTTTCCCTGGTAACGTTTTATTTTTAGCATCATTATGCTTCAGAGATCTGTCATGGAGGGTTCATTTTAATTTTATTTTATATGTTTCATTTCATGGCAAAAATGGTAAAAACCCCAAACCCTAATCTCTTCCACAAAATATCTAAAAATATTTTAAAAAATGTGACCATCTTACATGGTTAAAATTTTTATTACTTTGCTGCTACCTCCCCCCATGGATTCAGTGGAAGGTTTTCAGGATACAGGTTGTTAGACATTCATGCATTTTTAAATATTTAAAAAATCATTATCCTTTTGTGCACTAGAGATGTGTTATTCTGATTTTTCAGATCTACTACAACAGCAGGCCCCAGACTCTCAGCAGCACAGTAATTATGAAATAACTGGCAGAAATGGAGGACTACTTCTCTCATTCTTCTGCAGCACTAGTTATCTTCTCTCCCTGCAAATTTCCTGGACAGAAGTAAAGAAGCTGTGGAGATTGTATCTGTTTCCATTTCTAGGTTCTATTTAATGACATGTACTTGTGTAGTCACCTGAGTGCCTTACCTAGAAATTTCTTCAATCTCTGTCAGGAATGTGACTACCTGAAATTCTTGTTTTGGAGTCTCCAGCAATGAGGATTATAGTTGGGATTATAGTTGGAGGTTGCAGATTTTTTTTTTTCCTTTTTCCTTCAATATTACCTGCTTGTCCTTTTGAAATTCATACAATTACTCTGACTTAAAGAATGAATGTATGGCTGAGTAAGCAGTGGGTAAGAAATTTTGTATATTCATTTAAATAACTAATGATTACTCATTTTAACCCTATCTGGGACGTTGGCCAACCACCCTGACAAAAAGCACTGCTTGAGAACTTAGGCTGAATTTAGTGGGAATTAAAATAACTCTGTTAAACATTAATTGAGTGAAAAATTATAAAAATCATATAAACTACAGCTCCCTAGTACAATATCAATATGATGCACAGAGTTCAGTGATACTACCCCACTGAAAAACGGAAAAGTGTAAAATAACATTTTAAAGCTTTCATTGTTTTTCAAGGTAGTTTGGATTTAGAATGCTATTAGCCCATTAACAGATCAAGGACTTTCTGATTATGTCTTTCACTCAAGCTGCATAGGAAAGATGATCTGTCAGAATTTATCAGCAGATGAATAATTATTTATCCTCTTACAGAGGCTCCCATTTGTAGTATTTGCCAAGCAAGTTCTCTCCTAGGGATGGATTATAATATGAGCACTCCACGGTGTGATAAAAGCCTTCCCATACCTCAGGCTTTGTAATTTCCTTTTATCTGAAATAATTGGCATAATAAGACATAAGGTCTAAAAAGCTCTTAGGGTTTTAACTGAAGGTCCTGTGCTATTCAGAAGATGCCTTGGTTACAAGCAGATGCTTCTGTTTTCTGGCAATCCTGAAATCAGGGCTCTTCTATAAATGAAACAGAACCCAAAATTTTCGTGGTTGCTAGGGAAAAGGGGAGAAAGAAATAATCCTTCCTCTTCCTTGAAGAAAAGACCAATTCATGTCATAAAGTGTATCATTCTCAGTATTTTTTAGCTCTGTATCTTCATCTGTCCAAACAACCTCGACTTAATCAGATCTAAGATAGTCTGACTGGATTTAGGCACTATTTGGGCCAATAAAATCTCACCACTATCTCTTGAGAGATGAAGTAAAACAATGAGAAGGTTGCTTGTTATGGCCCTTGGCCCATCCCAGCTGCCATACCCAAGAGAGTGCTAATGGCAGTTGATGAGTTCCTTTGTGCCAAATTTGCTTGTTTTCTTCACGCAGACACATTTCTTCACCTCTTGCAGGGAGCAGGAGTAAAAGGCTTTTTAAAGAAGGAATTACTGGAGTTTACATAGTACAAAGACTCATATAAATTGCCGTCAGTCAATTGGATTTGATAGGCAGGAAAGACAGATTGGTGAGACATGGGGTTAGGACATTTGCGAGGTTCCAGCTAGAACATTTCTCATTTCACGGTTTTGAATTTTTGCACGAAGGGGACAGCTGAAATGCTGCTGCTTTTGTTTGCTAGTGTGGGTTAATAATTAGCCACTGCTTGCTTTCATAATTTTGTTAGTGCTGATTATTTGATCTGTTTTGGAAGACACTCCTGTTTTGAAAGCTAAATGTGATGGTACTGCACATTATTTGCACTTTGCTCTTGTAGAATCTTTTTGCTCTTTCTTAGAAGGGAGAGAAGAAATGAAGAGCAATAAAAATAGGTACCTTGAAGAAGTATCAGCCTTCCAAAAGTGTGTGTCAGTCATCTTTTGTTTCTGTAGACAAAGGGGCACAATGCTTCATCCTGCCAATACAGTGGGGCCCAAGAACGTCTCCGTGGGCTGCGGTGTAGCAGTTTGTGTTGGGTGATGCAGAGCCCTCCTTGGCATCCTGGCTGCCAGCACATCAACATCTGGCAGGATTAGCCTCTGGGGTCACTTTTGAACACACATATTTTGGCCACCTATACAGCTTACTACCATGATCTTTCTCACTGTGTAATGGCAAACACAGGAAGAGATTGTACTTCCCAGAACCCACACAATCTAAGGAAACAGAAGAGTAATGATGTGGAAAGAAGGAAGACGTGGGTAAACACAACCCAGTGTTTGGAGTTGTAGTTTTGGTGAGAAAAGAAGGGAGAGTACTAGGACATGGCATTAATACTACAGTGAAGAGTAATAGATAGTACACAATTTAAAAATACTGGATTTCCACTTTTCTAAAAGCATTAAAGGAGAATGGAAGAAACTGGAGACAGCAAAGATTTCCATACCTCATTGGCTTCCCCTCTTGTTCATATTCTGTCCATATTCCTGTCCATGCTGGTGAATCACTGACCCTGCTGCTACTGCTCCAGGTTTATAATTTCCCAGGCTCTTACTTCTAACAATTTTCAAAGCCCAAAACCTCACACAGGCTACTTACACTGGGCCAAGAACAGCCAGGGCTGCACTCAACCTGTTTGAATCCGCATGTTCTACACAGTCATACTAAGGATAGTGCAATGGGTTTCTTACTGGTAGTTATCAAGTAATTCTGGCAATTTAAAGGGAGTGCTTCTTTGTGTTTTTTAAAATAGTTTAGAAATTAGTTTAATCCACACATCAATCATGTATATGTCCATGTGTGTGCCATATTTTGACATTATGATTGCTTACCCAGGCAGAGCTATAAGCTGTAGCAACAGCTAGAAGATTTCCTCCTAGTTTTCAAACATACAAGGTTATTTAATCTTGACAGTATATTTCCCCAAGATTGATTTGGTTCTAGTGGACTTCAGATACTGAAAAGACTGAGTGATTATGTTAGCTAGCATACAGAGTTGTAGAAGTTAACATTTACTATGATAGCTGAAGGATTTTGTTTATTGTAACTGACTCTTCACTGTCCCAAAATCCACTAGGTTTTAAAAAAATTTTTAAGGAGATGTAGATCACAGTTTGAAAAGAAACAGCATACAATATACAAATCTTCTGTCCTTTTGTCTCACCTTCTTAATAAACACTTATTACTCTGATAAATAACAAGTCCTCTCAAAGAGTAAAAACAAGGGCAGCCTGAATGTGGTTTTTTTCTTAAGACTCCTTTCAGGCACTTGGGAGTAGAAGACACAGATTTGAACTTTGTATTCAGTGAAGAGACAATATAATCAAGTCGAAGCTCAGCAAAACATCTAAAAATATGTATTTGGAATGTATATGCTAAAAACACATGAAGAACTTTCAACACTTTTATGCTTAAGTGATAGGTCTGTGATGTTCATATCCAGAAGCTTCTGCTTGCATAGGTTGTTTTATGGTATTGGTACCAGAGATGTGTAAATATTGCAAATATCTGAACTTCTGAATTAATAGCACCTTAATTCAATTGAATTTCCTCTTCTGGAAAAATGAAGGATCTTTTCATTAATGCAGGAAACAATTACTGCAGTTTACATAAGGTCAATTCATGCTTTTTAGTAGAAAGCAGCATTACTGTGCAAGCTGCTGCCACAGAGTACCATTATGCAGTGAAAACCATGTAGGAGTGCATTTAAATGGAGCACTTTATTTTTGTCTCACAGAAGAGAGAAAAACGGAATAATTTTCAAGCATATAATTTATTGTCCTATTTGAGTGATAACATCAGAATTTTACCAGAAACTGGCAGCACTCAGTAAAGATTAATACAGTTGCAGGAGATAATAGCATCTACCAAATGTCATCCTTGTGCCCTAAATATAATACACATAACAGATATTACATCTCTTCCTGTAATTTATTATACTACAACTTTGTTTTATGTAGTCTAATCTTTAAAGAAGTGAAAATCAGGTGGGCTCGGAATTCAATGTATCAGCTATATATCAGTGCTAAACTCTCTCTGGATAATCCAAAACTACATGTTTCTGTAATTTAAAAGCAGAAATATATTTGCACTTTACTAGAGAATTATGAATAATGAGATACTGACTACAGAGAAATAACATTTCAGCCTTGAACTGTTGTCATCATATTTTTTTCTAAAAGTAAACTTTCTAGTCCTGTTTCTGCAGTGATTTAGAGAGTGGCTTATTTTTATTTGTTAAAAATGTTCATTGATTCCATTCCACATAAACCAGTTGCACTGAGGTGAGACAGACTGGCATGTCTTTACAAGGCTGGAACAAGACTGGGTGTAATAGAAGATGAAATGGGCCCTGTTGTAGTGTATGCTTCTGGCAGTTGGATGCCTTATGTACAAGAAAGTACCATCAACTGGAATAGGAGAGATGGCCTTGCATTAGAATTTCAACTTCATTTTCTGGCAAATAGGAAAAAAGCCTGCAAAAGTAAAGCACTCTTTAACCGTTACAGGTGTAATGTCTGGATAAGAAATGAACGATCACGCACTATAACTTTTTTCATTTTTCTGAGAATGCAGAGCATTCTGAACAGCAGATTAAGTCTTCGGAATTAACCTTAATTTTTTAGTTTTTCATCTCCAGTTTTCCACCAGTCATTAAGTCCTGTTAGAAAGTATACTAAGCTTGTGCAGCTACATTGTATTATAAATATCTGCTCATCATTTATCTGTTTCAGATTTTAAATTCTGATCGAACAAAGCAATTTAGATGCAGTCTGTGGTATACTGCTGATCCATAGCTTTTCCTCAGTGTAGCAATGATGCAGCATATCTAGCAGCTACATCTGTTTCTATGGCAGCAGGTCTCTTGCTGTGTCTCTCTACATGTTTTCCTTTATAACAACAGACTGTTTGTACAGTCTAACACAGCTTAGTGGCATACAACTGATACTGTCCAACTCATCATCTTTGCTAAAAATCCACTCACTGAGCTTGACCTGGTGCTATGTTCCTTCACAGGTTCTGAAGTATTTTGGTTGTTGTTAGTAGCATGTCCAGGGCTAGATCAGCTACTCTTGTTGTAATTTTCAAACATTTTGATCTCGAATATCATAAAGTATCCATATAGCTTCTGCATCACTTCCACTTCACAGATTAAGATATTCTCTCACCAGTTCCTTTGTTCCTCCCCTGACCCTTCTCAATGACAAGAGTTCAGGGCTTTGTAAACTAGGCACATGTATTATCTTGAGTATGGAGGAAATGAATTGTTTTACAGTGAACCAATCTTCATTTATTTGATGGATAACTGAAGAGGAATTAAGAAAGCACTGATTGTACTAATTAGCTGCCTACTCTGCTTGATAAAAATCACATGCAAATTTTAAAATTATGATTTTGTTCTTTCAGTGCTGCTTAATGTTCCATGTTGTAAAGCACCTTCAACTTTCTCCTGACTCACTTTCTTTTCTTGGGTAAAGTATAAGTTTTGGGACTTTTAAACTTATAACTGAATTCTTCCACTTGCATCATAAAAGAAGTTAGTGAATGGAGAATTCTTTCATAAACCTCATTAAAAATGAAAGTGTTTTAGGAGACCTCTTTTCACGGTCTGCCTTGGTTTAGCAGGTCAGACAAGTCTGCAATCTGGTAGGCATACAGAGCTCACAGCACATTTGTTTTGTGTCACCAGCCACAATGTGCTATATGAAGCTGTTCTGATCATTGAAACTGCATGCTTCTCTTCAGTTTTTCTGCTCATTCTCTGGTAGTAAACCAAGGCATTACTTTGTCATCATACCAATAGTAATTCTCAGGAAACTAAAACCTAGAAGTGGCCAAAGCCTGCAACTGTTCCCTGCCAGACTGGTGTAATCAGTGTTGGGAGATACAGGATGTTGGAATCACTTCTGTGAAAACTCTTCTCTCTTTTGAGAGCAAAGACAATAGTGTCAAATTCTACAAGAAGACAAGAAGTATCAGAGGAGACTGCAACTGATACCATTCCACAAGTTTTCAGCCCCTGCTGATGCTCTATGAAAAAAACTGTACACCTGGACTCTGGTAAGAATCCACACCTCTCCTTGACTAAAGCAAACAAATTTCAGGATGACTGGCCCACAGGATCAATTATGTAGCTCAGGCAAAGAATGTCACATCCCTATTTACATGAAAGAACATAAAAAAATTGCATACTGAGAACTTTGATAAACATAGCCTGTATTAATTGAAAAAAAATTATAGCTAGTTTTAGAGCAAATTCACGTATGGGTATTGTTTACAAAGCATGGTCATAGTTTACAGGTAAAAGTGAGCAAAGGTATTGCTTCCAGTTGTGTGATGTTTTTTGCTTAGCAGAGCTAGGCTTCTGGCCCCAGCACAGGGTAGGAACAGACATGGTTTCAAGCAGGAACAGAAACAGAATCACATTGCACTCAGATATGCTCCAATCTCCTCTGAATGATTTGGTGACAGTGCAGAGTGTTTTCTTATGCATCATTTAGGAGCTGCAGAGACTTGACATCCACAAATCCCCATGGCTCCCATTTCTTTCTGAGCAGCACTGGAAAAGTAATACAGTAGGAAAAATCTGAATGACACCTGGCCTTTGAAGGTATGGAGAGTCTTGGAGGGGAGATAATTTTTTTTCTTTTTTTCCTCAAACATGAGAAATGCTTTCTAGGACTAAGCAGACTTGCTGTAGTTCTGGATAAGTTATTAGTTCTTTTCTCTTCTCTTCTCTTCTCTTCTCTTCTCTTCTCTTCTCTTCTCTTCTCTTCTCTTCTTTCTTTTTCTTTTTCTTTTTCTTTTTCTTTTTCTTTTTCTTTTTCTTTTTCTTTTTCTTTTTCTTTTTCTTTTTCTTTTTTTATCAGGACTGTGCTGATAAAGCCATTGAATGTGAAGATTTGTATTATCCTTTATGGCAAATTCACAGATTTCATATATGGGAGGTATAACTAAATTATGTCTTTATGCACATTTGGAATGCCTGAAGAGATTACTGCAGGCAAAGCTGAAAAATTTTAGAGGGAGTATTTGCAGCCTTGCCACAATTTTTTCCTCGATTTAAATTGTAGGTTTAGCCATCACCTTCTAAACCCTGGCTTGAACATGTTTTCTTTCTGTCATGTGTGTTTGTATGCACATGTATGCAGCTGGAGTTTCCTTACTTTAATTTTGAATGTGGAGTATGATGACACTGGGAAGTTTTGTCCTATGTTTGATACATTCTGTTCTGTAAGGTTTGTGAAACGATTTTATTCATGACTTTATGAAAAGGGTTCTAATGCCTTTAAAATATTCCTGCCAAATTATCTGTGCACTGATCTGTCACACGAAATGTCTTCATAAATCTATACCAAACTGATTCTGGTACAGTCTTGTCTTACGTGACTTCTATCAAGGCCTCTGAAGCTCTTATAAAATCTAGCACAAAATAGATTTAAGATTCAGTTTAATCAATCATACCTTTGAAAACTCCTTTGCATGATCACATTTAGTCATCAATCTGGATCACAATGAGCTCTCTTAATTTAGTGACACTGTTGCTGTAGCCAGAATGGTCTAAGAGAATATAACAAGGTTTGTCAGTAGAGGTACTTTCTCATCTTAGATGAAGTTTCACAATATAATCTTTACATCAAAGATACCCTTCAGAGGGTGACTGTTTTTAATATAAATTCAGATAAAATGTGCCTTTTAAAATGGTTGAACCAATTGTCTTAGGCCCCTTTTTGATCCATGGAAGGGGCCATTCCCGGAGGAGAACTCATCAGATTTGTGTTAGGTCTGACAGCTTTCAGCAGAGTCTGTTTTACTCTCTTGCATCCTTCACAAGGTCTCTCTGAGCCATACCTGGGACATCACTTTCTGTAGCTTTCCCAGGCTACCAAGACATGTCCCAAAGGGTGGGACAGCATAACCTTGGGCCACAGCCCTTATGCTTCACACAGCCTGATTCACAGCATATAAAGGACTGCCACAGCAGCATCTGCTGCTGGCCAAAGGAGAGGCCTCTCCTGAAACTGGCTACTCATGCTGGGGGGTCAGGACATTCTCCAGCCCCTGCCACAAGCAGACAGTGTCTTCAGTCACCAGAGAGAACAGTTTCCCAACTGTACAAATACTTCCCTTTCTTTGAGAGACAACATACTGCTTTTTGATTCTATTTTGCCTGAGGGCTCCCATCTTAAATTGTCATGAAAGTCATGGGACAGGGATTGCCAAGTGACCCAGATCTGCACCACAGCTTGAGGCAATGTCAGTCCCTGCCGTGTGCCTTGGCTGGGAGCACGGCACGTGTGTGAATGACATTGTTGTACTGCTCAGCACTGCGCTGCGTGCCTGCGGTCAGCAGTGACAGCAGCTGCCCAGTGCCACCCAGCCACGGCAGGTTACCTGCTCCAAGGACACACAAGTACAAGGTGGCAGCCTGCACAAAGGCCCAGACACACTTGGGAAAGCTTCTCAGAGTCAGTTTGCTGTGCTGCCATGCGCTGCAGGGGCTCTGCTACTCCCTGTGGTGCTTACTATGTCACTGGCAATGTCAGTGCATGCCTCAGCTACAGCTGTGCCTTCCATCCCAGGCACCTGGGCCCTGCTGTTGCCCTTTTCCAGGGTGTTTCAAGAGAGGCTCGCAGACAGTGTTTACTGTCTGCTTACTACCTTGTGTGGCTTCTAGGTAAGACTGCTTTTGACAGTGCAGTGTTACACATAATGTTTTTCACTGTTGCCAGCAAAGGGTGTATGATACCTGCTGATTCCTCTGTCCTAACTTCTACCCCTAGGGAGAGCCTATCCTCTCAGGTTTGCCTCTGACATCTGCCCTGTTCTCGTTCCAAATCCAAGGCTAGCCTCAGCATGTCTGGCAGCTCTACCCAACACTAGCAAGGAGGTTTAGGAGCATGAGGGGCTTAGCAATGCAGCTGGTGATGCAGAATGATTGAGCAGGCACATCCTCACATGGCTTGACCTTCCCAGTTCACTTGGGGTTTTTTTTGTAAAATGTTTTTTGGCTAGAGGCAAGTTTGTTTGGACGCTGTTCCTTATAACTTCTTACCATTGTGCAAAGTCTTGAGGTTTCTCACCGATGACTACTTTTACACATCATGAGATACCTAATATTGAAAAATTGAACGGGAATGAGACTTTGCTCCACCACAGAGATAACTAAACATTAATGAGGAATTTTATCTTTATTTCATGATGTTAGCACAATAAACTCACACAGTAGCATTGATCTGTACTTATTTAACAAAATACATTTATAGCAATTTACAAATTCTTTTCCATTTGAAAACATGGCATAACATTTTATTAAACACAATACTTTATATAGAGAATTCTCATTTAAAAACATATTTTATTTTTAAGTATTTTTTTCTCAGTAAAGCACAGCCTAACAAAGAAATTCGTGCCTGTTAGCAAGTAAGAAAATCAGAACACTAAGAAGATGTAACCTGTCAATTTATTTGATTAATTTTAAATTAAGGTACCAGTGGAATGTAAACAAAGAGTAATTTTACAAAAGGCTCCTTATCAAATATACATGCAGAGGTCTGAGTTCCAATGTATATATTATTACATTTCTGCTCTCTAATGTAATATAATTTGATAAGCCATTATTAAAAACAGTAGCCTTTGGCACTTTGAGTAAAAAAGAATATATCAATATTTATGTATAGAACATAATTTCAATGATTACACAAGAGCTTTAAAATCTTTTCTTAAGAAATAGGAAACTTTAGGAAAAATATCACACTGCACTTGAAATAGTGCAGCAAGTTTTAGAGTAATAAAAGCAACACATATGCCAATATATATCTGACTAAAACCAAGGAATAAAGAACAAACACTCCCACCAGGAATCCTGCTGTTTCCAAAACAGCTAAATTGCCAGAGGGAACATTTTCTAATCTTTGCTTTATTGCCATTATTCTCCACTTCAATTTTCCATTATTTCCAGGTTCATCTACTTATGCTCTTTTCCCCTGCACTTACAAACTAACAAATGATTGCATCTTATTTCCCTGCATTGATAGGCCAACAGTGTTTGTGTCTTACCCATTCCTTTAAAGCTAATCCTACCTGCTTTATCCTGTACCTAGACTAAACTAAATCCAAAGGGTTTTGTTCATGATAGTCCAAGTGTTTGTAATTCCTAGGAATCTTGTAAAAAATTTCATATTAAATACCAAGGACTAAAGATACATCCTTCTGAAAAGAAAAAACAAATCCTGACTTGTAAATACTAGCATCTGAGAACTTATTTCTAAAAAAATTACTTTTTTTTCTTTTTCTCCTGGTATCTATGATTATTTTTCCCAGTTGATGTGCCTTTAAAGAGTGTCTTCAACATACAGTGCCTTTAACATGCACAATATGCTGCAACCCTACTGGGTAGCTTCTTACATGTAACCTGCAGAATGTTTTCTCCCAATCATACTAAATATGATGGGGTCATCTTGTATCAATAGCAGAAAGAGTATGGTCATTTAAGGATCAACACTCTTCCACAGCACTGGGTGATGGGCAGGTGAGGGAAGCATTGCTTGGCACAGTTGGCTTGACAGCAAGCATTCAGCTAAGCCTGGAGCACCTGTAAAACTGGGAAGTATATATAAAGCTTTCCATTGACTTGCAAACACCATCCTCATACTTGTGAAATTACTTAGGTTTGGGGTTGGGTTTGGGATTTTGTTTTGGTTTTGAGGTCTTTTTTTTTGGGATTTTGTTTTGTTGTTTGGTTTTGGTTTTTGTTTTTTTTTGGTCTGTGTTTGTCTTGTGCTGTTTATCTTGAATAGGACAATTTATCCTTCTACCTCCTACTTGGTTGGGGTAGGGTGGGCTTTTCCTTAGAGTTCTGTGGGGTAGGGTCTGTGGAGAGGTTCTGACTATAGAGTACGTATCTGGTTCTCTGATACACTAAATCAGAAGAGGACTTATACCAAAACACTTCTCTCAAGAAGCCAGAGAACAGACCTGATCTGCTACTACTTACTCAGTGAGATTCCCTTCCCCTCCTAGCAGGGGAGCTGGGACGTATCTGAGAGTAGTTCTTTTACAGGCAGAAATGGGAGAGAATGAGGAGCTGCAGTGGGTGAGCACTGCCCCTGGCTTCAAGGTTAAAGTCGGAGCCAAATGAAATGAGGCCTTTCTTCTAGCATGCCATTCTAGAATATGCCATGTTTATTCCTTTCAGAGCTTATCCTTTCAATCATTTTTGGCAATGGAGATTTTTAGCAGGCAAGTTCTTTCATTATATTCAAAGCTCAGTTTCCTAAAATAATTCATACTCTCTCAGGTTCAGAGAACTTTCATATTAAGTGGCAGTGGTGGGAAAAAAATATCATGCTTAAGAAGGCTCTGGAGGGTTTCTCAAGGGAGGTGAACTGTAGTAGTGGCAAAATGCAACACTCGTTCAGTGATTCTGCAATACCAAGGCATTCCTTTCTTTAAAGAGAAGCACAAATCCCCTACGTGATGGTGATTGGGGTGAAACTTGTGATTGTTCTTGTGGCATACTAAGCAAGTGAGGTGAATGACTGCTTCTAAGTGTGAGCTATGATATTAATTCCTGTCTCCTTGGAAGCTGGTCAAGAAAGTTGCCATCTATTTTTATTTACTCATGGCTCACCTTTCAAATTTGCACATCTTGCAGTTATTGGTGTCCTGCATTATTTGTTTAAAAACTAATAGAAAAATGGAAGGGTCGCTGAAGGACAGAATAAGAAGATTAAAAATGTAAAATCTGAATTACTTGTAGTTGTAGTACTTGATAAGACCCCTTAAGAAATGTAGTTTAAAACAATTCTACAAGTTAGCCCACTAAGAAGCAGCCTCTTCATTAGTAGCACCTGTTCTTAAACAAAAGTTGAGCAGTAGCAGCAAAACTATTCAAAATAGATAGTCATTCCATTCTAATGGAATGTCACCCACACATTTTTGTTGCAGTAGACATCTTAAAGAACTACACAAAACCTTTGCAATCTTTGAATGTGACAGATCCACTATAACAAAGCTGTAAATATTTCCTACGCTAAATGAATGCAGCCAGCATCATCATAGTATTAGCAATATTACTTGTAAAGTAACTGCACATCAATATGTCATGTTTGCAGAGTCTAATAAGTATGCAATTTTTCAAAACATGTAAAGTTATCATCAGCACCATCCTGTATTAAAGATTTGGTGCAAATTCTGCAAAGGTGAATATATACCACTGACACAGCCTTTGCTGTGAAAAAGTCAATTTTGGACACAAATATAAAATAAAAAGTTGGCACATTCAGGAAATACGGTGTCTGTGTTCAAGACCATTGTTTTAATTGACATCATCACTCTCAGATAAATGTTTTGAGTCTGAATAAACAAGTTGCATGAAAATGTTTCACATTAGTTCTGGCATTGTGCTTTTCCCCCCACCACATGCTTTTCACAGGCTCATGCACATTGCACATCAGCAATGCTGGGCTGCTGGTCAATAATTTGGCACATAAAGGTAAATATCAGCTCAAAACAAAGGGAGCAGAACCTGTGTCAAGATGTGTTTGCGTTGTGGTGGTATGGACCAGCTGATATGTCTCCTCTCATTCCTTGTACGCTCGTGTTGGGGATGTGCCTTTATAGAAGATGTTTCTGGTGTTCTCTGGACTGCTCCCTCTCTCAGGGATTAATATGATGTTACCTTTTCTTCGAAGTGTTGAGTCCCGGCTAGAAGAAATAGACAGAGTCTCTGAGCCAATCTCACTTCCCTCCACTGGTGTGACTCTTATCGTAGTGATTCCATGATGGTGATGCTCAGTGTTATCTATGTTGCTTCTTTTCCTGTCACCTGACCCATAACTGTCTTTTAAGGAGTCACAGCTCTCAGAGTCTCTGTTAAGATCATTTAGCTCATATGTCTGACGAAGAGTGACTTTTTCAGGACCTTTCCATTTCCATGACCCACTTCCTTCACCTTCTGATGGCATCTGAATTACAGGTCTGTTATTTTCTGGGTGGGCCTCAACTCTAACAATGCTACTTGGCTCATGGTCTGTCAAGGTTTTATATCTGATGGCTCCTGTACAGGTCACTGTGCTTCCCTCTGAACTCTTTGGACTGCCCTGAAGCACTCCTTGCTGCTTAGACATGGCTATTACTTGCATGATTCTTGGCTGGCTATTGCTTCTGCATGCAACACTCTTCTCAGCAGCTTTCAGCCATTTAGCTCTAGCTGAACTACTTTTGGGTGATGTGTTCACATTCTCCTGAGTCTCTTCAGGAATGTGTACTAGCTGGGATGAGCCAGGACGTGACTGAATAGAGACCCTTGGTCCTCCAGTAAGACCTGAGTTGTTACAGCCTGGTACACTGCCGGGCTGGATTTTCAGGTATTGGCTAGTTGGGCCATGATGATCACCATTTACACCCACTCTGGAGGGTTCTGAGCTTGACCTCATTTCGATAGCCCTTGGTGGCGACTGGCCAGCTTCAGTTTCTATTACTTGCAGTGACAACTTTCGACTTTCATTCTTGTTCTTCCACTGGGACAGCAGCTGTTTGGAACGGGCAGAATCCATTGATGCGTGTATTGTTGCATTTCGTCTTGCTGGATCTTCCAAGGATGGGGTGTTGACTCTTGGCAAAGTGTTGCTGAAAGTAACCATGTTTTCCTTTCCCATTGGGCTTCGTGGTGTAATTATTTCTACATCAGCATTTGCTCTCTTGAGATTGGTCAGAGACCCTGAATCTCTGTGGTTTCTATTCAGGATACCTTCCGTTCGGTGAGAGACAATGCCATCGCTGCTGCCACCATTTTTACCTGGAAGAATTCTGTTGGCATCTTGACTGAGGTCTGTCAAAGACCTTAGAGGTTCTCTGTGAAAATTTGCGTGATACACATTCTCGTCACTTGGTAAGAAGTTCCCCACAGCATACAGGCCCTGATATTTGAACAGAAGCATCAACAATCAGTTATGAAAGTTTAAAAAAAGACATATTTTAAGGTATTTTACATTTTTTGCCTTTAAATAGAATTCAGTGACATAATTACTCCAGCTAAACTGACAGGTATGCTTATTTTCCTCACTAGTACAGCCTTAGTCCAAATTCTGTCGTCAATTTGGTACATCTAGGTGTGTATGAAATAGCCTTACTAGGATACCTAGGGCATATTATTCATGACAATAAAGAGCTGAGGTAAGGATTTAGCCTCTATGAGCTTTCTTCTTTTTATCAAGCAACAGATACAGCTATAGAAATAAGGTTTTGTTAGAAAAATAGGAAAATGGAAGTTTGCAGTCTCTTAGGCAAAACTATTTTACAACTATACTACTGTCTACTCTGATTTACTGAATCTTGTTACAGCTTGAGTTGTTCTCTGCTGTTAGCAGATTCTGCCCTTTCTACTGTACAATAACCATGTAGTACAATATCTATATAATTGGACAATTTATCAGCTTTAAATCAATTGCTTTCCAAGCTGTGCAGAACTGTAATAAGATTTAGTTACATAACATTTTCTTAATCAGTAGACTTGCTGTAAAATGCTGTCATTTAAAAAATACTCCACTGAGGGTATTCTGTGAAAGGGTCAAATATCTGACTCAATCACTTGAGTCACTTGTTCTTTACACTCCTTTCAGAATTATTTGTAGTTTCACATTATTTCCCCTCCCCATCCTCCTATTGGTGTGTAGTTTTCAGGGCAGATTTACTGAGTACTGGGTATCCAGGACAATGTATTCTCTGCTGTATGATGTCATGCAACAGTATATGAAGACCTAACAAAGCTTACTTGTTTGTGCATTTCAAACATGGGAACAACAGCTCCATTTAGGTAAATCTACAACAGCTTAATAATTTGAAATAATATTCTCAACAGAGTGCCATTCTGCTCAGAGAGCAATCACAGAAGCTCTTTAGTAGCTCGTCGGGTTTCTAATTCCCTGACTGCTGTTTCTTCTGCCACTGTGGAAGGCCATTTTTCCCTGGTCACTTTTGCAGACCATCTGCATGTACCTTAGGGTATGTTATCACAGAAAAAAGGGGGTCAGGAAATGAACTTATTTTAGTGTTATACTAAAATTCATCATTGACATCTTGGGGGTCAAAACCGTCCCACTGACTGTTAAGATTCTTCTGTTCACCTGCCCACACTCCAGCAGGGGTGTCAGCAGAAGCTCTAATTGCTCCCAAGCACCTCTGCTGATGCTCTCTGAGCAGCCAGGGCAGCAGAATTCCTGCTGGAGTCATACTGAGAGCAGCATGGAAAAGCAAATGCCCGATGAGCATCCTAACAAATACAAACAGGTATATACTACATGCTTCTTTACAGGACCCTTCCAAGGTGCTCCATCTGTTTCAATCCCATTCAAAGGAAACATAGGAATAATCTGATTTGACCATTCTTTTTCCCCTGCATAGTTTCCCTAAGAACTCCAAAGAATCACAAGTGTACAATATTGCCTTTCATTTCTTGCAGGTTCAGCAATTTACTCAGCTGAGTTGCTCATACTAATTCAATCATTTTTTGAGATCATAAAGCTAACACTGTCAATATCAACTCAGGCCAGATACAAAAACCAATTAATCAAATATTTTTCTTGTGTTATGCTTTCAATGGTGGATCAGAAAAGATGAGTATTTTTAAGTATTTAATAAAGCATATAAAGTTAGAGCTGTTTCTGTAAACAATGCCAGATGATTATATTCCACTTTGTGCACTGTTATGACACTTTACATTGAAATACCTGTTTGCTTTTTCCTGTTTGCTTTTAAAGTGGTTATCCCTAACTCATCATCTTCAACACATATTGACTATAATTATGGCATGTGACCATGATGAAAAGTTTTCATAAAAATTACCAGTAGTCTTATTCTTCCAGCCTTATCAGTTTTACTTGCTAAAACTTAACTATGACTCTTATATTTACCAAATAGAGAGCAATTCCTCCTCCTATGAGAAAGCCACAGTAAACATCAACTGGATGATTCTTGTACTGGGTGATACGAGTCAGACCGCATATAATTCCACAGATGATAAAAGCAAAGACCAAGAGTGGTTTAAGAAGTTTTGAGGAGTCTGTTAACGTAGAATTGAAGTACATCTTGAAAAAGAAAAAATGAAGAAGCAGTTGAAGTTAAATGTACTTAAG
Organism: Pardalotus punctatus; assembly: GCA_013400915.1. Classification (NCBI taxonomy): domain Eukaryota; kingdom Metazoa; phylum Chordata; class Aves; order Passeriformes; family Pardalotidae; genus Pardalotus; species Pardalotus punctatus. Next base: position 232,239 of record VZTX01006850.1, read on the forward strand.
AGGATATTAATTTCTTGCATTCAATGTTTCTTTACATATAGATGACTAGTACACAGTAATATTACAAATTATCAGTTTAATTTTGTTTTACAGCCCCGTTAAAATTTGCTCAGTTACTGTAGAAAGATCTGAAATCACCATGAATGGATTTCCAAAAACATAAGCGGTGTTGTTTATTGACATCAATTAGGATAAGAATTTTATGCCTCAGTACTATTCCCAATCAGCATCTAAATGCTCTGTAAATGTGATTAAGGAGCCACCACTTGTGAAACAGAGAAGCCAGATGTCATGCCAGATGAATACAAAAACCTGTTCTAACAAAAGCTACCACCAGATGCTTTAGAGAGCCATTTCTCAACTGAGGGCCATAATGTCAGGGAGGCCACAAAAATTAAGTGGAGGTGGTTCATCAGTTCTATTCCAAATTTTGGCCTTTCAGCAGGCAGAATAAATACTGGCAAGCTCCCAGTACGAGCACAATACTATCATCTAATGTCATTAACTGGTTTTACTGTTTTTTTCCTCTGATTTTTACAGCATGAGTGATGGAATTACTTTTTAAACTTCAAGTAAGTTGTCACTTGTACAAACATTGTAGGCCATACTGAAGAAATGTTATAACTCAGAAAGTCAGCTGTGATTGCTGCAGCATGGCCCACAATTCTCTGCTAGTGACTGATGGGTTTTATTCACTTTCTTTGCAGTAGCACCTTGAAGGCTTCTGGGAATGATTGTGCCATTCCATCCATGCTGCAATTTTATGGAGGTGAAATAAACTACATCACATGAATGTATGGCCCTTAATGCCTCAAGTTTAAAAGCAGCAAATCAAGAGAAGACAGCAATAAAGAAAAGGCAGTATACATAAAGGTTAATTTGACTGGTAAGTAAAAATATCACTCTGTAAGACAGATAAACACTGCATTTTATATGAGCATAATATGAGGCATCAAATATACTTTAACGTAGCGCTTTTTGTTGCTTCTTAACAAAGGATATGAAGCAGTTGAATATTTTCTTTATTCTTTAACAGCTACAATAAAACCAGCTCTATTAATAGTTTTGTTTTGCTTTCAAATTGGTAGGATAGAAACATCCATCCATCCATCCAAGATATCCAGGAAACACACAATTTTACAATATAAAGCAAATTACTTTCTGACTTTTGTTTTGCATTAATGAAACTGAACAGAATTGGTTACTCACCGAAATGTACACTGCTGCAAAGGCTGCCAGGGTGGCATGTTGAGAAGGGAATGACTTTCTGCCAAGGAAGAACACTCAAATTACACCTCTCAGTTCAAATGCACAGTGCAAGTGCTCATTGAAAAAAACACTGGGTGATACCGTCATTTTCATCTCACACTTCCTAAGCAATATGTGATCTATTGGTAACATTTGTCATCAGGTGACATTTTTCTCAGAGACAGGCAAACTACATCTTTATTTGCTATCTCTATAGGTTTATTTTTTTAAAAATTTCGGTACTTTACATCATGACAGAGGCAAATGTAGCACAATAACATGGGGAGGACATTTTAAGAATTACTGGGCCCCTTCTTGATGCCCAGAGCAAGAGAATAAATGAAAACATGTCCAAACTCTCTGAGACACTAGGCAATATGAGGCCTGCTCTTGAAATTCCAGAGGGCCTTCTGCTCCCATTGAAAACCTGGAGACTTGAATGAAGTTAACTGGGTCTTAAGCTGCAAACTTCAGCTATGAAAATTAAAAATGACAGCTTAGCTTCTACTTCTCCAACAAGAAAAAAAGGTTTTGTGCAAGCAGAAGCTACATAGAACCATCATGAGGCTTTCTAACATTTTAATATTATCATTATTATTATCATAGACCCATTTCAATTCTCTACAAACAACTAAGAAAAAGTGATGTGAATGCAAAAGAGGTTTTTACACAGTAGAGAGAAAACAGTTGGGTTTGGATTCAGTAACACCTGTTCTACAGTGGACATCTAGATCATAGAAGCCCTAAAAAAATTCTATGACCTCTGGAGCTCTAGAATGGAGTCAGATGGAGTGAAGATTTATCTCTTTACAGTGGAAGGGACATGTAATATAACACGCTGGATGTCTTGGGGAAGAAGAGTGCATCTATCTTGCAGTCACAACAGCAACTTTCATCTGAGAAAGCTCAGCTTGGGATAAATACTTAAAAAATCATTTGGCTTCACAGATGGGTCTTGCCATCCTAACTGGGCTCTGTGTACAGCCATTTTCCTAGCAACAACTGAGTGAGCTAGTTTAAAATAGCAAAAACTGAAACAGAGTCCTTTAACTTTAGACAGACATTTTTTCAGCGAAGCAGCAGAGTCTACTTTCTAAATTTCTTTCCTATGCATTTTGCCTTCTCTGATCTACATAATTAGCTGGAAGTTAAAAATGTACATGTAGGTCAGTGTGAATGCCACACTGCTGACCTGAATTTGAGCCTATGGCTCCAGCAGGTTCATGACTCTGGCCAAGATGAAATCTGCATGGTTCCTTTTGCATTTCTAAAGACAGACCTCAATTCTTCTTCATCTTCCTTTATTTTTAACCTCCCTGAACAAATCTGTCACAAATAGTATCCCTGGGGAACAAGTTCAGTGTTGAGGACAGGGGAATAAAGACCCCAAAAAAGGTAAATGTTTGTAATAGCTAATCAGCTCCTTTACCCTGCACAAGTTTCAATGAAGCATAAATCTACTTACAGTCTCTGTGGAGCTGATGTGTGTATTTGATTCTATGAACTTTAGTACCACTCAGAATTTAACCTTAATTTAATGGCATTTTTATAGTATATAAGGTATGCCACAATGGTACAGTCAATTTTCTCTTTATTCTCTTTTCTATTCACATGCTTTCAGGACAAACACCGACTAAATGCACTCTCTGTACTCTCTAATGGTGTCACTGCTTTTGTTCCTCTATTTGTTATCTTTTAATCTAAAATGAAAATAACTCAAGCTAAAAATATGTAGCCTTTTTGCATCGTTCTGTATTGAAAAGGTGAACAAAGGTCTCAAAGAAAACATGTCCTGAGCTGTGATGACTCGAAATACTCATGGCATGAGGATATGTAGAGGGGGAACAATGATGAGAAAGAGTCCTACTGAGAGACAGAGTCATACTGAGTCAGAACATCAGAGATAACAGAGGATAGAGACCTCACTGGAGAGCTGAATAGAACTGACTGAAAAGGCTCTTTGAAGGTAACAGAGGAAAAGATGGACAATAGGAAACACTGGATATTTGGGGATGTTGCAGAAAAATGATTTAATGTAATCAGTTGGACAATTATGTGTTCCTCTCTATACTTTTCATACAGGAGTCTAGAGGCACATTTCTGGAGCCAAAGTTTCTGGGAAGTACAAACAAAAAATGAAGACCATTAGCAAACTCAGAACAAGTCCCTTCCAAACTGAAGTTATTGAAGTCAAATTAACCTCTTGTACTGTAGAAATTATACCATAATTTCTATATAGGTGACTGAAAGAAGTAGCAAGTGCTTGCTGTGGTAAAGTTCAGGCTGGCATAAGGAAATAACAACTTAATAAAGAAAAAATGCAATAAAATTGAATTAAGGAGAAACTGAGGGTGGTGCCAGAATAATATAGATTATCAAATCTATCCTCTATGATGTGAATAACTTTGATATATCAACATATGGTCATCTTCCTAGAGAAACAGAAACACCCATAACCTGATTGCTTAGTCTTAATGTGTTGCAGCTATTTTCATTGGTTTTTTAGAAGAGATGGTATTTAAACTTAGGAGGTACTGGTGGTTTTGGAATGGCTACAGGCAGTCAATTCAAAGCAGTACACATCATATTTGAGATAAACAAATTAATGAGATGTAATTGTGTAAATTTTTCTGCCTGCTCCTAGGTAATCATGTCCTGATTTCCCTGGGACACCATGGACTTGCAAGACACTGCTTGCAAGCATCAGACTTCAATCGCATAACAGCAAATGGTTAAGGGAAAAGAGACAGTGAGGTGAAGGTTGATGTAGTAATTCTGGTTATGCCTTTCACCAAAATTATTGTCACCAAATTATTTGGGCCAAATAGAGCTACAATCTTTCATTCCAGCTCTGGATTAAGTCTACATATATAAATTAAAAAGATATGACAAATTAATCAATGCTGATTATGATTCTTAGCCTACTAGACATATTTAAGATCAAATACATCAAATAACTGAGGGTTTTTAAACATCAGAGAAATTGGTTTGTTCCAGTGTCAGGAGACAGATTATGAGATTTGCTGGAAGATACTTAAAAAGTGCATGGTTTCATGATTCCTAGGTGTGTAGTCGATTGAAACAAATAGAAAAGCAAACAAATGAGGGAGAGGTGCCTAAATATATATAGAGATATTTTAATACCACCCATGTGACAAAAATATAAGGCCATGAGGCATAAAGTTAAACCAGAAGCTAGCATCTGAGGCTGCATGCAGAGCAAGAAAGGACAGCAAAGTTACAGTGAAGTGAATATGCCAGAAGAAATAGAGCTTCATGTCTACTAATCAGGTACACAGACAAATTATGCACTACATCAGAGAGAAACTGTAGCAATTTCAAGCATTCTATAATTTTGCTGTAACTTTTTCAGAGAGTAGGAGATTTAAAAAAGTACCAAAATTTTGAAGAACTACAAAATATTCAAACATCCAATGACTAACATGCAGTAAAGGTTAACCTGGTGTGGAAAAGGTACAGAAGTCTACTATAGAATTCAGTACAGAGCTTCCTGATCTTTCAGTAGTGTAGTCCTTATATTTAGGACGCTTCATACTAACGAAGTCCTTAAACTAACAAGTTAGCAGATGTATTAGAACAACTTACTGATTTATACCTCCAGATCCCCTGTTTAAGTCTATGACTTTTCATCAGTACTTGAATTATCACTATTTTATCCAACTGAGCTTATTTAACATAAGATATATAGAGTAGTTTATACCTCATCATGGACATGCATGTTTAAATCCTACTATTATAAACAATACTAACTTTTCTCCTGGTTATCTAAATAGGGAGGCTAAATATTAAATGATCAAGGAGCAGAAAGAACCAGTTAGAAATACCATGAAAGAAAAGACATGTTTGGGAACACACAGTTTGCACTGCTGTGGTATTTCCTCTAATAAAGAGATTTTATTCAATGCTGTAAATATAAAAAACTTAATTAATTAGAGAAACAGAAAACAAACTTGTCCAACAAATCCCAAACACCCAAACAGTAATGTATGTTATACAGAAGTCTTAGACCAAGGACTTGGTAAACTTCTTCCCCTGCCTATTATGGCAAATTTACCCACATACCACTTCAAAAAGCAGCAGAAGCTATACATAGTAACAATTGTATAGGAAATTGCCTCCTTCAAGGAGAGAGAACAGCTGCCAACAACTGTGCTTTGGAATCTGACAAAGTCTTCCAAAGATCACTGTTGGACTAATATCTTTATGGAGAAAATTGAACATCATTAAAAAGACATCTATGCATTCAACTTTGTCATAAAAACCCAACAAATTCATTCAGACTTTAACTAGGAAAAAAATCTTGAAATTGGAACAGAAAATAAAAAATAAAATGAATACTTAAAGATGTACACAATGAAGAATAGAACCAACCTTCCAGCATTGATAATATTGACATCAGCTCCTGAGCAAATATCTTCCACAACATATGAATTTTCTGAGCAAGATACATTTAAAGATGTATAGTTAGGCTTGCAAACAGTCAGGAAATATGGTGCCTGATATCCTGTTGATAGCTGTATAATATCAGTAACAAGAGCAGTTGCACAAAGACCAAACACATGAACACCTAGGAAAGAAATCAACAGAGCTTGTTAACTTTATTATATGCATTAATTAGGTTGATTAATTGTGCAAACTACATTCAACAGAACTCTGCTGGCTTTTGTTATTGGACTTGAGAGAATTTAAATGCAGAATAAGAGGTATTTTTTTGTGAAAGTTTATTGGAAAGTTGAATTCTTTAATATAAAAAAATCAAGATAATTTATGCTCTTTTTCTCCCTGTTGATACTTAAAATTTTGTTTTAAGGGCTTGATGTCCTCCAACACCTTTTCATAAAAGGGAGCTACACTGGAGCTGCTTCACTCTGGAAAGAAGTTTTCTGAATTGACTGAAGAGTAGCCAGCTATTTGAGGAGAGCATATGTGCTCATCCAGTCCTTGGACTTTCCCACTGGAACACAGGCTTTTAGTAGTATGGACAACTGTCCATTAGATCATTGCCCTGAAGACCTGCTCTCTTTTTGCCACCACAGAATAACCAGCTGGTGATAACTGTGGCTACCTTCCCACTTCTGATATTTCTTGAGTATTGTGTCCTTGTCACTAATCCAAATATTTAAGTCTATTTCATAAGGGATAAATGCTTCAGACTGATTAATAATGCCAAATTCATGAGGCAACTGAAGTAATGCAATTTCTTTACTGAAAATTTTCAACTGCTCTTTTCCTAAAGATTTACCTATAACAATAATTCCCTACTTTTATTCACAGAGATAAATTTATTTTTTATCCTAAAATTGAAAGAATGTTAAAGCCATTAAAATACAAAAAAGACAACCTTCAGAGCGTGAATTAGGGATGAAATTCATGTGTTTTGAGCTTGTTTTTGTGGTGATGGAATACCAAACAGGAGAAGTGGACATGGGGTATCTTTACAGTCCTCCTTGCTCATGTTGTAATCCACGAACCCTCTGCTTTCTTCCTTGTTGCTGCTCTTAGGATGCTTTATTGGTCACAGATTGCATAACCTCACTGGTCACTACCTCCCTGCTTGCCAGACTACCAAAACCCAGGGAATAGTTGTCCTACCAGGTTTTCAGTCTGCTGTCCTGCTGGTTGTCTTTGCCTAGGCTGCCTTCTCTAATGAAAGATTTCTGAAACAGAGGAAACCTTTCCTTTAGCCACTCATTGGGAGAGGAAATTAGCTGTAAGAAGGGGATCAAAGTCCAGTTGCCTTTCCAAGTACAGTTTTTCATAAATGACAATTTAAACAAAGTAAAATGAAAGAATTAATCATGTTCCTCTATCATTTAAGCTGCCAGATTCTGGCTCTTTTTGAGAAGCAGATAAACACATTCCAGAAAAGAATGTCAAACCTGCTGAGAGTTTCTGACAAGTTTTCACTGTCATGCTGAATACTGTGACAGGTGGGTTGAATCCTTATGATGCACTGAAGACAGGCAGGGGAAACTATACACTGAAATCATTAAAAGGCAGCCAGCTCAAGGTGGGCAGGGAAGGAAAAACAAATTACTCTTTTAGAAATACTGACAATAGTACAGGAGAGGAAAGGGAAAATGGAGAGTCTAGGTGCTGCATTACTGAGTACGGGGCTGCTCTGTTTCAGCCTGACAGTTTCTTCTCACGTTTTCTAGCAGAAGATTTATGCTAGTGACAGCTCTGTACTGTTCTGAAAGGCTGTTTCAGAGAAGGAAACCTTTATGTTGAAAACTGCATGTGTGTGGAAAGTTGTTTTTTTTTGTGAGTAACATTTGAAACCCACCAACAAATCTGACAGCTCTTCTAAGAAAAGAATTGAAGTTGCATCCTCCTGCATTAATATTGGCCTCTGTTCCAATCCCATTTCTTCTTTTGGACAGGCAACAGTAGAGAATTCCTTCTCCTATCATTATCTGCAATGACAAAGGAGCCATTAAATTGAATGTAGCACTTACTCAGAAGATCCTGATTGAATTTAAAGGGCTGTAATATAACTAACACAACCAATGTCATCCACTGACATGCACCCAACTTTAAAAGATTTGTATCAATATGTAAACATAAAGTAATGCAATTTACCCTGAATGAGGGCAGGCAAGAAGGTGGCCCTGGAATTAAATGCAAATGGCATACAGTATACAGTGCTCAGTGGTATCCAGGCCTTGATCTACAGCTGAAACGTGATCCTTCTACAATAAAAAGGCAGTAATTATAAAGTCTTGCCTCTAAAATAATCCAGAGCCACTGCAATGTCTCAGTGCTCCTGAAGTAGTTTTAGCACTCAGTCTTGGCCACAAGCCTAGCAATCCCAAGCAGCTTCTAATTGTGTGACAGCCTGCTCTTCTGTATTTGTTTAATTTGGCTTGGGTTTTAACCAGATCCACAGCAGCAGAAAAAGTTCTGTCCTTATGGTCCCTCAGAACACACCAAGCAAAAGAGATTATGACCAAAGCCCCAGAAAAGAGCTTATAAAAAAGGATATAAACAAAAAATGGTGTTACTTGCTGGAAAATCCAGACACATTTATAAATTTTCAGTCTCAGATTTTATTGTTTTCCTCATTCAATAGTACAACTATTTGGAATCCGGTACAGGGCTTGTACAGAGTTTAGAGTAAGGGTTGGATTGAAATATTGCAATTAATGAGGCAGTTCTCACCACCAAAAGAAGATTCACTTTGCCTATCCACAGCTGCATTGACAACTAATCCATGCAATGCACAAAGCTTATAATGCAATGAGATTCCAAAGCATCTGAACTATGCTGAATCTGCCATAATTATCAGTGGTGTTTGTCTATGCTAACACCTCTCACCCTAGGAGAAGCGAGGTAAAATGGAAAAACTTAGTCTAACTATTTATTAGCTAAAGTTTTAATCAACTGGATTTTCTTGTCCAGAAAGACTGAAGAAGTAGTGAAGGTTCTCTTAGGACATGGAAAAGTCACTGGTAAGGGTTATTTAAGGAATTCTATTTAGCTGAGAATTGTGGCCACTATTATCTGTTTACATTTGATGAATTTACTGCTGAAGGTTCCCAGAGAAACCAGTTGTATTCCAAACTTAAAACCCAGCTCTAAGTTATTAGCCAAGCTCTAGGGAATGTCTGGTACAAGGAAAACACCAGAGAGATAGATTAGCTTGTGTGATAGAGCAAAAAACCACAAGGTCTATGTCAAGGAAAATCCAGGGTCTGGCACTTCCACAGAAACAAACTCCCAGAGTAGAGGGGGCTGTAGGACTGAAACTGCCAGCAGTGAATTTCTCTCCTTGGGAATTGATTTCCCAAATCAATGGGATCTAATGTCCTAGTGATCTCTGTTGGAAAGGACATTGTTACCTCTAAGTAGGTTTTTAGTCAGTGGCTGTTAAGAGTTTGAACCTTCCCTGATACCATTAAATAACTGGTCCTAACATTTCTGAATGAGTAACTAGAGAGAAAATCTATCAGAGGATCAGATTCAGAGTTCTTTGAAGCAATGGAAGTCATGCTGCAATTCAGGTGTATCTATGTTCCAGACACAAAATATCTATCTTGAGAATTTCCTCAAGTCCAGTTGTTCCACACTGAAGTCTTCTGCAGTTTTTGAATACATACACAAAATTTCATCTATGCCACAAGCTATAAGACATATGTCAATAATACAGGTAGTTATTTTCTGTAACCCTTCAGGGCTACAGAACAGACCTGTTTAAATGCATTTGCTACTCACTAATAATGAGAAAAAAAACCCAAAGAGAAAAAACAAAACCTAAAGCCCCAAAAGCCACACAGATCTTTATGTAATAATGGCTTGGGAAAATAAAATGTTAGATTTTTATTTTTTTTTTTAATACTCTAAAGTGAATAGATTTATATATGTTCTCCAGTCTTGGGAAAATTATTATACCACCAAAAATAATACAGAAAAAAATGAATTCTTATTCTAATATTTATATAAGGTTTTAAAGAGGGATTGAAACTGTACTTGACTTGTTTTCTTCCCCATGCACTTTTTTTTTTCCTTCTTCTTTACGCTCTTTGGTAGTATTTAAAATGTGGCTTAATCAAACCTCTATTTTATTGAGTCTTGATCACCTTCTGCCTCGTACTGCAGTAGGTACCTGAAGTGTGGATAGAGGCCAGCATATGCTACATTACTGGAGATCCTCAATTCCTCACATAACTCATGCTTTCTTTTCTGTATTTTACAGGTTTTATAAAGAGTGTAATTAACGGAAATGTTTATGAAAACTAATAGAATGCTAAACTCTATAAGATGACAATGACACAATTGTAATCTTTTTATACTGAGGTTCACTGGCCTATTTTTCCAAAGAAAAAGGGATGGATTAGATAGAAATGTCCCCTAGTTCCTTACTTCCAAAGTGGTATCAAATAAAAAGGAGCCAATGCCTTCAGTGCTTTTATTGCAGGAGGTTTGTCTATTTTTCACTATCAGTGCCCAGTCTCTAGCTAACACAAACCTCACATTCATGCTCACACCAATCAAATGAACTACACCTTCCTGAGGCTTGCAGCTTTTAGCAAGTTGTACTTTGAAGATTTGGGATTTATATTGTTTAACAAACTTGTTTTTTATAGGCATGCTCAAGTATGGGTTTGAGTTCCTCACACTGAATGCTTCTGATTAATTTTCTGTACTGCTGGTAGAATGATGCAAGCAAGAATAACATTTTTCACTGCAAAATTTCACACAATGCTGAAATAACTGAGCTATAACCAAACCCCTTAATAAATATTATATAATGAAACAGGCATCTTTGATCCTGATTTAAGGTGTTTGACATTACCTAGGCTTAGCATAAACTCTCTGAAGCAAAAGCCAGGTTTTATCACCTACTGTGGCCCAAGTGAGCCTAGATAGATTCCTTCTATAGCTGTTTCAGGAAAGTCTAGTTTGTTGTTAGCAGAATCACTGTGTAACCTTAAGAAACCCAGCCAAACCACAATACCAACATTTTGCTTTTATCACAGTATTTGGTGTTTGCAGCAATCATTTGCATCATGGTCACTGAGAGTCTTAGCTCCCAGTTCCTAAATGGTACAATTTTTAGCCTGCTGCTTGTGCAGAATCCTTCAAAAATGGTTTCTAAAGCAACGAAAATCAAACGCTGTAAGAACAGTTCCATTTAAAAAAAAAGAAAAATAAAGCAAAAAGCATTCTGGAAAGCAAAGTGAGAACAGCACTTCATAATTTTTATACAGGCATCACATTTTATAGACTTTGTAACTGCGAATTGGATAGTATTATAAAATGAATGAACTGGTTGAATTTAAGGGAATTAAGGGGAGCTGGAAACAAGAGATATATTTGCAGCTGGTCTTCAAGAAGTGCCTAACTGAGATGCATAGTCATTGCTGTCAGGAGGGAGAAGAGGTCCTTTCAAAAGGTTGATCGTGTTTTTTAGGTGCATAGAATCATCCACTCAAGATGAATTTCTTTCTCCATTTGCCAGAAAGAATAAGGCTCCTATCTGAACTGCTAAAATCAGACAAAATTAATTCTCTCCTTTATATATATATAAATATATATATATATATACACACATGAGACAATTTCTACTTTTCTGTAAAACAGTGACCCAACTGCTCATTCTGATGGGATATTTCTATTCTTTTGAAATTATCTCCTCCCTTTTGGTGAATGATTAAACCAGCCCACTTTTGCCTGCTCTTAATGACTAACTTGCAATTTAGAGGTGTTTCAGTGCTATTTGGGAAAATGTAATTGAGTTCACTGACAAGACTGATGTACCTGCTCTCTGCATCAAACCAGTTCTAACAAAAGTGGCAAGTTCAGGGCTGTAAAAGGCTTGAATTTCAAAAAAAATCTTGCATTTTTGATGTATCTGAGAATATGGAGATGCCCTGTCTGTAAAAGTTCAAATGTTTGTACAGCAAAATAGAATGATTCAAGCTATTCTCATCCAACGGTAGATGCTGTTTCTTAACATGAATGCCCACAATCAAGATAGAGTAGATGAAGTGCTACAGGGAATGTTTTAAGGGGTATATCTCCTTTTGTTAAAAAAAAATGAAATATGAATTTAAAATCCTAAGGAAACTAGTCTGGATGACACTCTACAGCCTAACTGAAACCAAAGGAGCTATTTTCTGCATGCCAACCGAAACTCAGTTTAAAATCTTTATTAAGTGACAGGAACACTTCAAACTTACCGTAATTGATGGTCCAGCAAAAACCAGACTAAGCAACATTAAGAAGGGAACAGACTCTTGTGTAGGGTCAATGTATGGCATACTCAGACTCTTGTCATAGCAATTAAATCCAGAGTGAACTGGCTTGAAGACATCAGTAAGTTCAAGAAAATAGAGGCTAACAACAGAAGATGCCAATATGGGCAACTAGAAGAGAAGAAAGCAACAAATTACTGTTTGGAAATGGAATAGCAATGCTTTTGCAAAGACAACATAGCCTGTTAATGAATCTCTTTGATGTTTGCTGTTTGTATCTCACTGTTCCTTGTCATGCCTATTTTACTATCTCTAAATAATTAATTCTCTAGAGATATGATACTGTTCAGTTGATATCAATAACCCTGCTGTCTACCAAGCTAGTCAAAACACCCAGCCCAATCTTCAGCACACATAATTTAGTCTTTTCATCTATGAATCATTAATAGAAAAACTTTGATTTTTTTATTTTTTTTTTCCTTTTTAAGGAAAGTACCAGGACTGCAGTCTCCCATGTGGGGCCTCAGCATTCTGCCATTCATCAATCACCCTTTTTGGTCTTTTAGCAACTCTCTGTCAAGTCTTTACATCAAAGCCATTTTGCATTAAGTTTCAAAGTAATAGTTAATGAAAACCAGTATCCAGTCCTTCCCTAGAACCTAAATATGTGATAATATACATACATTTTGCAATTCTATCAAAAAAGCAATTAACATTGGCAAGACTCAGTCTGTTTAGAACCTTGATGTCTGTGGTTCAAAATTCTTTTATCCTCTAGCTATTTAGTTATCTTACCCTTTGCAATTACTTCCACTAATTTATTAAGAGTGGAGCTGGCCCTTCTGGGAGCCCAAATTCACCTCTGCTCACCACCAGCTCCTGAAAGCACAGGATCAACCAGTAAATATCTGTAGAAGGAAGTAATTTAAGAGAAGATAGAGCAAAAAGGCATTGTAAAGCCATGGGTTTATAAGTGAACAAAGAGAGCAGCCCTGCCCCCAAGACGGGCATTGGGGCATTCAGAGGTGACCAGCAGGATGTGATTTTCTCTTTATTCTCTTAGTAAATGCTCAGAAACAGTTTTTTTTGTTATTTTCCAGAGTCCTCCATGAACAAGGCAATTTCAGAACAACTCCCTGCTCCTCCACTGAGATGCAATGAGTCCTTCCTGCTGTCTGTACTGCAATGAAGGTACCTATGGTTAATAACATCTGAGATTATGAGAAACAGCGATTGTCCTAAAATAATTTTGGGCATACTTAAATTATATTATTCTTGCAATGCTCAGTTCACATTTACAAAAACAACTGATTGTTTGAAATCAATGTCATTAGTCCCATTCACGATGCAACATAAAAGCAGAGGTAAAATGGGATCCATATGTATTTTGGGAAAATGACAAAGAGAGTCTGCTCTACATGGGCAGAGCAGGGACAATGGTTTCTTGCATTAACAGGCAATTTTCCAATTTTTAAGCACTGAGCTTGTAAAATTCTGGCTTTTTGTGCATAAAATGTAATTCTGGAAGATTAAAGAAGGAGGGTTGTAGCTAAATTTAATCAGAACATCTTTTAATATGACTTTTTGTTTAAAAAGAACAGCTTATCTTTGATGTGCTGATTTAAAGAGGGTGAGTTGTGTCTTCAAAATGTTCAAAGCAAAATATGAAAAAGATGGTGAATGGAAGAATGTTGCTTGTCTGGTTACATCTGTGTTCAAGTTGATTGCATTGTAATGTCAGATAGTATAGAGGCTGTGATTGTGTAGAAAGGGAGGAAATGTGGATTGGCATCCTTAAGTGCTGTGAGCATTACAGAAATAAGGCCAGGCATCTAGGAAGTTTGCTTCAGTAAATAGTGTGCATATATATGTATATATATGTGTGAATAACCCAAATAAACACATATTTGCACTCACATACTATATCATACATACATATTATGTACAGCATATAACATACACAATATGTAATTTGGATCATAGTATTTTTAGGCAGGCAACTATTTTAAATGGCAGTATTCAACTATCAAAAATAGGCAATATTTGAAGTGGTATTTTATTGTGAAACACTAAAATAAAAGGTAATGAATAACTTTTCTTTAAATTACTGTATGTAAGCTGTAATTCTATCATTAATTAAAAAAATCAAGGGATTTTAAGAATTGCATTTTACTGTCTTATGACTTCAGTGACTCCCATATTATTTCTGACTGTTAATTATCCATTCTGCTAAAGAAAAGAAACCATTCTAAAGGATTATGAATCTCTGATATAACTGCTTACAATACTAATGAATAGGTCTGTAATCAACTTGCTATATACAGTATGTCAGATCCCATAGGACATTTTTCTTCCTATCTTTTCAAAAATACAAATATAAAATGTGTCTTCTAAAAGTCTAACGTTTCTAAAGGAAAACAAAAAGGTAAATGTTTCTAAAATCTTCTAAACAGTATAACTGGCTATTTAACACATGAATATTTATGGAGTGTTCTGCTTAAGGCAGCAGCATTTCTGTAATTATAGACTTCGGCGCCCAACACCTTGAAAATGTCAAATATAATTAGATGGTAGAATATGTATTGTTTTAATTACAAAATGGAATAGGAATTTTCCTGTTCCTAATTAGAATAATAAAACCCCCAACGTCAATTCTTGACTAATCCTGACTAATAAGTCTTTATACTCTTACTTCCTTGGCTGGCTAATGGAGAAAGATCCCTGTTTAGCTTGTAATTTAGACCTGTAAATGTAAAGTTTGACCCAAATGGTCAAATCCTGTTCAGCTTAGTCTTAAAGTCAGCCAGATAATCAGCACAGCTACTGAAAAAGTTTGATTTGTGGTCTATTTATTTTTTTAAAAGAGATTTTTTTTTTCTTTTTCCTCCTTGCTATTTTCTTAAACTATAAGTTAAAAGCCTTCATTAAACCACAGGAGTTTGCTATTAATAATAATAGTTTAATAACTGATAGTTAATATTTAATATTTTAAACTTAATGTTAATAGTTAATATTTTTAAAGCTTTTGCTGTATTGAGTGAGGAATTGTCCAAGCATCAGAAAATATGTTCTCTGTTGCCAAGAGTTCAGCAAGGTATCCAGAGATCTTGTAAGGAGAAAACCTCCTGTGTGTTACATAGTGCAGGACAAACCAAAACAGCACTCAGCATTGCAACAACAACTTCTCGGAATTGATGGGGCATGTAACAAATCTTCCTTCTGGCCAAGAGCCACAGGACAGGTATCACAATGATAGATCACAGAGAGCTGAAAGAAGAGATGGCTGGCAAAGGAGTTCAGAGGTGGGGGATACTAGTTCTCCAGCCTGTTCATCTCTCTTCTGTGGGACATGCTGTGATTGCTCTGGGGGTCATTTTGGGATGTTTCTGGTTTACTCGTGAGGATTGAGATTGTCCAGTATGCAGAGGGCAAGTACAATTTGCTATTGGTCATACAATACAGCCTATGCACAGAAGCCATGCTGGTCCTGCCCCAAACTTGCTGGGGCATCCCCAGGTACATGGAAATGCTTCTGTTAAAACTTCCCTACAATTCATTTTCCATGGCTTTGAATATATGAACAAGAAACCTGTAAAGCTGTGGCCCAGCTCTATAGTACTGTCATTGCTACTAACAAGCTACAGATTTTTTACTGACTTTGCAAGGACTCAGGACTGAGGCTTGTCAAACATTGAGGCTTTGTCCTTAAACCTTAGAAATCAGGCTATGGCTAATTTTACTTTCATATCTTTGTATGGTACATCTCTGCATGATTTTTGTATTTATATCTAGCAGTAACAAGTAGTTATTCAGTATAAAATGAGCTGTAGTATAGCACAGCCCAAATCCTTTCTCAGGAGCAGTATAATGTTGATGGTGATTCTTTCTCACTTTAGGAACTACTTTGTTTCATTTTTATGTTTGCTAATGCACATTTACATCTTTCTCTCTTTTGGTTTGTCTTTACACATTACATCCCAATTTACTGTATGTGGCATGGTTCACATATGTTGGATGCCTGTTCTTTGATCTCTTTGTTACCCTTTAATCACTTTTGCCAGTTGCAGTTCTGCATTTCTTTATCTGACCATTGGGTCAGTTGTTTACAACCTTGAGGTCTCCAAGAACCAGCCTATGCCCCATCTCTTACCCTACACCTGCAGCTCCACCACACTGCACTCTCTGTAATGCAGGAATACAGGTCTGGTATAACAGCAGGCCTTACAAATAGGTCAGTGCAAGGTCAAGCCTTAGTAGGGAGGTCTTATTGGGGTGGATAGAAGCTGGAAATCCATGGCTTCTACAAATTCTCTAAAATTGTACACCGCTGGTTTCATATCTTACTCTTATACTTGTCAGCACTTAACTAAGCAAAAAGTCCCTATTTATCTTCAGGAAAATAACATCTTAAAATACCTGGGCTTTGTAAGAGTTCAGGCATAGAATATCACAGACTCAAATGTCTGAACCTATTTTGCAGGCTGCAGTTACATGACTTTTGCTTTGCTAAAATGCACTGTATGGGTGTTCTGTCTGATGACCTCATATCCAGATCCTGTGGCGATGTTGCCTATATAAAAGGTAGGCAGAAAAGAGAGAAGCAGCGTGGATGTAGCTTTCAGAGCAAGTCAAGATGTGATTTGCCAGATGCAGACTAAAGATAGTATGACTAGCCCACCTGTGAAAAAAAAGTGTTACAGGATGCCTGATACACTGTTTGGATATTTTATATTTTGTAAATAATTTTTAGACTTTGATGGCTAGAACTTCTCAGATCCTTAGATTGTTCTGCAACCCTTCCACAGCAAGGAAGGGGTTCCTGAGTATGGAAGCTGCCTCCTGATGTTTCTGCTGCTTTCTGGGAATTGGGGAATCTTTGTAAGCAATCAAGTAAATAAACAGGATTGCCTCAAAGAGATAGCACCTGAATGCCATTGGTCTCCCAGCATGGAAAAAATACCAGCCAAGTCTTTGGGAGAAGGATGGTCTAATTAATAACCATGTTTAGTTCCCATGGCAAAGCTGTGGCACTGTGGAAGATTCTATTAAATTTATCATAAATGTCAGTCCCTGTGCCAAAGAATTCACGATCTAAATGACAAGGCACAACAGATGGATGAAACAAGAAAGAGAGCTGTGGTGGGTTGGAGGAGACAAGGTATTCCTTGTCTTAGCCAACCACTTACAGCAACTGCAGCTTTCAACTGCCCTGGTTGTTGTCCTGTTGTACTTTGCTGTGAGATTCACGAGGGACAGGAGGAGAGAATGGAAGAAGGATAGGTTTCTCTTATGCTGACAGGGGTGAATACTGAGGTCATAAGTCTGACTAAACACCTTCCAGAATAGGTCAGTATTAAGAAATGGTATCAGCCAAATTCTGCCATTTTCTCATTTTTGAGAACCCATGGCTCTCTGGAGAGCACTAAGCATGGGATTCCTATAGAGCAGGGGACTTGCTTGACAGAAAAGTGAGATTTTTAGATTTATTTTTATGTTCTAAACTTAATTCTTAAATGCCTCGGGCTTATAAAAGAAGGCATTCAGTCTTTTCAGAATTTTAAGGCTTCCATCTGTATAAAGGCTATTTGCTTTTCTCTCTGAACTCGAGTTTCTGCTGCTCCTTGTCCCTTTTCTGAATGCAGGTTTCAACTTGCCCAAAGCTATAAGGAATTAGTCTTTTCTCTAAGGAACTTGTACCTCATCACTGTCTAACTTTTGTGGAAATTATCTCCAGAGATACGATATAACAGTCATCTCCTAGATTTAACACTATTTGATTTCATTTCAACTTGAAGTTTAATTTCAAATCCCAGATGTCTTTGAAATCTATTATAATTACCATTTTGGAAAATTAAGTTATCTATATTTCCAGCATTGATTTTAAAATTTAACTTAATTGTTTTGTGACTTCCACTTACAGTCTAGCTTTGGAAATAAAACAGCTATCTTCATACAACTCTTCAAATGTCTTATCTTTTATCAGACCTTAAGAAAGGTCTCAGTATGTGCAAGACCAAAAATAGAGCTGATATATCAGTGATACAATTTCTGTTTCTTTCAGAAATCTCTGTCATGCTGAATGCACAGTAATCCTAAAAGTGCTTTTGTCTTTTTTTTATAAATGTAGGTGAAGCAGCAATTACATAGGGAGAAATCAACAAAATAAAAATAGTTTAGCAAAAATATTTTCAGGGAGGAATAATCTATAAATACTTTACAAATATTTCTATATTTTATATATATATATACACACACATACACATTATATTAAGTATATGTGTTTAAATAGAAAGTAACTTCTTAGGCAGAAATTTAAAATACAAAAATACCAGTAATACATTTCTTTTCAGTGTGACTTCAAACGTAATTGATGACTCCTTATCTTAATGATTATTGTTTAAGTAAATCAATTATAATTATAATCAGTTAATAATTGATTGTTCTAATCAATAATTGCACACAATGAGATTTAGGATATTGCATGTAGTGTTGATTACAGAATTTATGCTCATGCTGCAAGGTTATGGTAAATCAAGAACAGCAGCACTTAAACAAAAGGAGGTTGTTTTCAGGTCAGTGCTACCAAATTTCAGTGAGAAGTCTCTTAAAAAACCACATCTCTAGGGGAAAAAGCTGCCAGTTCTACACAATGCTATGATTTATTGTACCCTCCAAAACATGCTGATTTTCATACATACAAAAAAAAATTAATCCTGTGGGTGCCATCCCTTCTCCAGTGGCTTTTTCCCATGCTGTTTAGCCATTTCTGAACTCCCTACAAACAGAACTTTTAAGATACCATGTTTTTAATAACTCAGCTCCTGTGCATGTTAACTTCCACAATATGCTGGTTTTTAGTAACTTTGGCTCCAGAGTAATAGATTTTTTAATAACTATAGAAGAAGATCACAGATGGTAGGATTATACATTTGTGAAAGAGGCAATAATTTGGAAAAATGTATCTCCATTAATTTCCAACATATGCAGGTCTTCCTTTACTACTGGAAGTATTGGGTCAAGAGGATGTTGCTGGACTGAAAAGGAAGCAGGGCCTTCCTTCACTGAGAATTACTCAAACTCTACACTTGCCAAGCACTTAGCCAAAACCAGAAGGGGCATTTAGCTTTTGGCAGTTGCATTTGTTTTGGCACAGGTGTGACACCTCCTCTTTCATTCCTCTTTTCTGGTCATCTCCTGCTAAAAGCTGACAGTGTTTAGGCTGTTTGGCTATTCCATAAACACAGAACTGACAGGGAGGATGCAACATTGATGACTTGGCCAATGAATTATACAGCTGCTTTGAACACATAACAGCCTCCTCGGATCTCAGATAGCCCACTAGTATTTTGGGGATATAGGTCTCTAATGTAGCATATAAACAAATCTGGCATCTAACCTCTGGGAGTCAACCACAGGCCTAGGTCAGCTCAATTAGCAGAGAGCTAAGTGTATTTCTCCTTCTCCTCCTCTCACACATGGTTGATGCTTTTAAGAGATAAAGACATGTATTTGGAAAATATTATGCTACTTTGACAGTATGGGGATAATTTCATCTGCTGCTGTTGGGGAATCTCCGTTGGGTGTAGCCTGCAGTTAATTTAAGTATAATGGAATACCAATCTAGAGAGGAATATGCCTACACTGTGCCTCCAAGACACAGCATTATAGTTTAATTCTTACATTAGGTCCAGACATCCTGTTCTTAGGACAAAAGATTTGGTCCTACAGCCTATTCTCTCTCTTATTTTAATCACTGCACTCCCCTGGATTTTTGTGTCTTTTGCAGTCACACCTCTACATGACCTCCAGGTCACTATAATTTAAATATTGTGGGTCATGCATGGCTGAACAGCTGAAAAGCATTCCAGATGTGACTAAGAACTGCTGCTGAGTATTAAATGATGTTTCAAGCCCAGCTCTCTCAGTGTATGTTAGAAACAAAAGGAAATTAAGCATCTGTTACTGAGACACAGTAGCCATTCTCTACAGGTACTTATTTCAGTGGGGTCTCAGGACCTGAGTTTTACAGCCTGGAGTTCTACAATGATAACATATCTTTGTGCTTTCTGCTGGTGAGAATTCCAACTCCTTTGGGGAACAAGAAAAATAAGTGGTATTTCAGTAGTGAAGGAAGTGTTTCCAAACTCAGGCCTGGCTAAGCTCTGGAAAATGTAGAAAAAACAGCTGTATCCCCATGCATTCATAACACAGAGTCTAGAAGACAATATATGGAAGAAAATTTAACTGCACAAGGGACAGTGTCTAAAACATCTCCAGTTTTAGTCCCTGGAAGTTACACAACCAACAGATGAAGGGTGTGCTACAGCAACACAACTTAGCTGGAGAGTAATAAGCACATGAAATCATGCAGATTGACAACACTTTGACCTTTTGCTTTCCCACATATTAGGCACTGGATGAGGCAATAAAGCCACTGAAGTAAAAGGTAAAATTTATGCGACTTTGATGAGAACAGGATTTAAACCAAGAGTTTTTGAAGTGGGACAGCATGAGTAAAGACAGTCTTTTTCCTTCACCAAGAGGAAATGTGTCTGTCTGTCCTGCCTCCAAAGTGTGACCATTCTGCTAGGAATGGAAACTACATAACTCTGGAGGTTTTCCAGATTGATATTAAAATTCAAAACATCAGTATTTCTTCTCTAGGTGAATATAATTATTGTATACTCTGAATATGCTGAAAACAAAGTCAGTTAACAAAACCCAAAACTTATTCCAGGAATACTAATTTTCAAGATCTCCCAGAGGCATGTAGACTTTTTACCATGAAAAGTAATTCCCACTAGGCTAAAGGGACTATGAATTTTCATGTAAAGTTTTGTCTTTCTCAGCTATGCAAATGAAATTCAGATAACCCATACAGTCTACAGAACCCTAAAATGCCATAAGCATAATTAGGAATAAAACAGGCCTAACTGCCTGATGGTGATGATTACCATGTCCTTCAGGTAAGTATGCACACAGCAATCTAAAATTATTCAGCTCTCGGGAGTGTGTGGTAATCAGAGGTTCTGCTAAGCACAACTATTACCAGTCCTTTAAAATAACCTCTAAAACATTTTTATGAGACATAGCATAAGTCATCAAGTTATTTTATGAATCATGAAACTTTAAAACATGTAACTGAAAATGTGTTGAGGTTTACTTCATAATGTTTGTTTGCCTCCAATACTTTTAGAGAAGGACCCATCCACATTTGTCAGAAGCTGTCTCTTCATTTTCTTTCCTTTATGTTTCTAGGTCTTCAAAGCTTTAGCCTGAATCTCCTTTTGCTTTTCCTGTGTAAATGAAGAATAGCTCTAATCATCTTAAGAGAGCATATTAGTTTTATGTTTTAACTCTTTTGTTGGAAAAACCTGCTAGTTTGAATCATCCATTAGTTCACAGACTATGCTGAGTTGGAAGGGACCCACAAGGACCACTGAAGTCCAACCCCTGGCCCTGCACAGCACCATCTCCAAGAATTGCACCATGTGCCTGAGAGCATTGTCCAAACACTTCTTGAACTCTGTCAGGCTGGTGCTGTGACCGCTGCCTTGGGAGCCTGCTCCAGTGCTTAGCCATTCTCTGGGTGAAGAATCTTTTCCTGATATCCAACCTAAACCCAACACAATTTCGTGCCATTCCCCTGGGTCCTGTTGCTAGTCACCAGATAGAAGAGATTGGTACCTGCCCCTCATCTTTTCCTTTGTGAGGAAGCTCTAGACAGCGGTGAGGTCACCTCAGTCTCCTTTTCTCCAGGGCAGTTGGCCTGCATACATTCTATGTAACCATATTTTATCTAAGCCTGAAAGTCACTGCCACTAAACACACTTGTTTACCGGAGTTAATCTCATGCATAACACATTCTTAAGGATTTTAACAGCTGAAACCCCTTGGTGTCAGAACTGTATTTCTATGCTGCTATTTCTGAAGTCCTCATGACTGCATTATATTGGTTGTTACATGTATTATTTCACTCTTTAAAATATATTTCATTTGTAGAACATGAACACATCCCTTTCCTACCACGCTGAAATTTTGACTTTCAACTCAACATCTTTTTTTTCAAGTCTTTGCTTTTGTTTAGCATTCAAGAGAAACAAAAACCAAACACTTTTTTAAAATGTGTTTTCTAAACAATGTTCTTTTCCGTGGGCCTAGAGCTCCTAGATAGGTCTTGGTGGAAAGTGCATGTCAGCAAGCCCTATTTTTCTTGTCTGAAGGTGGAAACTTAATGGCCTATAGGGTTTGGGTTTTTTTTGTAGTTCAGGGTGTCTCCTACGGAGGAGAGGGAAAATAAAAGTGAATGAGTGCTAAAAGAAAAAAACATAAAAGAAGTGACAGCATTCAAAGGCAAGAGGTTGAAAACTTGTTTCTTACCATCCATTTATGAAAGTAAAAGCTTTAAAATTCAGAAAGCCTTATTTAGAGTGGGTATGTTTTGGCTTTAAGTAGTTGGCTGTCATTAGATTGCATTAGGAACTTACCTCCTGCTTACAAAGGAAATCCTTATTACATGGTAATGCCAGGCAACCACACTGGGTGACTCCTCTATCCCTTACACTTGGGAACTTCTCATTGCAATTAAATGATCTCTGATTAAATCCCTCTTCATGGGGTACAACTTAATCTGGTCCTCTTTTAGCCAATCAGAACAGAAGAATTTAAGTCATCCTGTCCTTTCCCTGATGCTGCTGAAGTGCAGGCATTTGGTATGCTCCAAAGC
Source organism: Pardalotus punctatus (assembly GCA_013400915.1). NCBI lineage: Eukaryota > Metazoa > Chordata > Aves > Passeriformes > Pardalotidae > Pardalotus > Pardalotus punctatus. The sequence goes on from VZTX01006850.1 coordinate 254,931, forward strand.
TTTAGAAAGGCATTCTCATTAGTCTGATTAGAATTAGTGCGCATGTGTGCAAATGTGGAGTGGGTGTTAACAGGGAGCACAGGCTACATGCTCCTTTCAAGCATCATATGAATTGTTGTTACCCTTTCACTCAAGTGATTTGAGTACTCAACTGAAATGTGGGAAATGGTTTCAAATCCTCCTGTTGTGTAATGGGATAGGGCTGATAACTCACCAAAAAGTTTCCTAATCAATGTTTAGGTTCAGGTGTATTACAGTCAGTTTTTTCTCTTGATGTTTTTACTTTTCAGTTCAAGAGGGCCATAAGTCTGCAGTTCAATAATTAGAAATGACTCCTGGTGTGGAAGGGCTCACACAGGCTCTAGACTGCTCCTGTGACTAAATAACATAGAAGTCTTAAAAGTTCATTAGGAGATCTTTCTGTTAATTGAGGACTTTAACTCCTCAGAGCAACTGGGTGTTGAAAAGATCTCCACCCGGTTTTGGATGTAGCTTGAAAGGACTTGCTGAGGCACCTAAGGGTGAACACCTGAGTGGAGAACTTGCCTGCCTCATGTGGGAACTGTACACAGTGTAGCTTCTTCACTGCTCACAGAATCCTTTGCCTTATTCCTTGTAACAGCTGCAGGGAGCTTCTAGGGGAAGTATATGTATGCAATCAGTATTACATAAGGCAACTCTTAAGAGCAGCAGGCATACACTTTGTGCTGTTGCTCTGCATTTCATCCCATCTTGCTGCAGGCCAAAGCACAGCTCACCAAACAGCACAAGTTCTGTTGTGTCTTGCAGGACCTCTACATCATTTCCAGCATTAGAGTCCTGCTCAGGCGAGGTACAGCAATCTCTCTTCCTGTCTGGATTCCCAAAGCAGCAAAGACAGCACAGAGTGAAGAAGCACCTTACGTTTTTTTTAGGGACTTCTCCAAGCTTGACCTCTCCCTCCTATGCAAAGCTAATATAAGATATATGGCACAGCAAGTGCCTTCCATCAAAGGGCTTTTCTTGAGCAGGCCTAATTATATTGATAAGATGAGATTGATGCTTCCATATAACCTACCTCTGCAAAGCTTTCCAGCTTTGGTAGTGGTTAGTGTTAGCTGCTGACCATATATCCAGGTGCTTACAGAACAGAAACACCCCATTGTTACCTAAAATTCCTTCTCAACCCAACCCCCTTCTACCTTCCAGAGAACCTCCAAAGCATTTAATGTGGATCTGAGAGAAAAATATTTTTGTTTTATATTTCATCCACTGTTTATATTTTCAGATTTTATACATTAAGTATTATATATATTTTTATGCTTTTGAGTACCAGTTATAGTTAACTTATACCATAATTTACTATTAAATTCTTCATGTTATTTTCACAATTTCTCTCTTAGGTAAGTTAGGTGCCCCAAAGTGCCTCAGGTTCTTTCCTGTGAGTGGGTCACCTGAAACACCTTGCTCAACCATAAAACATTTTTACCTTCCTCTTTCTGCTGTGCCATTAAACAAATCCACACCACAATGGCTTCTTTAAGCTTAAACTGTGTCTACTCATGATCCTCCAGAAGTACCTAAGTGGCTGTAGTTTCCAGGGAGGCTAAATGCCTCCAAGTGACACACCAAGCATCTAGTGTCTCTGCAACTCCACCTGCTACCAGCTGAGCAGCCATAGCAGGTTTTGCTCTAGAAGATGTGCTGAGAACCTCATTCTGTTTTCCAAAGAGACATTTTTAGCTCTGATAGAGGAAACACATACTCCAGGGGTCAGCAAAAAATGTATCAGTGATTACCTATTTGAGAACATGCTATTTTTCTAACCATTCCCTTATGAACACTATTTTTTTTCTATCAAAGCAATGCGAGCAGCGTTTGCCTGGAAGCCAGCCCTTCTTGAAACATGTCTTCCTCCCGAGAGGTTCCTCTGCACATAGCCCGATTTAGTTGAGCAACCCTTTCATGTTCTGAGTAATTCTTAGAAATTAATCCTGCTTCAAAAAGCTCGAAAGATGAGATTAATTTACGCCTGCTCCTTATAGGGAGCTTCGATGCTGATTTCGGCTAGACAAAGCATCACGTAAGGCTTTTGCATCAGGCGGTGCGGAAAGAGCACCGAGCTCGCTCGCTGTCCGCGGGCGCACGGCGTTCCCCGCGGATCGGCTCCGCGCTGCACCCCGCGCCCGCCGCCAGCCCCGCGGCTGCCCCCGGCCAGCCCGCTCGGCGTAGCGGCCACTCACCTCCACGAAGTAGAAGCAGGGCAGGAGGGTGACGCTGTCCTTGNCGCCCGCCGCCGCCGCCGCGCCGGGCGCTGCGCCGTGCGCGGGGCTGACGTCAGGAGGCTGCTCGGCGGCGGGCGGGGGTCCCGGTCGCCTTAACTCCTTCGCGCCGGGCGACTCAGGCACCGGGGGGCAGGGGAGCCCCGGGCGGTGCGCCCAGACACCGGGAAGCTTTGGCTGCGGCAGGAGATTTGTGTGTACACGTACGGGTTTGAGAGACCTGAACAGGAGCCCTGCAGGCATCAGCGTGTTCGGGATGCTCTTTGGGGAGTCTGCTGCGTTTATCTTGTTTCTGGGAAACATTTTTTCTGGAACAAGGTAGTAGAATGGTCCAGGGGATCGCGTTCCTGTACAACCGACGTTCTCTTCTTGCAGGTGTACTCTTTTTGAAATCAAGATGCTAATGACAGCTTACCTCAGTCTTAGTGCCAGTCAGGGGGAGTAGCGTGACTGGGACTGAGCCAAACTGAGCTCTTCAACCCCATATGCAATACTGAGGCATGTGATTTCTCTGATCTGTGAAGTATCTGGTGCAGTTCCTGCTACAGTCTAGAAGAGAACAGAATTAACCTGAGCAATTGTTTCTATGGTGAAATGTGCTGAAATCCTATTTATGGATCAAAGTTTGCAGCCTTTTCTCAGGCAAGCTCTTGTTGATGTCAATGAGAGGTATCGTGGATAAGGCCTGCAGGAATTCTTTGTGCAGGATAGCATTTTCATTCTTTGTAGCACATTAATAAGGTCTGCAAAAGTTGTCTTGTGCCTATGAGCTTGTTCTTGCATTGTGATGTTCAGATTATTTCATGTACAAGGAGAGAAGTGTGACTCAAGCAGTCATTGTTTATTTCCTGTCCACCTTTTGGGGTAAAATGGGAAATTACCTGCTGTTCTTGTTCAGATGGTTGCTAGTATTTTGGCTGCTGTGGCAATGGAGGTGAAGATTCTCATCAGCCTCTTTTATTTTCTAGCTGTTCTCTTTTCATTTATCCAGAGTGGATATGCCAATCCATGCTCTGCACTGAGCAGACAACCTTCATGAGACGGTAAAATCAAAAATGTACTTCATGCCTGCAGGCAGGTGTGGAAGGAAAATGTGTAGTCTGACTCCAAATCATTGAAAAAGACTTTTCAGAGCTGCAACACACGTTGCCATACCAACATATATTCTTGTCCTACCCCTGTTAGGAAAGATTTACAGGGCTTCTACTGGCTCAGTAGTCAGGACGATTGTTGGTAGCCTTGTAAAAGTCAGATCGGGGGCCTCCAGGTAGTGGTGGTAGCCAGGGTGGTTACTGGGAGCAGAGGAGCTGGGAGCAGAGGAGGTTGGTGCCTCTGAGCACTAAATTCAGGAAATTACTCCGAGTGGTGTGGGGATGTCTGGTAGTGGCTTGTACCCATCAGTATGAGTCTAGCCTTTAAATAAAAAAGTTCCTTTTTATTAGCTTTTTTAGTCAGTTTTTCCAAGCAAAACAGCAAGAGTTGAGGAGGTGTAGTAAGATTTTGCCCTTGCCAAACATGTAACTATTATTGGGGAGAGTGGTTAATGAGTTATACCACTTAAAGCTGCATTTACTGCATCAGCCTTGATTGTTGCAAAATCATGAGTCTGGCTTGAAAATAATCAGCGTGCTCTAATAAAAATTATTCAAGAGTATTTTTCTTCCTGTTTCACACACAATTGCTTCATTCTGGAGAGCCAGGAGGATTAAGTACTTCTCTGGTAAAATGAACCAAGAAATTCACATTGTGATGTAACTTTAGAAACTGGAAAAATTCCTAGTATAAATTATATTTTATCATTGCACTCCCTAAAGGCCAGTTAAGAGTGCATTTGTGATAGGTACAGTGAAACACAAGGTGGTAGCCAGCCTCTATTCTACAAATTCTCACTATAAAGAAGTGTCTGTTGGGAAGGATCCAAGGCAAGCTGAGTGACTGCTGTAAGGGCTTCAAGAGTTGTGCTAATTCTCCTTGTTTGTTTCTGATAGACACGGTTAGGAGAGGGGTTATATATGAGTTAGCTGAAGTGAAGCAATTACTTTTTGTCAGTGACAGACCTTGCCACAGAATCACAGAATATGTTGGATTGGAAGGGACCCGCAAGGATCATCAAGACCAGCTCCTGGCCCTGCAAAGGACTGTCTCCAAGAGTCACACCATGTTCCTGAGAGCATTGTCCAAATGTTTCTTGAACTCAGTCAGACTTGGTGCTGTGGGCACTACCCTGGGTCAGTCAAATGCTGAGAAGCAGGATGAGCCTTCCTCCTGATACATGCAGTGACCCAGTTTGAGCCTTCATCTTTAACAGACCTTTGACTGTCAGTCCTTTGACTAATTACCCTGCAGGGTTCTGAGTCCACCTGCTTCTCCACTACCATGGATGTTCAAGACTTCAAAAAGTCTTGAGACTGTAGTGCCTCTGAAAATGATTGGTCTATCTCTTGCTCGTTCGCTCGAATACTGCATAGCCTGTTCACTTCTTCCTATAGCTCCTTCACCTGGTGACACAGCTCCTCACCCACGGCACACCTTCTGCAAAACAACTGTTTGTCATCCCCAGCCTTATGAAGAGGCATCAAGCACTGCTGACAACCTGTGACCTGGACAGCTACGTCTGTCAGCAGGTCTGGCTGGCTGGAGGCCTCTGGCATGGCTGGCTCAGTGACTCTTGCAGTTACATGGGATTCTAGTCAGAGGGGGAGAAAAAGGATCATCAGTGCCTGGGTGCCAGCGTGTGGCAGGTCTGTCTCGCACTAGTCTAAAGATGATACTGATGGGCAAACGTGTACATGCCTAGGGTGCATTCCCCACCCTTCTCTCTGGGCTTTCACTTATATTCTCTCTTGAGACTCAGCTTGGGCGACCACTTTCTCAGGAATAAGTAATGAAGGTACAGCTAGAGTGCCACTTCATCATTTCAGCATTGCTGTGCTGCCAGAAATGGATTCCTAGCTTCCAATAGGGTTGGCAATAAATTAATTAATAAATTGATAATAAATTAAACTCATTTCCCCAAGTCTAGTCTGTTTTGACTGAAACAGTAACTGGTGAGTGATCTCTTCCTGTTCTTGTCTTGACTCATGAGCCTTTTGTTATATTTTCTGTCCCCTCTCCAGCTGAGGAGGGGAGTAATAGAGAGGCTTTGGTAGGCAGCTGGTGTCAATCTAGGGTCAGTCCATCACAATGAGTGTCTCATCCATACGATTTCCTAAGGAAAATGTGTCGGTGGTAACTAATTCAGAAACACCTCCTGTCCATTTCAGTCATGATAGTCTTACAAGAAAGTGTGGTGATGAGTGACTTACGAATGCATCTGTGTGCAGAATAGTCATACGTGCAGGATCTGCACTAAACCTGACAGCTTTTCTACCCACCTTCAAGCAAACTCAGAGAAGTGTCATGGAACATTTAGCATAAAGTATAAAATTGTTTGGTTATGCTTTGCTTCAGCAAAACCAATCAAGTTCATGGAAACAATTAAAGACGCTGGGGAACTAAAAGATTAAATTCATAGATATGGAGTACAGGCCTCTTCTGACTTGTCTGGAATGAGTTTTTAAGAGTGACTTATTATTCTGTCAGCAAAGAAAAAGCTTGGCAATCAGTAGGTGCGCCGGGTGATTCCAAGCTGATTTTTTAGAGCTCAGTTTTACCCAAGACCTTGTCCCACCTAAAGAAGCATTGTTGGCGAAGCTTCTTTAGGTGAAAAAAGCACCTTTCTTTGCACTTGTCAGGCAGACAGTAGTTGCCACAGTTATTAGAAACATGATTTGAAATTGTTTTCCAGTACATTCTAGTGTGTTGGGAAAGTGGCACTGCATAAATCGTCAGGTCATTGTCTGTTTCTCCAGGTGCTCTCTTCCCTCTGCAGCAAAGTCTGCCTTTACTCCCAGGCTTCGGTAAGTGCTGGACACAGGGAATAGCTGTGGTTTCACTGCTTCCATGGCAACAGAAAGCATCCTGCAGAAGCAGGGACCAGTGCTGTATCACTGAATAAACCCACTTGCAAAGGCAGTATGAAATAATATGACAAAGATTTAGAGAGAGCTGGTGAGTCTATGGCTGTGCAGATTACCTGGTCAGAGAGTGGCTCTGGGGGTTTGTAGCAAGCAGAAGTTTGGCCAGAGGCTGCAGTAGCAGCTGCAGTTGCAGTTACCGTTGCTTAGTAGCCTAAGGAAACCTACTTTCTCCTGGTCACCACACAATTTCCCTGCAGAAAGGCCACTTCTGGGACTGTGTGCATGGATCATGGTTAATTCATACTATATAGATAGATTTTTTGGGGTTTGGTTTGCCCACTGAGTGCTGAGTAGATGATGTGAACTCAGAATATTAAAACAGTAATCTTCTCTTGAGAAAGGGTGGCATATGGGAGCTGGGCTTTGCTGTGTGGAACTGACAGATGTTTTTTGTTCTGCTTTGCTTGCCATATCAGAATTCAGAAATGCAGCAATGTGTGTTTGTATATATATTCTTCTTTCCTCCCCATCCCCCACCAGTCCCTCAGGAAAATGTCTGTTTATGAGAATTTCCTGTGTGTATTTAATTCGTATGTTATCCCATAAGTAAATCTGCCCTGAGCAAGTGAGGGGACATTGGTCGGTTTAGTCATCCATTTAAGAGAGTGTTCTGGTCATAAGACAGATAAATTTTTCGAAATGTTTTATGAACAGGCTTTCAAATCTTTGGTGCAACTACTTCAATATAGTGTTATTTGGAGGAAGAAAAATGATGGCTTGCAGGACAAATGTCAGACAACATGGCAGCATCTTTTCTAGCATCTCAACAAGGTACCTTATGTATGAAATTGATACATGCTATGAAAGGGAAAAATTACAGGCATTAGCAAAACTGGATAGCTGAATGATATTAAGGGTGTCCCTGTAATTATTAAAATTTACATTAGCTTTCTTCAAGTGCTAGATGTTTGTCCTTGTTGTTTCATATTAGGGCAAAATTTTCCTCTTTGACCCATCTGTAGATCCCATGTGAGCAGCAATAGCACTCTTGGATAGATGGCATGTGACAGAACTGGGAGATTCATAGTGGAACAAGTTCAAAACATACAAAAGAGAACCACAGTGCAGATGGGAGAGTTAAATTCTGCTTTGAAGTTGTAATTGCAACAAGCAATTGTTTCTCTGCTATGCCTAAATAATCTCCTGTTGTTGTAAAGCTCTGTCTTCTAATGTCTTTTCCTTGGCTGCTAGATATAGGTCACAGCTTTAAAGTAGCAGATGACTCTGAATGATTCCTGGCTTTACTGCTGCCTTTTACACTGTAGTGTTTTTGGTTTGAAAAATGAATTTTGCATATTTTGCATGAGTCATGCTAGGATCATTTTTCAGAATCTGTGGCTTTGAATACAAGTTATGAACATATCTACATAGTATTTTGCAGATATACATGCCTGTGCTTTCTGGCCTTAGGCAAGTTATGGGTTGCAAGCCATGTGGCTGCAGAAGCATAGTGCTGGCCTGTGGTTTGTATGAACTGCTTCCCCTTAAGTCAGATTTAGCAACAGGCTGAGTGGTTATGTGGCTTTTTAGTGAAGCTGCCTTGTGGCTGGCTGATATCGAATGAGGGAAAAAGAGTCTCTGTTCTCTATGAACTGTGCCCAGTATGTGTTTATTTTGCTGCCAATAATGGTAGATTCTTGCCTACCTGCATACATCTGTAATTAAGGTCTTAGTTACAGGCATGGAGGCATGAAAATGTCAGAATGTGGAAATCTCAGAGCCTTTCTGGAATATCAGTGCCTCTTTAAAGCAACTTTGTGTAGATATTAATAAAGCACAAATCTGGATTATTATGCAATGACTTGTCACAAATATTTTGCTTGAATCTGGGCAAGTTATCACCAGCTAATTAAATATCAGCCATTTGGTGCATGAGAGAGGCAGAGAGAGGCTGAGTGGGAAACTGCAGCCATGTAATTAACAGCAGAACCCATTTGTCTAAGTGGAAATGCTGAAGTCCCAGCAGAAATTCTCTTTGCCCTGAAGTCTATATGCAATACCATGTCAGAAAAGGATGGGTATACTTGTCTGACATTTTTAGGACTACAATAGCCTGTTGATATTTATTAATCCGTCCCTTTCTAACAACCACACATATTTGCTTCTCAACGTAGTTTTGCCATATCCAAGACTCTGATGTCATGTTTTTTCAGCTTAAATAACCACCTTCTCGTAATAGAGAAATTTAATGAAAAATGCATGTCTCAGATTCTGTGAGAAAGGCAAACTGCATGCATGACTTTGAGAAGGAAATTTAGCAAGTGAATTGTAAAAACACAAGATAGTCTTACTCATAGGAGGTAGCAGAAGAATATTCAAGTACTAAAACTTGTATTTTTCAGAGTGTTCTTAGATGCTCCAAATTTCAAAATAGACAAAAGTCTTCTATTTTTAGAATATTGAAGTCCAATATTAACTTCCATATGAGCACACCAATTAATTTGGAAGTCTGTAATCATAGTGCTGTTTGTTGTCAAGGACTCAAATGAGGTGGCATCACAAGTGAAGAAAACTCCTGTCCTACACCATTAAATATTCATTTTCACTGTTAGTTACTAAAACCAAGGCATAAAACCCTACCCTGTGTGTACATAGGCACATAAATATGGGGTTTTGTTTTTATGAGGTCTTAAGGCAATGTGACAATTAAGTGAAATCACATCAGCTAAAAATTACTTCAATTACACAATAGCACTCAATATATATCAGGATTAACTATTTATACTGTATAGCACCAGAGAACTCTGTGACTGGACTAAGAGAAAGGAGAAAACCATGAAATGGTCATTTTATTATTTGTTTAACATTTTCCTTGAAAAAAATGAACAAGATGAGGCAGCAGAAAAACTCATTGTCAGTAAATGTTGAATAAATATAGAAATAGCACAGTGCAAGAATCAGTCTATCATCTTATTAGAATAAAAGTGAATAAAAACCTGATCTATGAATAATTTGAGTAGAAATACCTGGATTGTAAAAACTAGTTGAATATTCACAGAGACTGTGTTCTTCATAAAATTAGCACTTGGGCAAAAATGTCAGAGATTATACAATAATTTTGTACCTTAGTTCTGTAATGTGAGACTGAAGAGCTGTCAGGTGGCTTTCAGCCCCTTTGTGATCATGGTTAGAAAGCTGTTAAAATCAACCATTGCTGCATTAAATGTGGAAAAGTTTGTTAACAATGGAAATGTAGATGTGAAGAGTCAACAGGTGTTCACCATAGATGTATCTTGCTAAAGTTCAGAGAGCAAAGCCTGAACAGAGTTATAATGGCAACTCTAATAATGAGAAGACATCCATCATGTAAGGGGGCGATTCTCCTGGTGCAGTTCTTTATGTCTCTTGACTGGAGTATCTTAAACATATTCAAGCCTATATGAATTCTGACAGAGTTTTAAGGATTGTAACTATTAGGTGCAACTTGCAGAAAAAAATGGAGATGCTTTATTGTGATTTGAGTGATGCAGGCCGTATTCTGCTTACAGAGGTGCCTGTGCAATAACAGCTTGAGAGTTAAATGGGTGTAATTTTCCGTGATTGTACTCATTCAATAACTTGCTCTTTTTTAAAATTTTAAATCAATTACTACTAAATTCCTTTAAAATTCCTTTAAATAAGTGGACAGCTTTAATAAACTGATATTTCTACACATGCTTGGGACCATATGCATATTAAGATACATAATTTTCAAATTGTCAACTCCGCATTTAAATTCAGTCTCTCTTCTGGTACAAACCTACAAAAATCTGCAGATTTTTAAGACAGCATTTGGGAGTAGGCAGTTATTGCTGATGGTCCCAGATTCAGAGCCCAGATATCTGTTCTGAAACAGCTAGTTATGTTTTCAGAATATGCAGAAGATATAAGATGATTTTGCAACAGTGCAAGCAGAAGTGGAGGTTGTGTGTATGCTTGAGCTGTGTGCAGGTCCTGGCATAGTGTGGCAGTAAGTTCTTGCTTTGTGTAGCAGCTCCAGTAAACACAAATGGTAGGATGAAAAGAAATGGGAAAAAACAGACAACCTGACATATCTGATGACTTAATGAGTGCTTTTAGCTTCATGTTCTTCCATTTAGCACCTGGCTTTCCCCGAGTGGCTGCTCCTGAATTTGACACATTCTAGAAAGTAAATGGTATAAAATCTTGGGGAATTAGGGCTCAAAGTGTTACCTAAGATAAACCAAAGTAGCTAAAGTGTACCTCGACTTTGTTGCCTGCAACAAGACCCTGTAGAAGTATTCAGGAACACCAAATATGATAGTGAGCATAACTCCTGCAGGCCTCTGCCTTGTAGTCTGGCTCATGGAGAATTCTCCTGCTGGCCTTATATTTCTGCAGCCTGTCCCTCAGCCTAGTGAAATGCCTCCAAAGGGAGATCTGACGTCTTTGTGGCTTCTGTAATGTCAGTGTAAGAAATCCCAAAATGAGGGACTAAAACTTTGTTCATATAACATAAGAGGAATAAGTCTTTATTGTTGATTTTGTAGATGTATAGTGGGGTGAAGCTGTGTAGCCCAAATCCAGCAAAATTTAGCTGCCATTTCCAGGGAGTTCCAACCTGAGGGGAGGCTTTGTGAATTAGGTGGTGAGATCTACAAAAGGGAAGAATCTCCTTTTTAGTGCTGTGGGAGTAAATGGCTTTTATGGACAGACAAACAGCTGTCAGTTAAATGTGGAGCGAGGAGCTGTGCAATGCCTGAGGCAACAGATCGTTGTAGGTTACGGGAAGCCCTCAGTGATTTGCTTTGGCAAAAGCTCTATTGAGCAAAACCAGTAACTTCATCCAAACACTTGTAAATCTGTGAAAAGTAAGGCATTCCTTTTTTGAGATAATGCTTTAAAAGGCCCGCAGCATTTTATGCACTAGGATTTCGAATTGATATGCAGCTTAACTAGAAACTAGAAATTCATTAAAATCTCTTTTCCTGTTGTGGAAAAAGGGATGTCACCCTGACCAATTTTCAGTAGTACCCCTGAACTGCACTGAAATATAATTATTGATAGCTTTAACCTAAGTCAAATTGAAAAGCAAACTGTTGAATTTTCAAAGAAGTAAAACCTTACAAAAATGTTATTAATTCCAAATGAATTCAAATAGTGTTGCTTTTTTCATCTTTCCCAGGAGTTCATTTATGTTGATTGAAGGATTTATTTGTTTGGAGTTTAAATGACTTTGATAACAGAACATCAATATAAGTACTTATTTGGTAGAATGTAATTTTCATGTGTTTTTCATTACTATTATTTGCCTTCCTGCTCTGGAAGAATGCTTTCCAGATACAAATTTTAGTGATAAATAGGGAACTGTGACCAGTGACAAATTACATGTCTAAAACCAAAGAAAATAAATGAAGGAGGTATTATTTTTGTAACTGCTTAATACTTGATTTTACTGTTCTTTGAATGGGCTCATCTGTCTCTCTAATGGCAAGAATGTATTTCAACTTTTTTTTTCTGCATTTTTACTGCTTTGGTAATAGCAAAGTTTACCATTTGATGTAAAATTCTACATTTAATTGATAATTAAATATGGCTGTGGGAATATTTCCTTTCATTCATATTGGAATTTAATTCAGGTAGACTGAGCTGCTGTTAAAAGATCCTAATGTTTTAAATTTCACTATAGTAGAAGAAGTAGGGCAAGTAATCAGCAAAACTTTCTTGTTTATGTGCATGCAACTTGATGAATATGCAGATGAACCCTGTCACCATCTTTGGTACCAGATGTAAATTGTTTACAATTCCTGGGTATCAGCTAGTTTATTTATAGCACAAAAGCAAAACTGAAAGCAATGAATGCCCCTATCATCTTAATTAAACAGGTTAAAATGCTACATTTTAGATCTCTTTGATATCAAGATTATGATCATTGTTAAGAGGATGGAAAGTATTAACACTTCCCCAGGAGTTAGTTTACCCATTCATGTGTTGATGGATTGGTGGCTGGAATAATAAATATTGATTTGTCCTGGGATATAGATGTAAGGTTTGGAGATTTGATGTGATGTTCCAGAAGCAGGTATCACTGCCCATAATATGGGTTACATATTTCAGTAATTCAGTTCTTGCTACATATTTTTATATGTTCCCATTTTATTTTATGCTCTAGAGGTGCTTGTGCCTCTCTTGTTCATACCTCTTTCATGTATTTTCCCCAATTTCCTTGCCATTTCACCATCCCAGTTCTATCACTCAATTTTTTACAAACCTTCTCTTTTTCTACCTTAATGTCTTGTTTTCTCCCTCCTTTACAGTTTCTTACTTTTCTTGCCTCCTCCCTATCTTCCCTTCCTTATCCTTTTCTGTCATCCAGTTCTTCCCATCTTGTATGTTAATCTTTTCACCTCTTTGGTGTACCTTTGGCATATCTGTTTCCAAACTTCCTGCACCTTTCTCCACAGTGCTCCAAATCTTTCTCCCCTATCATACTGTCTCCTGTGTATTGCCAGCCAACAAGCTAGGATAGGGCAGTAGTTATTTGAGACAGAAAGCAGAAACCAGGTGACTGAGCCCTGAAGCGAAGAGCAATACGACACCCTTCTCTTTACTTGGGCCTGTGCCCTGTGCTTACCATACCCCTTGAAATATTGCCTGTGCCCAGGTCACCGCAGTCCACGTGCCACTGTCCCGTGCTCCCCGGCAGAAGTGATGCTGAGGAGCTGTCCAAGGTATGGCTGGAGGTTCCATCTGTCCTCTCCCATCCTGTTCTGTCCTGTCCTACCCTTCTATCTCTTTCTCCTTCAGCATTTTAGCACTGAGCTTCTAAAAAAAGTGGCTGCAGATGGAGCCAGGAAGCCTCTCTTTCTCTCATCCACACAACTCCGCTGCTGTCTGTGGGGGGGTGTCTGTTATCTGTGACCAGCTAAGAGACTCCAGCGTAGCAATCTCGGGGTGCTGTCAGGAGGATGTTATAGTGCGGGCAGCTCAAACACCACTTTAGCTGGGTAAGATAAGAAACACAGTGGAAAGCAGTATCTCTTATTGCAAAGTTTGGCAGAAGAACCATGCAGTTTATGTGTGGCTATGGAATTACAAACAGATCACCAGTGTGCTGCTTCCCTAATCCCTTGCCTAGGTAGATTTCTCTGATATGCAGATGTGTTGAAGGGTTTTCTGCATCAAATTCATATAATCCAATTAGATTTTTTTAAATGTTGGGAAAATGGATTTAAAATGTGCTTCTGTGCATTGCTATCAGTATTGGGCACTGACACCTAAGGACACTTTTTCAGTCTGTTGACCCAACCTTTCATTTAGAATATATGTAATGGATATCTGGTGTATCAAAGATGTGGTGAGAGGTATTGACAGGTACAGGGGATCAACCTTCACTTCTCCTCGTTCAAAACAATTCTTTGTTTTCATGGGCATTCTCAACTAAGTAATCTCATTTCCTGCCTAGAATATTTTCATCATCTGTTTGAGGAAGTAACATCTCTACACATAGGATTAGGGAAAGTTTGTCTGGTTTTCAGTTTGCTTAATTTGTACATTTGAGAATTCCTTGTATGTATTTAGTTTGTTCCTCCAGTGGTTCAGTTTCCCAATCATTTATGTGACTCTTTCCAGGAACGATGTTCCCAAAACCTAGAAAAATAGGATTATAAAAGCACCTTCTATAAAGCACAAGGGTGGCATTGGCACAGAACACAAAAAAGTTGTTGTTTCTTTGTTTCTCATTAACTTTTTTCCACACTTTTTTTTTTTTTTTCTGTCTCTCATAAGCTCTCTGTGCTGAAGTTTATGCCTTTGTAAAATGGAGACAATGTCCTTTGCAGTCTTAGGAAACGGTATGAGTGTTGTGTAAGCCATAATTAATTCAGTACTGTGAGATCCTTAGAAGAAAATCTGTTGTTATTGTAAGCTACTGTAGCTCTAAAGATGCTCAGTTGGGTACAATTTCTAGCAACACTGACTGAGCCCTCTTCCCAGAGGAGCTATAGGAATCCTCTACTGTCCCTAGAATTTTTAGAATCAGGTGTGGTAACAAGAGGTTCATCCCCTACTCTCTCTAGTCTCTTCCAGTCGCAATGTCACTGAATGACAACACAGCAATTATTAGCTCCTTCTGTGTCTCCAGAAGAATATATTAAGTTCCTCTAGGAAACAGTGAACCTGAGGTTGTGACTTCCAATGGTATTTTCCACAGCTAGTGTCTTTTTTAATGCAATAACACATTTTTAATTACACGATGGGATGAATTTTCATGTAGAAATGTAATAAAACAAGAAATACGGGTTGTCATTATTAGCACTGTTCTATGAATTATGTCACAGATTTTCCCTTTAAATGTAACACATAAGATTATTACATGTATCCAATAATTTATCATCTTTTACTGCACTTTAATTCTCAAGTACCTTTTCCATCAATATATTCTGAGCCTCTAAGGAGTCTTTAAAAATGTAAAATGGGAAAGACAAGAAATAAGCGTTGGCAAAGCAAGCTGAGATTTTTTTTTATATGCATCCACTATTTTGCCAATTTGTTCCTGTTATGAAAATACAGTGAACAAGTAGTGTTAGCAGTGTAATGATCAGATGTCTTGGATAACAGTTCCGAGTAAGATCAGCTTTTATATTTTGGAAAACTGTTGCATATGGGAGAAATGGAAGCTGATTCTTAAGTGGTGGTATAAAAAAAATTATAGTCACTTGTCATTTATAAAAACTATTCCTAAAACATACCTCTGGCATGTAAGAAGGGAATTTTGCCAGGTTAAGTGTAATATTCCTCGGTGGGTTTTTACTTCAGGAATTTCATGGACTCTAGAGATAGGAGGAAGGACAATCCCCACATGGCTCTGTAGATGCAAGTTGCATTGATTTAAAGGTCACCCCTGCTACCACAACATCTATAGTGAATGCATAATAAAAAAGAGAAGAGAGAACATTTTTCTGAGATATTTGATGCTAGTTAATCCACCCCAAGAAAGAAGATTCTCAATAAGATATAGAGCAGAGAGGTGCAAATGATACCCGATATAATGGGACATGCGAGTGAAACGCTACTTTAAATGCTATTTTTATCTGTAGTGGATTTTACAGTAATCAGCATGGCAGGACAACATCATTTCCCTCAAGAGTTTCTTTGTAAAAACCATTGAAAAGCAGCAGCAATCATTTGCTCTCACTTCCAGTCTTGAGTGTTTAGCCTCCCTTAAATGGAAGAATCCTGCTGAGTTCTTTGCTCCAGTGAATTCTCACCTGCAATTAAATTCTGCAGATGGCATTAGTTACTCACTTATACTGATAACATCAAGACCTTCAAATGATATCAACCTGCCCCCCTGTGCTCTGCTGTTTGCCTTCTGCTGCTTTGTGAGAGAGTTGTTGAAGAGAATTGGGCCCAAGAAACTTGTTCTGTACAAGTGCAGCCAGGGTGGGTGTAGAAATGTTGGTTACTGCTCAGCTGTGCCCTCTGGGAGTCTGCCTTGTCTTGGTTCCTGATTGGTCCTGATCAACTGGGTTATAAATTCTGTGCTAGAAGACTTTGAGAGGGCAAGAATGTAACTCATGTACCGCTGTCTTCTTGCCTTGCTCCCTTGACCACTTGCTTGAAGTTGCCTTTATTGAGATGGTAGAGGTTTCACTGGGATGCCTAAGGGAAACCTTTGCATCTTCACTTAGTGATTCTGCCCCCAGAATTTTCAGGCAATTATGTTCTATTTAATGCCTGGGACACTAATGGTGTTTATTAAAACAACCTCAATCCCTTCAAACTGTGGTGTTTAGTAAATTATTTGCTGAGCAAGAACAAATAAACAAAAATGGGTGTTTGGTTCCTTCATGTTTTCTGAGGAGATGAAAAGAAATAAAGGAAATAGTTTCATGACTATGATTAATGGAAAGTATCCTATATTTCAATACAGGTGATTCACCATGTAAAACCTGACTATTTTAACATAATCACTTTTTAGATTAGTACTGTATTACACTTAAAAGGAAAGAATCTGGGCCCAATTGGAGGTAATGACTTCAGTCAAACTGTATTTTAAAGTATTTTGTGAGGACCTGCACTCCTTTGTCTTTCTGAAGAAACAGCTCACTGAAATGAATCCATGGTCCATTTTTAGGCTGAAAAAAGGGTAAATGGGAGAAAAAGGGTTAAATCATACATCCATAAAGCTCACATTTATTTGTTATACATACAGTGCAGTTTTGTCCAGAATTGACTGAGATTTTTTTAAAGATATCTTTTGAATATTCCTGTCTGAAGTTTGGATTCATCTTTCAAAGCATCAAACTTTGCTATAATTGTATTGATATTTCCTGCCCCACTTGTATCACTTACATTATTTCAGTACCATATAATGTTGGAACATTACTATATAACATATCTTTGTAAGCAGAAAGAGAAAGAAAGACTCAGGAAGGCATAGCCAGGCAAAAATGATTCTGTCTCTCTGCTTGAATGAAGGGAAATGTCACCACAGATCAGACTACACATGCATAATGTATGTACTTTTTCCTCCCATTTTCTCTCAATCAAGTCTGATTATGAGGGGAAACTGAAAAAAATAATGGACAACTGGAAATTGCTAGACTATCTTGGTTTAGAATTCTTTGAGTATTATTAAATGAATTAGTTATGCCATCGGGGGAGAACAGCTGCATTCTGAACCAGAAAATAGCCTGATTCTGCCTTCATTTTTATTTTAAGCCAGTGAAAATAGCATGTGACTGAAGTCAATGCATCTAATAAATATTTCAAAATATCTTCCTGGTAGGAACTACTCAAAACATAGCCACCTTGTGTGCAAAAACCACTAGAACCAAACATTACTTCCTGGTGTTTCAGAGCAGCTTCTTTCATTTCCAGAAGGATTTGGGAACATAGTCCAGTGCTTTGTTTTTCTGTCTCTTCAGACTGTATAATACAGAAAGAGAAGGTTAGCATTTCAGCAAATTTGTAAGCTCCACTGAGTAAAGGAGCTGACTTAATATAGTGGTCATATAGAAGACCATTTGGAACACTTTGTAAGAACAAAATACTCATTCCCTTACAGTGTGTGTTTTAGACATTTATTTACTGTATAATTTAGGTCATATTAATTTTAAAATTTGAAATAGCCAAAGGACCCTATAAGGTCATATTTCTCTGAATGTCCTGTGTGCTTGCCCCAAACATGAGATCTGGGAAAACTGGGACAGTTGCTCTGAAGATGCAGCATCAAAGGGAATATTTACTTTGAAATTATATAGAGTTGTCTTCATCCTCCTCTGTCAGGGTTTTCCCCCTCCTACTTGAAAAGGCAAGACTATCTTGGCACCTATAGTGCAAAGTTCTCAGGGATATGTGCTATGATGAAAATACATAAGGTCGCCTGGAGAAAAACTGCATTTTATCATTTATATAAGGCCTATTAATGGTGGAAAGAAAACTGGTTATTATGGAGTGTTTGATGGTCAATTGATATTTTTTTAATGCTATCAGCCCAGCAGTGCAGTGATCTCTGTTTAATGAAAATAGGTGTGTAGGAAAAAAAGGGCTCCTGGTAAAGCTGTATTAAACATCTTTCAGAGAAGAAAGGAGGGGGTAATTTTGCTACATCCCCAGTGAGATGGGTACTGCAAAGTTCTTGGATGTCTCTTGAGCACTGTTCTGTTCTCTCATTCTTTGTTCAACACTACTTAGTGCTGTATTCTTCCATGTTGCATGGAGGCCACAGATATCTGAGCCAGATATCTGGGCACAGATTAATTCTTCCGAAGTTTAGGTACTCAGAGCCCAAGTTTTCCATATACTCAATGGAAAGAGTGGGTGTGTTCTGTGAGACAGAGGCATCTCCAGAAATCAATTCAGGTGTTAGGAAGACCAAATATACTCCCTGAGTTCTGTTGACTTTTGTAGTCAACAAGTTATAGCTGGAAGCTCTTAGCTCAGGTACTTCAGTTAAATAACTTAATTTGGACAAACCCAGGCCTTGGTATGTATTTTATCCCCCAGGTCATGCCAGGGAAAATGTGTCAGGATTAATTTGAAAAGAATGCATCCCACGTATATAGCATTGAACTAAGATCCACTGAGAGTTGCAGTCTTTAGAATGTATCTTCAATTAATGTCACGTCAAATTATATTTGTGGTGGAAACACACATATATGACGTTTCATAGGGAATATGAAATCACAAGCTCACATTTCACAGAGTAGAGTCCTCCTTGATACAGCAGCTTGTGTTTGTGTAAAGGTTTATCTTCACTGCCGTTGTGAAAGCACACCCACTATCACTGATTTCATGGCTCTGCCCCACTGTGGTAACTGGTGCATTCAGCTCAGTGCAGAGACCTTCTTCTTCCTTGTTCCAAAATGGAGACTTTTGTTTTCCACAGACTTTTCAGGGATAAAAGATGTGATAAATCTGTAGAGGTTAAACTTCTTGTCCTTTCTTGGTAAGAGTCAGTGATTTTAACTGCACTCTGACATTAAACTCTCAGGTATAAACTGCATTGTATGATGCAGTTTCAGTGCAGAGCTACATTTGCTCTGAAATATCTAATAAACTGTTACATATCTTTCTCTGTAATAGGATAATGGACCCCTTGAAAATTACTGACTTGATCTTGATAGTTTTCCATTTAAAAAGGAGAAGAAAAATTTGACTCCCATTACCGCAGAAACAAAGCTAACCAAACAGGAAAATCTGCATGATATGGCACTGTGTGTTTTTAGCACCTCTCATCCTTAGCTGTAAAATGAACTCTAAAATGCTAATTTTCTATTTCAAATTGCTGGTGGTGTAATTAAAATAGACATTTTTACTGAGATTACATACTCCTTTTTTTTACAGTGCTATGGTATTTTAATCTATGATAGTCTGAAGTCCTGAATGTACCAGTGTACTACCTTGTGAAAAGCTGTTATGACTATATTCACTTGAAGTCTCAATTGTGTATGCATATATAGATGTAAATATAAATATAAATATAAATATAAATATNCTTCAGATATGTCTATTAACCAAATCCAGTCAGAGAAGAATAGGGAAACACATTTTAAGAACAGTGTGTTAAAATCTTCCTGCTTTAATTTAAATATTATTCTTGAAATTAATTGGACTTTCAGGCAAAAGAGTGAAGAACCCCTGTTTACTCTAGGTTAGACATATGCAAAAATTCCAACATTCACTTAAATTAATTTCAGCTCCAATGCTGCGTTTACCTCGTTCTAATCTTTCAAATTCAGCAGGAAAATAAATATACAATTCTCTCCTATCTGTAGTCCAAAGAGAAGGGATGGTAGCCATCCCAGGCATCACATGGCTGCATTGCACGGATCCTGCCATGAGAAAGCCTGCTGTTTCTAGCCTGCTCGGAATTGTTCGCCTGCAGTTACAGTTGTGACATCGGGGCATCTCCTGCCTACAAGTTCACGCTTCACGGCACCAACAGCACTCTGCAACAGTGGTCTGTCATACTACAGGGGACAGTAGAGCAATTCTCTTTCCCTTTAGATTTTTTGCCTTCTAAACAAATGAATTTGCCACATGTATCACTGAGGAGTAAATGTGTCATGAGTAGTAAAATCTCCCTATTTTGGGCAATATCTCTGCTAGAGAAAACCACCATCTTCAGGGTACAAGTCATAAATTGAGAGTTTCTCAGTGTGATTTCAGCCTTGCTAGAATTTCTATTGAAAGATGGAGGGTTGCTTTTTACAATAAATGCTGAAGAAGAAAAATACTAAGAATATAAGATATCCCATATGCAAAATTCTCTAAATTTGGATAAAGCTGAAAATGTTTATTTTTCAAGCGAACAATCTTGTAGAGAAATAGCATAAAGATCTTAAATAAAAGCGAAAATATGTGGAATTCAGTAGGAATTGCTGTTCTATAGTAAATACTACAAAACTGTACAAAATGTGTTAGAATACACTAAATTCAATGACATTTTCTCATGGGGCATCAACATATCATCAGAGTCCTTGGGGTCTTCTTTACAGTTAAAGCTACAGACAGCTTTCAGTTCAGATAAAGTGATGTCTGCCCCTGTAACTGCTGCATCTCAGTTGTGCATACTGCATGTGAAGGTTGCCTACATATGTATATCACTCCTTTGTAACTGCCCAGTTTCATGTGTATAAATCCATATTCATATTCATATTCATAACCATATTCATATTAATATTCATGTACTTGCAATTAGCCTGCTTGTTGGAGACCTGACAATAAAAACGTTAGTGTATAAGGGGAAGTGAGGTAAAGGAAAGTGCATTTGTCCTCTATTGTACAATTAGCCTCTACCGTACAATTAAGGACCCAAAAACAATCAATGGATGTACCACTGACTGGACAAACATACACTACTAAGCACAAAGAAACCTTGCTCTTTTTTTAAATACCTCACAATGACTGTAATAAAAAAGAAATAATAATTGTTTGTATTAACCTCTAGAGAACATATATTGCAAGGCACAATATAAATGGTGGGGTATAGGCTGCATATACTTGCAAAGAGGGTTTAATTTAGAATAGAGCTGATCTACTTGCAGTGGCACACTTCAAAAGCAACTGTACTGCAGTGAAGGGAGTAATCCCAGCACACACTCAAAATCAGGGCAGTCAGATTGCTTCTGTATTTCATCTTGGGCTCAATTAAGTAGCTGTTTCAAATATTTTTGAGGTGGTATTACCAACAACCGGAAAGATAGTACCGCTTTTTGGTACTAAGGCTCATTTTTGTCTGCATTTGGCTCCTTCATTGTTTTTGTATAGTCTAGAAAGCACTCAGTAAAGGAGAAGATGGAAGCAGAGACTGACATCCAGGCATGTTTTTTAAGAGCATCTTTAATAAGAGAGAGAACAAGTATTTCACTCTGTTCACTCAAGCAGAACAAGTTACGATATGTCACTAATGCAGAGTGTACAGGCACATGAACCCAAGCATGCTTCCTGCTCTGCTGTCTGCTTTTATCTGTGTGGTGGATATTGCACAGAAACAAAAAGGACATGAGCCATTTTATTTCAGTCTCTGCAGCTTCTCAGTGCAGGAACACCATAGATTTTTTTTTTCTTTTCTCTCTGCTGGGAATTATCTCCATACAATTGTACAAAGAAAAAGCATGCATCTTATTTATTTTTTCAAGTCAACAAATAGCTTAACCCTGATTTCCAGCCAGGTTTCTATTTCCTGTGCCTGGCCAGCCCATGCGATGTCCTTCGGGAGCGTGCGCTGGCTGCGGTGCCGCAGCGCGGGGCTGGAGCCCTCTGCCGAGCGCTGCGCTCCGCTCAGCTGCGCCGCCTTGTCCTGTCGGCCTCTGCTCTTTCCTCGCCTTGTCTTGTCACAGTGCAGGAATATCTCAGTTAGTATTTTTATCCAGCTTCTCAGCTGTTGGTCTGGGGGATCTGTGTGCAGTGCTGACTGATGGGGAGGGTTAGGAAAGGGGGCCCAGGCTGGGGCTGCGGGGGATGAGCATAGCGGTGGTGGCAGGGCCTGGGACACACCAAGAGTGACACCAAGGCCCACGTCCACTTCTAGCCCTGGAGTCCAGGCAGCCAAACACAATTCTGCTATGGGAGATAGAATTCTGTTGTCTTTTGAGCATAGTTGCTTTATAAAAATCAATCAACAGTAAGTTGCCTTGCTCCTTACTTAGCTGTGAGGGACTGTCAGTCGTGTGTGCATAATCCTGTTTCAGTTGGCACCAGCAATTCCTGTTGGGATTTTCCATTGCATCGACACAGTGCATTCAGTAGTGACTATGCATCAAACTCGCTTAGTAAAAAAAAAGCCTCAAATATTTGGCTTTTTTTTTTTTTTTTAAATTTTATTTTCTCAGTAAGTTCATGTAATGTAGAAGTAGTCACATGCTATTAGAGCTTTTCATGTTTATTGTGTTATTCCTCTTATTGCTGGCAGCAGCTGTGTGTGGGCAGACAGCCACCGAGAGCAGCCGCTTGCTGTGCTGCCCATCATCCCTGCTCTCCTCAGTCCAGTGCTGTGCCATGCCCTGCCTTTTCATTTCACTGCCTTTTAAAAATACTTTGGGCACCGTATTTGCCTTCAACAGAAGCATTTAATTTCATTGAAAGCATGCAAGGTAGTTTGTTTACATAAATGCCTAATGCATATGGATACTTCCTAAAGACCCTTGTTACTTTGTACCAGGTTCTATTAATGTTGATTTAACAGGCATAACGTGTAACTGATGTTGCTAAGGACGGCAATAATTTTTAATATTTTTAATTACCTGAAATTATCTATCCTGGAAGAAATGAACCAGAGATTGAAATATGCAGTGCAATGGTTTTTTTATGCATTGGGGAATTGAATATATTATAAGAACTCACATAGATGAAATGCTGATTAGTATTTCAGAAGACTAATTATAGCTAAAGACTGCTCTGCAGAGCAGGGGTTGATATGCAGCCTTGTTGTGTCTTCAGAAGTCTTTAGAGTGTAGGACATAAGACAGACTTTACCTTTTTTGAAGTCTGGTACATCTGTATTTGTACAGCTTACAAAATGCTTTTTGTATGTAGTGAGTGATGGATTGGTATGTAAATAAGGAGCCAAAGCATCACACAGCTGTAGCAAAACTGGATACAACTCCCCTGGAAAAATGGAGTCTGATTTCTAAGGGTGTTCATCTAACAGGATGAATCTGCACAAAACTTGCAGGATGTAAACAGTAATGCTTTTGCTGATATCAAGGGTTTCGTGAGTGGGGAATAAAGTGTACTGGAAGAAAATATATGGGATTTTTTTAAAAATCGATATTTGTATATATTTTTCAAGTAGATTTTTCTTCTAATATACAGTTGCAAACTCACAAATGATTTTTGGATTTTGACAGAAGATACTTTCTGCAGTAGAGCTGTTCAATTCTATATATGATGCTTTTTCATACTGAACTTTACATACATTTGCATGCACTGTAGCACCAAGAATGTTTAAGCCTTGGGGTATAAAGTGATCAGCTACTCAGAATGGGAAGAAGTTCATCCTTCTACCAAGCAATACCTTACTGGAGTTAAAGGTTTTCTGGAGCAGCAGTGGTTGTTCAGAAAAGATATAAAGCTAGATAGATCTTTGGTCTTTTCCTACATAGTGCTTCCAATGTTTCTAAATTGCTATTGACAGCTAAAATTGAAAGAAATGTTGCAAATGTTGATCCACGCAATACTTGCTTCCTTTACACAAAACGTTCCATTAAAGGCAGTTGGCTAAATCTCCCAAGTATTAGGATTTGGATCAGAATATTAGTCTTACAGAAGTGTAGAATATTAAATAGGTGTTTGTAATATTTATCAGGAAAAAAATGGTAAAGCATATTTCATTCTCCAGGACCAAAAATTTCCTTTCATAAAGCCTTTCTCTGTGAAAATAGAAAAGAAAACAGCAAATCCATTAAATGCCCTAGTGACCAAAGCATTTTTGCTGAAGTCCCTAATTTATATTGATATAGTGCTACATGTCTATAATGCCCTTCTGCTTAACGTGGTTCCTCACTCCTAGACACACAGAATGGGATCTGCTATGACAGTTTAAAGAGGAAGAGCTTTAACTGCTTATTGAAATTTTTTTTTTCCTAACTAAAATAACAGTCAATAAAATGACCCAAAATAGGCCAAATGGGCATACTCCTTCTGGTCAGGGTATTATTTTTGTATAGTGAGTAGGATAACCAAACCAAATGTATTATTTCCATAGTCCTAGAATATAATGCTTCCCAGATTATGACAGCAGGTAAAGTGAAAATTTTATTTGTGTCTCAGGTGAATGTTAAAACAACTACTTTCCTAAGAATTATTATTAAAAATTTCATTAGAAACCTGACCAAGGTCTTATGGGTGACTTCCTCTAAATAGCTGTATCACATACCACCTTTTTTCTAGGCTGCAGAGGCACACAGTGCCATTCCTGTCCCACAGAGCTGTTATCTGTCCACTACTCACCCATCCTCCTGCCCTACTCAAACCAGATTTATTGATTTTGTACTGGATTCATCCACTGGAATCATGCTTAGGGTGTTCTTCCTATAGGATGGGACCAAATTAGGGAAACATATACATCTTGGTTTTGACATGGGTCTCTGGGCAGCCTATTGGCTCATGCACATCATCCCAATGATGGCTGAGTTCTTAATGGAAAACTAGCACGTGGCCTTTGGCCTATGTGATGGAAGAACAAAGCAGTCTGTATGGCCAGAGCTGAGACCTCTGAGAAACACATGTACCTTTGTCATGCTCCAGGTACAGAAGGAAACAAAAAGTATTGGGAACATTAAGAGATACAGGTATAGATAACGGCAATGGATGGAAGTATGAAGGACACAGGGACCAGCTTCTTTTTCAAATTTACAGTTATGTAGCTATAGCTAAAAGATCTTGATCTTCTGTGTGAAGTCCTTCTGGAGCTACATCCCTTAGCCTTAGTTTCCTGGGAAAAGACTTTCAAAATTAAACTGAGGGGTGCTAAGTATGTGTGAAATCCAGGAATATGGGAGTCTAAAGTGTCATTACTTGTAGTAATGCCTATTTGGAAAGTATGGCTGTAAAATTTTATAGAATTTGTTTTCAACTTCCTCTTGCCCAGCTCCTCCCCCAGGGCACTTCTACAATACCACAGTCTAACATGTTGGAATGCAAACAACCTTGACAATGTATTTTATTATCTAGAAATAACAATGCAATTTTTTAGTGACACTAATACATGTCACTGGTGGTATATATCATTCATAAAATCCAAACACAAATGGGTCTTCTTATGGGAGGTATAACCTTCAGCTTCCTACTAGCTTTCTGCCACCTATGTACTCAGAGGTTTCTTTTATGTAAGTTAGAAATACTTAGAAAGACTCCATATTCTTGGAAATAATCAACTACATATTTGCGTATCTTTGAATAATTTGAATAATTAATTATTCAAACTGAAATGAAGAGACATTTTGGTAGAGATTGACTGGTGAGGAAGTAGTGAGAGACAAGCTGGTATAAGACCACCCAGACACAGGCTCAACCTGGTGCACCTATGGTGTCAGCAGTACTTATTCCCTGTCTTTTTTAATCCGTTATGCCCACTCCTAACTGCTGTATACTCTGCACAATTTTTCTGATGTGCCTGTTTGAAGTGCCAGGAGATCAATCCATTGTCACTTAAAATCTCATTTTGAACCACAGTATCTTTGAAATGCATTTTAAAATTCACTATATCTCTAAGTAATAAGCAGGTTTTCAAGACAGCTGAAGCTAACACTTCACTAACTAGTAAATCTGGATGACACCAATGTAAACAATTCCAAAGACCATTTTTAAAATGTATGAATTATGTCTCAAGAAACCACGTCACCAAGTATTTGAAATTACGTACAAAAGTATGCAAAGTGATATCCCCAAAGTAAAGCCACAAACTTGTTCAGAAAATAGCAGTATCTTGTGATCTGTCTTTCTGCACATTAAGGCTGAAAGTCCAATTCATTTCAACAGCAAAACCAAGGTCATTAGTCCTTTCTTTCTAAAAATGACAAAAAGAAATTTTAAAAAAGGCCTTATCAAGAACCATTAAGTTCTCTTCCAGAATCTTTCAAATACCACCATTGAAGTTGTCCTTCAAATGTCAGTGTCAGATTTCAGTGTGAGGTAGTCACCGCCTGTTCTATTATTACTACTGCTGCCTACCTTGATAAAAGTCTGTTCATAATGCATTCTTTTTAAAGATCTGCAGCAAGATTTTAATTTGTCTTTCCATCTATCTCTCGTACTGTTTTTATTGCAGTAGCATCTGGACCTCAGGAACATACACTATATTAATGTTAGTTAAAACCAGAAAAAATTTTTGACTGTCTGTGACAGTGGGGTGCATTTACACTCCCTCTTTTACTATGTGGCATTTACCATTTATTAATTTTGTTTAGGGAAGTTAGCCCGAAGCCTAGTAGAAATATAACTCATAGCTGTAGTTAAACGGAACATGGATCGTGGCTATTTCCATAGTCATAAACTTATTGAAAGGTCAGTTTTCAATACAGTGTGTGTGAAATTATGAGCTGTGTGCTTAATTGCGTAGAAGTCATTTTAGTCTGCATCCCTCTTTGCCCACACAGTTCTTCTTCCAGAGTATGCTAAAGCTTTCAGTGGTTCATTCAAATGAATGTATGTCATTGCACATTTTCAAGTACTGCCATTGTCCCAGTAGTCTTTGTTAGCTGCCTACAAGTCTTGTATTTTCTAGTAAGTGCCTTGAGGTAAGAACACTTATATGGACATTTTCTGATCTCACAACAAAGATGCAACAGGCAGTTGTGGTGATCACACAATTTTGACACTACTCAGTAGAACTAGTTACACACTGATTTGGCCCACCTAGATTCTGCTTTATCCACAGTAGCCCTTCTTATTTCTTCAGAATCTGTCACATCTTTAACTGTGAAATGTCATTTCACTTTATTTAGATTTATATCCCTTTTCTGGCTAGCTAGTTTTTTTTGATGCTGGTGTCCCTGTCACAACTGCTATTTCAACAAGCTTTCCAAACTCTATGGGTTCTTTTCCTTCATGCACATACTTTTCAGGTGTTGCTTACTGTTGGGATTTTTTCAACTACTTTATCTTAAAAGTCAGATTTTAGCATCTATGTCACTGGCTCACTTGGTGATACTAATTACTTATCTTTTGTGTCTACTTTTAATCCCTTCCTTAAAATGTCTCTCACCAGAAAAACGTCCTTTACTGAATGGCCAAGGAACCTAACATTTTCCTTCTAAGATTAGACATTGAGTCACCTTGCAGCTTATTTAATTCTGTATTTCATATATGTTCCTTCTCTTGGGTCTGGAAGAATTCCATTAAAGACCAGAGAAGGCAGTCTTTCCCAGCTGGCAGCCCTTTGATCCTGTTCTTGATGAAACTTTGCAGTGGCATTTATCAGCATGAAGTAGGATTAATGAATGCTTCTGCTCTCCCATGAGAACTTTTTGTAGCTCAGGACAAGTATTCTTGCTCCTGCCACACCATCTTGCTTTCCTCCAGATAAGCCTTTTGATGACTTGCTCATAGACTCTTCAATGAAAATCCTTGATCATTCATACATACCTGGTTTTTGTGTTGTAAATCTGCTTCTCCCCTTATCCTCTACCTGCTATTTCTTTATCCCTTATTTTTGTCCTTATCTCTGTTTTGATTTTCTGTATAATGCAATTCATTGTCCTCATGATCCTGATCATTTTCATTGCCCCTTCCTCTTCTTATGGAGCTAGGTGCTCTTCTTTTCCTCTTGGTGTGCCTGCCAGTTTCTGCTTTTTATTTCTCCATCTTGATAGTACAGTTAGCTGTCTTTTCTCTTTTCTTGTATTCATCGCATGAATGGCTACATTTCTTTTCAGTTTCTCTGTGTTTCAGATCATCATTTTCTTCAGGCATCTACAGTTCTTGAATCTTCCATGATGTGTTGTCATTTCTTGTCCTTCATGTCCTTAAATCCCCCTTAAATACTTGATTCTATGTACCCATGGCAACAGCCACTTCAGATTCTGTGACCAAAGCAAGCACTGAATTAATTCTGCAGTGCTTTTCTTGTTTACCATATCACATAAAACTGGGAGAGCTGATTTTTCTTATCTGATTACTCATATCTCTCCAGTAGAACTGATGTATAAGCCTTTTTCTTCGGAGCTGAGTGAACAACTCCCAAAGAACAAGTAATTTAGTGAAAGTAACCTTTTTCTTTTTTTCCCTAGTTACCATGAAACAGAATCTGTTTGATTTTTACAAAGAGTAAATACTGAATGGTTGTTTAGGGTGCATTGAGCTTTGGAATATTCTCCCACAAGCCTTTGGAGAAGGAAGTCAGTGATGGACACCACATACCTGGTATGGTGAGGGAGGAAATAGGATAGACCAGCTTGGTTAGCAGCCATCTGTCACTCCCACAGACACTATCTCTTGTGAATGAGTGATTGAAAACATGTGAAACAATGCAGTAGGATCAGTCTGAGGGGATGGCTTTGCAAATGCTTGGCAAATGCTAGTAGGAAGCTGCAAGCACCCCTCAGTCAATAAGGGCAGCTACTGATAGCTCATCACAGCATATTGAATGATAGATAGCACCAGCTGACACGTTAGGAAAACTGTACAGGTGTTACATATGTAATGTGCACATTATCAATGAAAAAATTAGCAGTGGAATGCAGAAGTGGCTGTGATACATAGAAGGATGCTTAATTAAGCAGGGGTGTAGGTGTATACAGAGTTGGTTTAGCTTGTGAGATAAAGTTCTGGTGCAGTTTGTCATGGCAATAATACTAGAAAGAACCTGCTTATCTGATTATACAGATTGTGAAGACTAGTTCTTTTAGCAGAAAACTCTCCAGCAAATAAGATCCATCTTGACCATCTGTTGCCAGATGGAAGTGTTCTACTTCTGAATCACTGGCTGTAATGACATATTTAGACAATGAATCTTTCATGGATAGATCCAAAGCACAAACACATATTGAGGTTATATTTTCTGTTTACTTGGCCTAAAGTTATAGTATGGCTGTATCCTCCTGTGAACATGCTGTTAGATAGTAGATAGAAAATCCAGCAGTTCACACCCACCCTTGGTGATGTATCCCAGTTGCCTGACTAAAAAGTGCATAATTTATCACCAAAAAATGTAATGACAACATAGAGGCCCTATTTCACTTTTATTTAGAAATCTGTAAATTTATTTGAGGAGCCTGATTGATTCAGGGTACGTGATGGCCAGTGTAGGCAGTGTTTTTGTGTTCAGGCAGGCCCACAGCACATCTCATCAACTCGTATCCCTTCACTTATGGGTCTATACTTAAACCTCCCTGGTGAAAAAAAATAGCATTATTTATTTTTTGTCTGTAATATATTTATTGTGATTTGCTGTTTTTTTTTTTTTTTAGTGAACAGAGATTAGGAGGAAATTAAAAATACATAAACTAACTGGGAGCTTTGAAATTACACAGTAAAAGTTTAAGTTACTGCTATTTTAACGATGTATAAAGATGATTATCATGCTTAAGTTCTTTGAAGTTTAATTGTGACTTTTTGCACATACTATTATGCACAAATTGGTCTTATGCAGAAGCTGAGAACTGTCAGTGAATTTTATTTCAGCAGAAATAATGCCAGGTTTTAGTCTTAGATTAGCTGAATATATTTGGCCTGAAGGAAACAGAACAAAAAAGTGGAATCTGTAGAAATAGCACGTAGAGATTTATACATGCCAGTGTCCATCAAATTTTTCTAAATGGGAAGTAACTGATAAATTATTATGCATCAGTGTCATAGAGACACTTGTACTGCTGGCATTGTACACCACTTTGATCCTGGGAAAGAATCATACCTGCTCCCATCTATAGTTGCATCACATCTTTTTGGCAATACAGAATTTGCTTAGATAATCACATGAGGAAAGTACTTAATGTATTTTAGGATACAGTTGAAAGAAAAGCAGCAGCTAAAGGCTGGGAAGAAAACCATTACAGTGTATTCATCCCAGCTCCCCAAAAGCTACCATCAGCAATTGTGCAGATCAGCAGTTCAAGACAATTTGAGATGCAGCTATTCTTAAATACAACTTAGTTTTGATATACATGTGATTGTAGTGAATCTATGCTGCTTCTTTGCACTTTTGGTGAACAATTGACTTTTTCTGGAAAAAATATTTAGAAATAGTAAATTTCACAGGCTGACATGAGCTAACTTTAATTAATACATGCTGGAATTGATCCTTGCAACAGAAACAATAATGTGTGATATTTATGTCTACTCATAACTAATCAACATTACTCAAAATTTGAATATTTGGCAATTAAGAAAATTTTAAAAATCAGGACAGAAATGTCAGTACTGAATAAATTTAAGGAAACAACAGTATGGCCTCACTCTGCTACAGTTTTGTTCTAATAATACTGTTAATGAGACACAGAGAAAGTACATTAATCACCTGGGTAAGTTTTATCAGCAGCTGTGTGACATCTGATTCCAGATGATGACAGACAGGTCAATGTCCATCACTCACAGTGGGCCAGCTCCACATCCATTGTTGGGTGGTGGCTGTGACTGATCACTCCCCGAGCTAAGGAATGCACAAACTGGAAAGAACAGAGAAAGTGTGGCTGGTTAGAAATTACTTCAGTGATTCTAAACACTCAGCTGAGCATTGAGGGAGGCAATGAACTGGGGGACAAAAGATCCTTTTATGTAGGTTCATCCATCAAGCTTGACTCACCCACTGCCACCACAGCACTCCAGCTGTGCCTGTGAGGAACACTTGGCAGCAGTAATTCTAGTGTCATCAGTGTGTAATTTAAACAAATCCCTTTAATTTTGCATGTTTTATTTGTGAATTGTTTGTTCAGAGCTTTTAGGATTGAAGACTTGGTTCCACTGAGTTTCAAACAAGTGCAATGTTGCTGCCCCATTGGATGGCTGGTGTCATTCATACCTCCCTGGCCATTGGTAATACGCAGAACTGCAGCTGATTCCGCCTTACCTTGTAAATCCTCTCGTGACTGGAGAGCAAGCTGCAGACTAAGACAAAACATTCCACATATTTGAATATTTTGCTTCTAAATCAGAGAACCAAATAAAGACAAAAAGCCATTCCAAGATCTATATTATTCCAGACAGTTACACTGCACTAACTATTCTAGTGAATTTCTGCAGAGATTCCCACAGTCAGCTGCCTGTGTGGGAAGGTGTCTGTGTAGATGCCTTCTGAGTGGCAAGGGCTTCCTGTTATTATGTTGCAGTCACATCTGTGGTGGAAGAGATTTTATGTCAGCATCAGAATTTTGTTCCTTCACTCCAGTGGGCTCTTTTTTAAGTACAAAGCTATAACATTAAGATTTGTCTTCATTTCACAACTGGAGTAATTTTATGGAATTCTTTTATTGGTTAATCCCACATTAATTTGCCTGCTTGCAAAACAAGTGCATTCTTCCCTCATCTTCTTAACAAAAAAATGACCTTGTTATTTCTGATACTGTAGCTTGTTGGGCAAAACTTAATCCTGTCGCTACAAACATAATCCCATGAATCCTCTTCTTGCTGATAAAACTTTTTACTGTCTGAAGTCCTGTGGGAGCTTTTGATTTGGTGTTTGACAGGCTTCCAGGTCCTTCTAATGTTAATCTTCAGATAATGAGTAATCTAAGAAAGAGAGGGATATAGTTTCTCTAGTTCCTAGCTTTCATCTTTCATGGTAATAAGATTGTCACTCTGTGCTAGTCCAACTGTTTTACAGTTTTAAAAAAACTAATTTTATTTGATTTCAAGATGGGAGAGCAGAATTTAGCTCTCAATATCATTACAAATTATACACCATTCAGAAGGTCAGCAAAGAATGAAAAAATAAAGCATTTTCACTGGGGAAAATACTGTGTTGATATATATTGCACTGCCTTCAATCTGCTGGTAACATTTTACCCCATATTTCATTTACTCGACATAGATGTTGCTGTCTGTTGGCAATCACTGACAGCCTGGCAGATGTTATGGGGACCTTGTTGGCTGTGGATTAATACACTTGTGAGGTGGAAGGTTATTTCAAGAAGTGGCAAAGAGAGTAATGCCCTGGGCTTCAGAGGGAAAGAGCATCTGCGTTCATTACTAAGGTTCACCAGTTAGTGGCACTCACAAATTTTCAGGTAGCAAGAGCAGCCAAGTGTGCCTTTCCCTGCTCTAATCAGGGTGATTTGCAACTGTTCCTCTCTCATGTGGCTCCCAGCTGATAGCAACCTATTCTTGCACAGTTTATATGTCATTGGTTTCACACTTTGCTTTTGAAAATATGTTAAATGCTGACTTTATCTGTATGATCTACATGCAAGTTATCTTAAACTGTAATTCTCCCTCAGCATCTTTACCATCAGTATGTGCAGTGTTTCTTCTCTTCCTTTTTCCTGTTATGGATATAAACTCTCTTACGTATTTCTCTGGCAGATCTAAAGCCTGAAAGGATCATCATTCCTATGTTTTCATTTTACAGTATCCTTTGTTAGAGAAAAGCAGTTTGGAAACATCACATATTTGGCTGAGAACAAACTCCCTAACATTTTACATGAAAAAGGTATAGACATCAGTGTACAAAATTTTCTGGTTTATCAGTCCTATCTGCAGATGAGTTCTTTGATATTCTGTAGTTTGGTTTGATATTCAGGTTACATTACACACCAGACTCATCTCTATTCTGTCAGTTATTCAAAGCATGCCTTTGCTGTTCACAGAGTTAAAGTTAGATTCCCACTGCTCTGTCTGTCCTCTGTCCTTACACCCTGGGATCAAAACTAATGTGCATGTCAGGAGAAAGAGACTTTTAGTTATGCAGCACCAAGCTTAAAATGTAAGAGAAATCCTCTTGGAGAAAGAGGAATAATCGTGTGAATATGTGGAATAACTTGATGAACTCTGTTCCTCCAAAGATTGTTCTGGATATACATTTCAGTATTTCCATGAATATAGTTCAGGTTATTACAGTATTTTTGTCTGATGATTTTTCTCAGCCTTAGCAAAGCCAAAAAATCAGCTAAGGCTGATTTTTGTCAGCTTTAGTTCATGTAAGAATTCTTTCTGATATAAGAATGAACGGACACTTTGTTATCTGGGAAAGCCTGAGCAGTGTTTGAAAAAGCACCTATCTGTGCATATGCATGGTACTGAGAGGTAGCTGGAACACAAATAAAAATAAAAAGAAACGTCTTCACTAACAGCAGTTTTCATAAATAGAGTATCAATTACTATAAAAATGAACTTTAAATTTTTTCTCACCCCGATGACATTCAGCAGGAACAAGAACTATGAAATGTAAATAGTAAGTCTGAAACTCCTCGAGTTTGCACAGTAACTATAATTCTTGTGTAGCTGGGTATCAGGGCCTTTGTGCTCACCAATGTACCTCCACTGGGTGCTGCAGCAACTCACTGTGGCCAACTGCAGAGACAAAATAGTGGACAGTGTGAGCAATGGAATAGCATGAGACAAAGTGGTTGAATCAATTCTTAGCCACCTTCACAGCTAAGTGTTTGACTAATTTGTTCAGGAATTATCCAGGTGGGAATTTTGGACTGTCCTGAAGACTTCCCCAAGCAGCTCTTGCCATGTGCAGAACAAGTTGTGTGTTTCATTGTGTTGATTATCAACTTGGGCAGGAAATCTGAACCTTCCAGGAACTCCTCAACTGGTTCATCTTGGAAAACTGATCAAAGTGTATATAAATACTTTTTAGCCCAGGTACTCTAAGCTCTCATGCTTTATAGTGATGCAGCATATTCACCCTCCTTATAGGTAATGATGATAAAAAGGTAGATACAAATTATGCAAATGGTAGATAGAAATGTCAGTAACTGAGAAGAAAGTATCATTGTTTTTATTTTTCTTTCTCTTCATTAAAATGTCATAATCTTCTCTATTCTCCATTACCTCTATGAAGACTATATAGATTTGGCACGTAAAAATGGTTTCTTACCATGAAGATTTTCTTCACAGCACAGTATATTTCCTTCTTCCTTGACTAATTCGATGTTCCCCAGACACATTCTCTGTTTACCTTCTCACAAGCCACTACATTTTTATCACACTGGGGAGTATAAGTGCTACCGATAGCTCTAGTGAGCTTTATTTGAATTTTAGTATACTTTTTTTTTTTTAAAGTTTAGAGCATATCTTAGATCTCCTGATTTATTGGTAAGTACTTTTTCATTGGTGTGGGTGAACTTCACCCATAAATGGAAAGATATAAACAAAATAGAATACACCATTTGTATTTCTAGATAAATCTAAGTTACAGGGAAACCTGTGATGAAACAGACAGCTAGTAATGGCCCAGTAGTGTCTTAGACCTGCTTGGAACTTGTATAACACACTGTGTTTCACCAAAAATGACAGAAGACAGACACACAAATGGCAACTGTGGATAACAGAGGTAGCAAAATAGTGAGATTAGGGAACTGCATTTCAGAACTAAGGGTATTTGAGTTAATTTTCCTGGCTGTGACAGAAATGCAGTATTAAATAAATCCCTTGAAGTCATATTCAAGCTATGAGCACAAGTACGTCCTCTTCTGTTTCTGAGTAAATTGGAAGTGATTAAAACCTAGGCATCTTTTTGCATTTCAAAGTTGTTT
The DNA here is from genome assembly GCA_013400915.1 of Pardalotus punctatus. Classification (NCBI taxonomy): domain Eukaryota; kingdom Metazoa; phylum Chordata; class Aves; order Passeriformes; family Pardalotidae; genus Pardalotus; species Pardalotus punctatus. Next base: position 289,296 of record VZTX01006850.1, read on the forward strand.
AAAATTTCCCAGAGCTCATTGCTGATGTCACATCCTAAGAGGATGTCTCCTTGTGTGTCTGAAGTACCTGAGCCAGTAGATATGCCTAGAAATTGCCCACAGAATTGATTTCTAGGCCCTGTGCAGAGCAGTAACTACATTTTTGTAAAAACATTCTGCTGTTATGACCATGGTCCTGCTGACCAATTCCCACCCCCTTTACAGGTGAGAGTTGGTGGTTTAGGGGTTACAGTTGTAGTTCCGGGTTGATAGTTGGACTTGATGTTCTTAAAGGTCTCTTCCAACCTGAATGATTCTATGATTCTGTGAAAACCCCACCCTAGAAACAGGAATGCAATTGTCTCATGTTGAGGAGAGGTGTAAATTGAGTGAGTTTTGATCGAAATGGGATCAGAAACCCCGAGAGCAGGTTTGCATCAACTGTACTAGGTGAGGGTGTTCAGCCTACAGCTGCCAAGTGCGAAGCTCCCCTTTGGCTCCCGTGCTGCCGTCGTTCAGAGCTGCAGGGCGGCGCTGCCGCTCAGCAAATGCTCGTGTCCAAAGCTCCTCCTGGAGGTGTGTGGTTGCAGTCTCTCTCCCCGAGCCAGCGCCGCTGTGAATATGACGCCCTAGTCTGGCAGCGAGGCAGATTGGTGCTGATATGTGGCAGGGATCCTGTAGGTTGTTGTTAGGCATGCCCCCAGAACAGCAGCTCGAGGGAGACAGGCTGCTTAATGCATACTGTGGGGTGCTGCCAGAGAAACTGTTTTATAGGCTGCCTAGTAACTAGTTACATAAAAAGACTTCATATCACTAAAACAGAACTAGTTCTTTACCAAGAGATATTTATAGGGATACTTGTAACATTTCAGCCATGCTCTCACAGATGGCTTCTTGATGTCTCATTCAGGCTCACTCATCTTTCTCCAAACTCATAGCAGCAACCTCTGGAAAGGCAATTTCATATATTGTGTGTGTTTATCTTGTGTAAAGAGTGTTTCAGGCTCTGACCAGTGCCTATCTCCATGCTATGGAAAAAGAAATTCTTGGATACATCTCAGCTCATCCCCATTTGAGCTCACTGAGAGCTTTTGACACTGACCAACACACATCTGCACTACTTACACAACATTAACAAGAACATCCTGCTCCTTTGATGTGATTCTGGAGAAGATGGATCTTAGGCCCCTTTTTATTCTTGAGGTAACAGCTGAAGAGCAGCCACATATTGGTCCTTAATGCTCAGAGCTTGTTCCCTTTTCTTCAATGTATTGTTAGCACTTAATAAATAATAAATAACTGCTATGTTGATGTCTCTTTAATGAACTGAGTCTATAGCCCCAATGTGCAGTAGCTGTACATGCACATCTCCATATGCAATATTAATGGTTATATTATGTAACTGCATAATGGAGTGTCAAGGAGTCTGGGACTCTTGCCTGAGAGGATTTGAAAGGAATATGAAGAGCAGAGTTTGGCCTTGGATTCATAAAAGTCAATTGATCAACAGCAGAGCACCATTTCCTATTTGCTTGATAAATAACTTCAGCCTCTAACAATCTGAGAGAAATTTCAAGAACGTATGCCATATTTGCTTGCTTATGAAGCAGTTTTTTGTTCGTTGCTTTGGAGAAATGCAAGCTGAATGCAGATAACTGCTGCTGTGTTTTATAGCACCAAAAACAGGACTAAAAATGCCCAGAGTGACAGGGTCACAGCTGAAAATCTCCCAGCTCCCAGGGAGATCCGACTGGTGCATGCATAAGTATCACAGAATTGAGCAATCACTCTGCATCACGTTGCTATGGACTCTCTCGTGAGGGGAGGGAGGCACGATGTCAGGCTCCCCCAGCCACCTTCACGAGGGGAGCAGAGCATCAGAGATGATCAGTGCATTGCTGGGAGCCAGGCTGTACACACAGAACAGAGATTGTTTTTCTGATATTGCTTGGAAGCATCTGCTTTCTCTTCGCTTTAGTGTGCTGACTCCCGGACTGTTGAGCCCCAAGCCCTGTATGAAACATGCATATGCACAGGCAGGGCATGAGAGGGAGAAAGAGTCAGCTGCAGTTACTAAAGCATCAGAGGGAGAAAGGGAATCAAAGATGAATTTGGGACAATGGAAGAGAGCAAGAAGGAGATGCAAGATGTTGAAAGATGCACTACACGCGAGAAACTGAATGAGGAAAAGGGAGTATGTGGGAATGATTGAAGAGAAACTGGAGGGAAAACATAGGGACACCAGAAGAAGAGAGCATTAAAAAGATGGGTGAATGGTGAGACATAAATGAAGAACAGTGAGGGGAACAGCCGAGAAAAACAGAACAGCTAATGGACTATTTCAGTATCTTTTAGGAAGAGCCTAGAGGGAAGCTTTTAAAGTAGAGTTTTAAAAATTAAATAATCCGAGAATTAGTGGTTATATTGGTTATGTGGGATGTTTTTAAGGAAGAAGACAGCAATCTAGAGGGACTAACCAGCTTTAGAAGTTTTCTAATTCTTGAAGATCCTAACTTCTCTAGAGATTTTAGTCAATTTACTATATCAGTCATGGGCTTTTTCCTAGTATCGTTACATCCACAGTACTTTGTTTTCTGCTCTACTTTTTCCTACAGCAGAGATTAGTAGTAGAGTTTTTCTTTTAAGCAGTTATTGCTTTTTTTGGTTTTAACAACAGATCTTAATTTTCTTCCAAGGGAATATGAAACTTTTTGTAGGTACAGCATTGAGAATAAATATTCTGTAGGTCCCTAAGAACCAAAGATCCTCTCTACTGAGATTTCAAGACAGAGCTTCCCAGCTAGGTAGATCCTTTTAGTCCTGTGTTCCCATGCTTCTGTAGAAGCCTGATAGATTAAAATTTAAATTTTGAAAGCTTTTAAGACTTCAACTAATGGGTCTTCAACAAAGTCCTCTTGTTTATACTTTAAGAACATGCTTAAGTCTCTTTGAAGTCAATAGAATTAGAAATGCTCTGCCAAAAAGAGATAAAGGATTTGTTTTGTTGATGCATGCAGGGATATAATTAGTACAATTTTAAGCACAAATCTTCATATAGATATTATTATTTGGGACAAAAATGGCTGCAATCCATGTAACAAAACAGTAAAATCTAAACTAACTTGAAGATCTTTCATACTGGAATAAAGAAGTGCACATGATCAGTCCTCTTCCTTGATGTAATGCTCACCATTCCTTATTTTTGTACAAACCTGTTTTAAGCAGACCTTTGCTAGTTTGCTGTCATCACATTAATAAAAACAAGGCCAGCTTCTCACAGTGGGACACCATATCCTGTGTTTCCTTCACAGGTGAACATGATCTCAAGCAGCAGGTGTCAGTCTCAGAGAAGCCACAGGATGTTGCTATGCTCCATATTAGTTGAGGTAAGAAAATATAGTAGATACATTGCTAAGTTCTTGGGTGTATTTTTAAATAAAATTCTCTCAGCAACTGCCAGCGTATTTATGTTTATGTTTACGGGCTGCTCTCTGCTGCTTGGCAGTCACTTGTGGCAGCTGTGAACAAAATTCCTGTCCCTATACTATTCTTTCATGAAAGAGAATGAAGGGAGTCCCTATGCCTGCAATTTCATTTTGAGTGATTGTGATGTTCTGAAGTGCCAGAGTACAGGGAAGTGAAGTACCTCTGAGCTGGACCCATAATTTTGGTGATTAAATCTTGATAATAATACTCCATAAGTCTAGAATTCTTTTCATTTTCAAACCACTTTATATTTGAGAGTTATATATCTTGTGGAACCCAACAAAATATTGCTGTGAAGGACAATGTAACTCTCCATAGGGCAGGTTTTACACTGGTAACTCAGTTTAGGGTAGTTGTGCTTTTTTGTATTGGCAGAGGTTTTCTTCCCGTGCCTGGGCCTTACTGCAGAGGCAATTAAGCATTGTTGTTCCTGGATTTCAGGCAATCAGTTGTTCTGGGGATTTCAGTGGTGCTTAGTATTGGGCTTCAGAAGTAAAACTTGAGGAGTTTTAAGATTTCCCTGTGAATCTAATTCCTCGACCCTGCATCTTGGTCCCTGTCTCCTTACTTCATATTGGTGCTGGGAAAGCAATACTTTGGTCCCTGTGGGATGCATAGATCCTTCTGTGAAACATTTAGAGTTATCTGATAAATGCGGAGTGGGGGATGTCATAAATTGAGGAAGAATATAGCAGCATGTCAAGCAGAAATTTTTTTTGGTGAAAACATTATGACTTAAGTGACCTTTCCTGAAGAAATTCTCATCCTCCATGGAGTCATGGAGTCTTCTTTGCCTTTTGAGTAAAGGTGTTGGGGGTTTTTTTATCAGCACATTTTAGAATTTATTTCAATGTGGATAGAATATTGCTTCATTGTCTGACGTTATTTCTGTCACATAATTTCAGCAAGTTTTGTAACTTGGCAATTTATGTGCACTGTTTTCAAGTGATGTTTGTGATTTGTTGTGACACAAATCACTGCAGATCCACTGGTTTTTCTTGCTTGTGCTATGTCACACTGAGACAGCACCAGGACACGTGGCCTCTGTATCATCAAATCTAATGGCATTAGGGGATCCAAAACTCCGATGATGTCATGTTGCTATTATATAAGTTTGTCATGGAAGTAATTAGGGAGATGGTATACAGCAACTAGACCTGTAGATGAGGAAACACGATTTCTCTTCCTGAATGCTGGGGGGAATCAGTTAGCCTTGTTCCATTTCTGGCATAATTTGTAAAATCTGAGTAAGAATTCTGCACTCACATTTGAGAAGATACACAAGTAGAAAACAACAAATATGTTGTAGCAGATTGTATTCTACAATCACTTGTTAGATATCATTGTTCTCCAGGACCAAAAGGTGATCCAAATGTTGTATCAGCTATAACTCTTTTTTTAAAGCAACTGGATAAGAAAAATATGCAGTATTTGCACAGCTGGATTTAGGTATTTGGATGATTAAAAGATCTTTGTGCTTTCTCAGCCTTCCTTTAAAAGCCTCTTTATGTGGCCTCCCTACCCTTAAAAGGGAATAGCAGGCCTGAGGTGCCCATGGCAGCAGCGGTAACTCATTGGGTGGTGATTGCTTGGAGTGACCGGGTGTGTCTGCCGTTTATAGGGCTGGGCTATCTGTCACGGGAACTCTTGTTTGCAGAGGCGCAGTAGTAACTAAGTGGCTACTGAGTATGTGGCTCTGCCAGCCTGTATTTCAAGTATCTGTGTTGCATGGAACACAGTATAAATCTGCTTTCCTGAAAATCTGCCAGCTTTTATTGACTTGACTATCAGAGTATTCGAGCAGGTATAAATGGAGTACAGGGTATGACACTGGACTGTACACGAGTCCCAGCTTGCTGTTCAGGGAAGTGTGTCTGAGATGCTATTTCTTTCCATGCCACTGATGTCCTGGCAGCACATATTCCTGAGCTCTACAGCAGTGGCTGAAGAGAGGCTTAGCCCTCAGCCAGGGCATGGCCTGGCACTCCTGGCTGGGAGCTGAGCAGGGCCAGCACAGCTTGGGCAGCACAGCAAAAGCTGTGTGATGGTCAGTGAGTACTTTAGCCCAGGAAGGAGATGTGAGTGTTCTGGTTCGAAGTTACAGCAGGGAATAGTTACATACATGTTAGTCAAGTTCTATTTTACTCTCCTCAGAAAAATATTACCTTTTCATGAGTAGCCTGCAGGTTAGAAGTAAAAGAAAACGTGGAGATCAGAGTGATTTACATTAGAGGAATACTAAGAGTAGTTTCTTGCAACAAGGCAGAACTAGGTTTTCTGTGCTTCTTAGAGCTTGCTCACGAGCATTGCCTCAACTCTGGTAAGCAATGATGTTGTAACGGGTAGATCTAGTTTCTGTGTTCTTGCTCTTTTTAACAATAGTTAGTGAAATTTTATCCTAATCAATTTCTAACCTTGTGAGAGAAATTATCTAAGCAGATGTACAGAACCTTTCAGTGATAAGAAAACCAGGGTCTCTGTTTACTTGATTCTTCTTGTGATGCTAAGCTTTATACCTTTTAGAATGTCAGCTTTTCTCTACTGAACAGTCTTGTAAACTACTACGCACAACATTTCCAGAAATTTCTGTCCAATTCAATTCACAAATGATAGGAGAGGTGCACCTGGGTATTCTGTTTCAGATTCTTTCATTAGTCTAATTCAAAGAAATTAACATCTTTTAATTTGTTGATCCTAGTGGATAGAACTAGAAGTTTATATCTGTTTATCCAAACAGGAGGAAAAAATGTAAGTTCTGTAAGACTTTGCAAGCTCAAGCCTGAATCTGCAGGTTTGAGCTGTACAGAGCCTGAGCTGTACAAACATTTGTTATGTTCTGCTGCTGTTAAGGGCTTCTTCTGGTTCAAGTCATCATTTATGCAGTCTCTTCTATACTTGTGTTCTGTATCATTGAATTCTAGTGGTATGTTGTTACATTTGTTTATTTATTTTTTTTGTTTCTAGTACCTTTTACATTAGAGAAGTTAATGTAAGCATTAGATTTTGAGAGTCATCTCATAAAAGCCATGCAATATCAGTAGTTAGTTTGTCCAGCAGTACCAACTCATGCAACTGGTGTGACAGACCATATGTTTAGATTCCGAAGGCCAATTATTGTCCAAAAGTATTGTTCTGTTTTCCTTTAATCTGAGTTTTCCCTAGCTTGTACATTGTTATGCAAAATCTGATTTATTTCTGTTCTCTCTGAGATGTTTTAACCCATTTGCTGATAAGTGTTTTTTTCTAACACGTGTGCTGAAAACAGGTAGCAGCTGTGAGGCAATCGTAGCTCTCTCTCTTTGAGGGAAATACTTGGGACAAGGCACTTATCGGTCTAACTGCCTGCTGGGCTCAGCCTTAACTACCCGAAACCTAACAGTGTAAACCTGTAACTTCTTGCTATCACCAGGTGCAAACTTTTGCTGATCTTACACACTTTTGTAATTTTAGGCTTAGGAATTCTCATGCTAGAATAAGTGTATTACTGTAATTTAGTAATTTAAGCAATCTATATTATCTGTTTTTTTTCTGGCTTTTGCTTTTTTTTTCACTGGTGCCTATAAGTATAGTCACTGGAATCTCCGGAGTTGGTGTAATTCTTTCACCTGCTATTAACTTTTAGAAATTACTAAACTTACATTTTCTGAATGAAGGGATTAGGCTGCTACTAACTCTGGTAGTGGGCAGATGCTTTAATATATGTACCTGTGAGAATATTGACTTCTGTGCACTATAGAGATGTCATCAACCACATATCTAAATTTTGTGAAAAATTTATGTTAATGTGCAAGGAACTTCTGAATTTTTAGCAGAGAGCTACAAACTGTGCTTAGCTACCCTGATAGGCTTTGTCCTTTTTTATGGTTTTTTTGGGGGAGATATGTTTTGTAGCAATATAGCAATATCTTATTTTCATGCTTCTCGGGAGAACCCTGACTGACATTTCTCTTTGCCTTGGATATATACTTTGCGGAGTTCTTTATGCAATTTACTCTCCACTGAATTGGGAGCTTTTTTATAGTTGAGAATAGAGATGACTCAGACAATTTAGAGCTGATTCAACAGCAGGAGGTCAATCTTAGTTTCTCCTTTACCCTTTGGATTCTGAGGATTTATTTTCTGCCTAAGAAGGACATCGCTTATAATCTCTGTTTTGTGCAATTTTTCTCATCCTACCATTTTCTTCTCCTCCTTTTCTTGTCCTGTTTCCAGTATCTAAGTAGCTTTTCAACAGTCCTAAAAACTGGCCAGTAAGCCCTTTAGCACAGAATGCTGAAACTACTTGTGTGAACTTGTGGTGAAACTGGAAAGCCAACAGTAAGTATTTCACATCACCCATCAAAATAACCAGCCTTCCAAATATTAACTTTTCAAATGGTCTGTATTTGAATTTATAACTCTGAAAATATGTTTTTTCTTTCAATCTAGATTTTTTTTTTTCTTTTAAATAGATCTTAAAGATATTTCCCTGAAGTGAAACCCTAGATATGTGTACTGCAGTCTGCTCTTAGATGAATGGAGTTAAAGTATGGTTTCTGCATCTACTGAGTATTTTATGGCTGTTCATTTATTTGTGTATTTATTTCCATTCCGAGGCTTGTAATCCCCTTTAGGTGTGGAGTAAGATGTCTGATAACATTTTTCTTCAATATGACGTGAAATAGCACATGAACAAGGAAGTGCAATTCTGAAATGTTATGCAGATTTATTTCTAACAGTTTCTAATAGTAGTGTTACATAGTATTGATCTTGTCCTGTGATTTAGCCCTTAAAGCTTTGCATAGCCATTTAAATGTAAAATCAAGGTCCTTAAGGGAATTACAGAAAGTACAAAGATTATGATGGCAGTTCTACCATAATAGTAATAACATAATTAACAATACTTGGAAATATATTCAGCTGGTTTATTAAGCACATTGTAAAAAGAAGAAAACTGTTTTGAGTAATTTTAGTGCTTTAAATACCATAGATAAATGCAAAATACCAGGACAGGATCAAATGCATGCAGTCTTGGATGGAGTGGAAGTTATACAGATATTTAATGTGAAATAAATAAACTATAGCTGAGAAACCTACTCCATAGCTTTCAGTGATTTCGACTGTCTTTGGTTTAGGGTTGCTCCTTCAATTAAAAGTAGCCCTTTGGCTCATTTTGACTTAGAATATACTTTTGACTGTCCTGCATATTTCTTAGGGCATCTGGCACAAAGAAGTTGCTTAGGGAAATGCATGAGTTTTGGACTAGGAAGTGAATTGCTTCGGCAGTCTTTATCATCAAATTTGTCCAGGGTGTTATAGAGATTGTCTTACAAAACAACTGTTGTGACTGACTGTCCTCTAACCCCATTCCTAAACCAGAAACGTAATTACTAGTCCTTGTAAAATCTTGCTGAATTTGATGTATCAATTGTCTGTCAAAGAGCATGGAGGAAACTGCATGACAGTCTCCCATTCCAATAAATTCTTATTTTCCTTTGTGAACATAACAAAGTTATCAACCCAGATTCTGAGCTTTGTGAAACTTATTGCCATATATTGATTAGCCTAAATTTACTATGTTCATTTAAGTGACTTTTGGATTGCAATTACCTTACATGGAAGTAATTCCTTCAGAATTCTCTTCAGTTGCTAATTTCTATTATTCATTTTAGTAATGCTTTACAATGAAAAATAGATGTGCCATAATACAGTTCTGTTCCATCAGTGCTAGAAAGGAATATCCTGCTGTAAGAAACAGGGAAGGCTCTGGTTATCTGTGTAGTATTTAACTTTCAAGAACAGCAACACATTTTATTTGACAATGCCCTGAAAAATTAAACTTCCAACCACATCTAACAGGATGATAAACATTCAAAGAGAAGAAGATTTCAACATTAATCATTCACTGAGAGCAATGCAACTGAGAGAGAACAAGCTGATGCTGATGAAAAGCACTGTGCTAATGAAACTTTGTAATGTCTTCTACTCATACGGCAGGCATTGGAAAGCTTCAGGTTCTTTGAAAGGGATAAAGCATAGCAATACAATAAATGTTCTTTATATGTAATCTTCTCAATCAATTTCTGAGCTCAGCTCTCATAAGTAACAGTAATACCCTAATAAGCATTTACAGCCTAACAACTTGTTTAGGACTTGTATAATAGAGAGCCAGGTGCACCAAAATGTCCCGTGTGTTTTAAGAGTTGTTTGGTCACCCAGGCAATGCAGGAAGAGCCACCTCCCCCTCTCTGCTCATCCTCCCCTGCTGGCACTGACTGATTGTGGTAGCCTATAACAAGAAGCAGGTACCATTTCCCCTGATTTTCATAATGCCTGTTGTACTTAGAAGAAATAGATCAAAACACAAGAAGGGAAGGTGTCAAGGACAGTAAGATCCAAGTCAGCTATACTCTGATTAAAAACTAATTCATGAATGATTTTTCCTCTGGAATTGTCTCGAAGTCTGGAGAGGTTCCCATGATTTTTGCTCTTCTCTGTAATGGAATTACTTTTTCAGCCCTGACCATAGAGAATGCAGGGAGAAAAAAATTCCTGGTACCCAGTGAATGTATTGTGGTGTCTCTCTCCTTGCTGCCTCTCCTAGAAGGGAGGGCATAGTGAGTTATGTACCTATAGGATATAAACATGCAGTTGAACTTTCCTTTCTCTGTGGAATGTTTTTAGTATGCTTAGGGATATTTTTAGACAGTAGAAGTCTTTTCTAAGAACTTGTATAGCGTAACTACCCCAGTTAGTTTATAAGCTTTATTACCCTGTAGTTTTTTAAAACATCCACACTGGTGATACTTTTCTTGAAAACTGAAATGAAAACATTGTGTAGAAGCATCTTTTTGTTGTATAAAACTAGTGACATTCAGTTACTGATGCAGAATTAAATTGCTGTGTATCAACAACAATGAAAATTTCTCCACCCAAATTTTTTTCTAGCTTTCAGGAAGATTATGTGACAACATGTGTTCTGCATCTCCATTTGCATTATCCTTGTTACTGGAGTTGCTAACTGCAGTGTTATTGTAAGTTGAAATATAAATTTGAGAATGCATGATTAAAACCTGTGTGGATGATATGCATTGTTGAAAGTCAGATGTAATACATTATACATGGCTTTCCCTAAACTTACTGTTGACTTTGACTGTGTAATTAATGCTGGGACAAATCTGATATTGTTCTAATTTCTGTGGGATTACTTGTTGTTNNNTTTTTTTGCTACCTGGAAGTTGAATTGTTCCTAATGGAATTAAATGCTGGACATTAGGATGCCTAATAAGCTAAATAATTTGCTTAAATCCAATTTGGATGTTGTCTAATCACTGTGGAAGCAGTATTCAGCATGTTAGATATTGGCATTGCTCTATGAAGAAAAGGTTAATGCCATGAAAATTATGTGTCCTAAGGTAGTTGTATCTTTTTAGCAACTGTCCACTCAATTTCCCAAAGGTTAATTTTTGTGCCAGCTTAGTGAGAATGTGATTCTGCAGCCCTTATATTCTGTTCCTAGGTCTCCTACTGATTTTAATTTCTCTAAATCAGTAGAATTCTTATAGGAGGGGGGAAGAAGACCAAACACTAATAATATTTTAATGCCTTTCTATTTCTGAGCTAGTTGTACCACATCTAGAGCTTTACCACATAGCAGTCACTTCAAAGGAAATGAGTCTTATATGCCTCTAAAAATGATTGTTTCTGGCAATATGAAGAGTGTAAAAACTGCATGATGCTTTAAGGGCATAAAAGTAGTCACTAGGCAGTCATAACAGAAAAGATATATGAATCTTAGCTCTGGTAGATATTTATTAATCTATTCCCAAAATGAATCCTGAAGACATTTCATATTCCTTGGTTCTGACCCAGCAATTCAGCCTTCTTACCCCTCTGCCACCTGCCAGGTCCATGCGGAGCCCGGCAGCCTGTGCAGAATCAAACCCTCCTCATGCTGTCCTGCTGTCACGTTGGTCACCAGCTGCCTGCACGAGTTGTCGAGCTGCTACTTTTTAATCCTTTTGCTCTAGCAGGAGCCTCCAGAATCCCCCACTTATTGCATTTTCCCACAAGCAACCTGTAATTTCAACTTCTGATGTTCTTGCCAACATTGTAAATGTACCCTTGCACAAATCCTTTGCTCCCCACCTTTCCTTTTCTAATCATTTTTCCCTGCGTGATCACTTGCCACTTCTTTCTTTTAGTACAGTCAGTTGTCTGCAGTTAAGCTGGCCAGCTGGATGAATAAGGCATTGAATGAGTAAGGATTTTCAGAAGCAGTGATCAAAGTAAAGACTTGTGTATTAACCAAACAAGCATACATTTTGTTACATAATAATTTGACAGTGTCCCCTATTATATCAGTGATAGACATGTTCTAATCTAATAATTTTCTTATCCTTTAGCCTAATAATTTGTTAATCAGAGTATTTTTAAATGAGGAACAATCTTATGTAAGTTAATTTAGCAGAGTTTGAAAGCTTGGTTATTAATAATTCACACTACCAAGTTACCACAAAGAGTCTTCAAAAGCTGGTTTACTTATTATTTTATTATTATTAAGGGTCTTTATTTTTCCAGCTGTTACTTTCAGTTCAGGTTTCACTTCTCAAAGCTGCAAAGGCTGTTGCTTTCTCTCAGAAGTGACTTTTGGGTGCATAAGTTATTTCCTTTCTGCCTTCATGAGTCTTCTGCTAATGCTTGACAACATAGTTTTTGCCTAGAAGGTAATTATGATGAGAAATTATGATGAAGTCAAAGGCAAAGTCTCTCAGGTTATTTTTTTAAGATTATTTTTTAATCTAGCACTTTACTGGAGCATATACATACATAAAAATATATACACACACAGTATTGTCCCTCTAGAAAGTGGAAAATTAAGAGATATCTTTCTTGCAACCACTTTAGATTAGTGGATGGGTAGTTTCCCTTTGTATCAATTAACCAATTTAGAGGAAATATGATTTTATTTTTAGATATGAATTTAAATAATCAACAGAATTACAGTTATTTCAGTGAACCACCGTTAGAACAGATTGTAACCATTAAGATTAAAGACAGCACAGTTCTGGGTTGGAGTAAATAAAATGTAATTCACAGAATCAGAGAAAGTTTTAGGTTCAGAATAGGGATGATGTCCCTTTTAGGTAAGGGTGCTCAGAGCCTTTGTAAATGAAGTTTTGAATATATCTCTAAGGATAGAGATACTTTTCTCCTATCAAGGTCTCTGAATAATGATTGACAGAAATGAATGCTTCCTGCAACAAATTTTTGTTGTTTGTCCCTGTTTTGTAGGAATCCAATAATTTGGAGAAACACACTTACAAATTCCAGTGTGAGCAGGCCTAATGCCTTACAAATGGTTGTCTTTTTAATCCTGCTCTGAGCTTAGTCTTGTAGCTAAAAAAGGATAGTGTAGAGGAGATGCAGAAGATGGGGGCTTCTCGAAGTGCAGAGGTGTCTGTCCTGCAGTGGGTATGAAAAGTGTGGCTTTAGGAAATAAACCAGTGCAGGAAATCCCTGTGAGGTGTGTCCCCAATGGCCTGGTGATCGTGTCACTCATGGCAGTGTCCCAGGGCTTTACAAACGCTTTGTGTCTTTGTAGCTCACTTTTGTCACTTGGGTTTTCCTTTCTTGAGTTTTCTGTCTTTGTCGCATCCTCATGAGCAACCTACAAAAGAAAGGGCATTTTTCAGAGTAATGGATGTGTGTGAAAACATGAATGTAACGTGAATATCTTGTTAATGTCTTGGTGTCAAATCGAATGTGTGATACACATTCCTTGTAGCTCCATGGATTGTGAATGTTGAGGGATGTATCAGGGTACCAAAGAGCTGGGTCTGATGAGTATTATGAACTGGACTTTAAATATTTTTAATATTTAAAATTTTCGAAGTAATCTAAGAAAATAATCAGTTCTATTTCTAGCTTTCTTCAGCAATTACCTGGTAGCAATGGATACTGTTTGTAATTCTGTTTAGTAAATTCTGTGGGCTTGGGGATTTTTTTTTCCTTTTCTCCATTGAATCACCACCTAAATGTATCCTGAACTTGCTCTTTCCATGCCTTTAATTGTAATTTTATGAAGGAACGGATGATGTCCAACTCGGGAATGGGATTTCAGGTGTAATGCTAATGAGAAATGTCTGGTATAATTTGTAAGAACATAAGTAGTTCCACGGCACAACTGTGTGTGAGCTTACCCAGCAGAAACTGTTACAGAGGAAGTATTGGACTCCTGCCAGCATGAGCAGCATACATTAAACTGCAACCAGAGCTGGAACTGTTCCATGACTTCGGTGCATAATTTATTATATTAGTCTATTTGTCTTTCCCTTCTGAAAGAAAGTTAGTAAGTGGGTTAGTTTAGTCTTATGTACAGATTTGTGCTTGGAAGTGAAGTCTTGTATACCTTATTAGTCCAGGATACAACTGCTAGGGGCCAAGCTTCGGTAAGGAAAGAGAGAACTCTGCAAGTTTTACTGTGTAGCTGCCACTGAATTGAGGAATCATCAGACACGAAAGGAAAACCTCACAGTTCAGTGAAGAGTCCAGTGCCAAAGTGACAGTCTAATTTCTTTACACACTTTTGGATGGTTTTACATTTCCCCTCCTTAGTATCACAAAATATTTTATTCCCTGGGTATGGAATTAGCAAAAGATAATGATAGCAAGTGTGCAGAGCTAAAAATTAGTCATACTTCTGTTTAAGTGTGGAACTTCAAAATGAAAGGGTGGATTCATCCAGGTAGAGACCAGCAACCCTGGCCCCTAAACCAGCCAGCCTGCAAGTAGACAAGGAGTGACTTTTCACACAAGTCTTCCTGCAAATGAACAAGGTTTCATTCCATTAAAACAGAACTTTATCTCCATCTCTCTGGTAACTTCAGCTGTTGTTCACAGATCCTTGAGCAATGTGTCTATAGTATCTGTAAAAACACTGGGGACTGCTAGTGTCCAGTTCCTATAGGCTGCTAAACTGGGGCTGAGGGCATAAGGGACCCTGGAAACATCTTGATGGGCTCATCATTTCCTTCCTTCATATTTCTGGGTTTTCAGCTTGATGAGAGTTTTATTCTGACAGCATAGAACCTTGAGGAGTATGAAAAAATTTACTTTCAGTGTATCCCCTTAATGACTGAACAGCATCTTTAGTCAATAAATTATCTTAATTGGTCTCACTATTTCTAATAAAAAGGTACAAAAGAGAAGGCAAATTACAATGCAAAAAACTGTCATATTCAAATGAGTGAAATTAATTAAGTAATATGTAAAGAGAGTTTTTGAACTGGTCTTCAGGCATTATTCAAATGTTTGAACTAATTTTAGATTATGTACAAAATCAGCTGTACAAATACATGTAGTGTCCTACACAGGGTAGGTCTGTGTGATTTTCATTTTTCCCCCACTTGGATACTGCACCATGAATAGGGTGGTGCTGTGTCAAATACTGTGCAGTAATCTGTTACATCAATCTTTCAAGGTATCATTAATTACCTTGGAAAGTGGGCTTATTTCATTAAAGGAAATTATAAGAATTCTGGGTGAATGAGATGAGGAAGCTTATTTCAATATTCTGAGATTAGCCATATGATTTTTATTGAGCCAATTATGCCAGATTGCCATGTCTACAGTCAGTTTGTATAGCATTGCAGTTACCAGAAATATGTCTATCAATGAATATAACTTCATAGCTGCAGTAGTAATTTTCTGACTGGTAGGCTTTTTCCTAAGTTTATCTTAGGTAAGATTAAATAGTTATTATTTGAGCTTTCAATTATTTTATGTCATTTCACATTGACAAAACTGTGTCTGTAATTTTTTATTATGCCAATATAGTGGTAGATATGCTAATACTGGCTTTAATTGTCAGAATGTACAGGCCTTAGGTACATGGTGTCCCTGTGGTATCCCAAGTTTCTGTTATAACCTATGAAGTACTTGCATGCAATAATACTTAATTTGAATACAGAAAGCAGTTTTAAGATTAATTATATTACTGATGTAAATACTGGCTAAACAACTAATGTGCTGTGACTGCTGCTCATTATAACAAACTCAGTCATTTCATTGCTGTCTTGTCCTCCTCCTCATTTGTTTCATCTCCATCTGCTCACTCTCTCATATACTTGCAGTGCGTCGTATGAGGTGCCCAAACTTCCTGGGGCAAAATGTTGTCTTCTGTGAAAAATAGGGTCCAGCTCTACATAATACTGCAATACAAATACAATAGTAGTGCTTATACTGCTGTTAATTTGACCTTTTTTCTTCCTGTTTGACTCTTGGAAAGTATAATTCCTATTTTGGAGCTAGTTTATCTGTGTGTAAGTGAAAATTAAGAGTAGAATAGATGACCTCTCACTACAGCTCTTTAAAAGAAGGGTCCTAGTCTAAGGTAGTCATCAAAGCTTGTGTCATTACCCTTGCAAGTGGTATCATAAGAGACTGGTATTTCTTAGGATGTAATGAATGACATTTTCAGTGGATGATTCATGTAGTAGATTCATGTAGCCCTAATGTAGTAGAGCTTAGTCACCTAATGGAGTTGTCTGTCTGTGAACTACATACTAAGACCATAGGAAAAGCCTGTATTTGTGCCTAAGTTGTTTGAATTGTACTGCAAATGTTCTGGGTAAGCCTCCATTTCTGATTCTGGGGTAATGCTGCTCCAGCTGCTAGGAAATTATTTTTATCTTGCATTATTATGGTCCTGCAAGCATAAATTTTAGCAGTAAATGTCCTGGGTTTTAGGACTTATATCATGGCATATCATTAAACAATTTACTTTATCAATTAAAATATCCTTTTAGTTATCTCTTAATGATATCTGTAGAGACTATAGTCTGTTCTCTTTCCTACAGCTGTACCATCAACACAGATGCAATACTCTTAGAAAGGGCTGGGTTAGTGTATTAGTGTAGCAGTGTGGGGATGTAACAGTGAAATAGTCTTGGGGCTTCAAGCATGAAAGAGGTAAACAGAAAAGATAAAAATAGTGGGATGATTTGATATCAATTCTTATTTGTCTTCCCATTGAGAAGGCTTTGTTGGGTTGGCTCCATTTCTTTACTGCCATTTGCCATAGCAATGTTTTATAACTAGGAAATTCTATAAGCAGTGGTGATGTAAGCATGTGAAAGGTTAGTGAATTTAGTTTGGAACTGGAAATATCTCTTTTTTATAAAGGTCACGATTTCAAAGTATTGCAAAATAGTGTGTCTACGGTTTCTCTTAGTCTGCCCTGCTCTACACTGTATGTCCTGAGCTGAAATTTCATGTAAAGTTAAGTAGCAAATGAAAAGAACAAGATAAACCTATGAGGAATATCAGGGCAACTCTTGCTCTGAGATCAATGGCACCATTCCCAAGTAGGTTAATTTCAAAACAAGTCTGTCATTTATCTGAGTTTCAGCTGACAATTTTATGTATGAATAGCCTTCTGAAACAAAAATTGTGGGTTCTGGGCTTTTCTCTGCCATTCTTCTGTCATGCATATCACTGCGGTTGCAGAATATATTTAGCTGGTTGCATTAGTCACTGGGGATTGTGTTCTTATGCTTCTATTTGTTTGATTTAATATATGTCTGCATATTCCACCGTGCAGGCAATAAATATCATGTTTATTATAATGGAAACCTACCTCTGTTTTACTTGATCATCTAACTGTATTCATGAAGGCAGGATGTTGGTGTGCAGGTCAGGCTTATAAAATACATCTACATCAATAGGAATGTGTTTATGAATATTAAAATAAAGCAATATTTGGTATTATTGAATGGTTTTGTAATACTGAAAGCATTTTGTGGAGTTTGGACCTGCCTTACGTATGCATTCCAACCCTTACACCAAATAGCAGTCAGTAGGTTACAACAGTCAACCTCTATGAACAGGACAGTAGCAAGCATCACATGCATGTATGTTTTTCAACTGGTACAAGTTAGACAGAAGCTAATCCAGATTTTAACTTAACTTTATCAGCTGCAATAAACCAAGCCTTTCAGACTTATTCTAAGGGAAAAAAAAAAATCTTTTAAATAGGAAAAGAGTTCACAGTGTGAGAACAGGTCTTACCTGTATAAAAATAAATACACAGTTCATCATTATTTTCAGAAACAGCCATAAATTTAGACAGCTCTCAAAGAAAAAAAACATTGATGCTTTTATATACCTTTTGCTTTAAAGGTTAGTATTTGGGCCCCTTGATATTCAATAGGGAGTTCTATATAGAGATTCTTTCCAAAATCCTTTAGGGATTTTGATAATAGTTTCAAAACTGTTTTGTAAAAACAGAACTTTTTATGTCCTCTAATTGCTATATGCAATATCTTCATTGGTATATCAGTAAAGAGAAGTTGGTTTGTGATAGCAAAATGCAGGACTATTTTATCAGTTGGTTTCTGGGAAAAGATTGATTTTTCTCAATGCCAATTTTTAAAGAAGTATGCCACCAGCATTCCTCTGGGGCATCCACTCAAATAGAACTGAAGAGCTGAGTCTTGTGCTCATTGCAGTTCTGCTGTTGACTTTGGTCTTTGAATCAGGCCACATATCCTAACAATGAGGGTTTCTGTATGCAATTTCTGGGATTAAGTTTTTTATGTGTGTGGCAATGGGTTAATACCCAATACCATACACTGTGCTAAAAAAATGGGGAATATAAACTTTGTGCTAGGCAGAATTCACCACAAGATGTCTCATGTCTCACTACAGATTTTTCACAAAGGTAGGGAGCTATCCAGCTAAGTCTGGTGAGTGCAGTGCGAATGACATGATTTAGATTCTTCTGGATAGTGTGTTAAAAGCACATAAAAATAGACTGAATGTGGAATCCAGGCATGAAGAGTGTGTTCTTCAAGGGCTGATTAAAAATAAATGTACAGAGACTAACTTCACTGAATATGGAAAATATTCTGAAGAAAGGGAGGAAGATGAACAGTTAAAGGCCAAGTACAACATTAGGAGAATGATTACTCATTCTAAAGGAGAGTGATCAAATCTCATTTCGTATTTCTCACAGCCTTTACTATGTAAGATAAGTGGACTCCATGGCTAAAGTGTCTATTTTGAGACTGTTTCCTATCCTTGTAACATTTGGGGGGCGGGGGGGGCGGGGAGTGGATACCTTTAAGTAACTATCTGTTGGATCTGGGAATCCAGACTAGCACCCACACATGAGTGAATCTGCACAAGCCTTGGGCACAGTTGTCTATTCTTAAGTGTATGTGCTGTATCTGAATTTTTAAATAGAACCCTTTTGTGTTCCTCTGTGTATCACTTCTCTCAGCACTGGTGCAGACTCTCCTCTTACTCTAGGATGTTACTTGAGTGAGGATAGATTCACAGCCAGCTACCATTTTTCTTTATAGCTCTTAATGAAAGCATTAAGTGTTAATTGCTTGCATGGCTATCCATATACAAAACAATATGTATTTCCATCCCCAGTTTTGGAAGGACTGGGGCATCAGGATGGGTAGGTGTCCAGAAATGAGCCAGAAGCACAAGCGGATTGTAGAAGTCAAATGTATTTCACATATCTGATGACCCAAACAAACAGATATGTTCAGGATAAGTGTTATGTATTGAGATGTTTTTAAATATAAATAGATGCACTAAAGTTGTTGGGTTGGGAGTTTGTCCAGGAGTTTTATTTTAAACTTTATGATGGACTCTTTTGTTACTGTGTGACTACACTGTACCTGCAAAACTGCTTCCATAAATATGTCTGGCAAACCATAGACCAAAACTGAAGAATGATTTACTTGTAACATCAGAACCACGCTAGAATACATGGAGGTGTTTAAGCAAAGATTGGATGTGGCAGTTACTGCCATGGTCTAGTTGACATGGTGGTGTTACATCAGAGGTTGGGCTCAATGATGTCGGAGGTCTTTTCCAACCTCATTGATGCTGTGCTTCTGTGATTCCGTGTTGAAGTCTTTACCACCCCGGCCAATAGTGGCTGTCTTGCAGTGTGCCCGCCCGGGCCCGTCCGAGCTGTGGCTGTTGGCGGTGTCGGGGCCGCTCCCCGCCGGCTTCGTGAGGGGACAGGGCGGGACGGATGGTGCGCACCTGAGGGCTGGGCGGGCCCGTCGTACAGGTGTGTGTATGTGTGTGTGTGTGTGTGTGTGTGTGTGCAGAGACGGACCCACGGTGCCCCCCGCCCCGCAGGCGGCGGGGGCGAAAGCCGGAGGGCTGCCTTACTAATGACGGCCGCGGGGCTGTGCCGTGGGAGCCGTCCGGGGGTCGGGCAATTCCCTTGGGCGCCGGTGCGGAGCCTCCCCCGCCGCCGCTCCGCTCCTCCCCGCCGGGCCGGGGTCCGGCTCGGCTGCTGCTCCCCGGG
>VZTX01006850.1:309456-381541 GCA_013400915.1 Pardalotus punctatus
CCTCCGCGCTCCCGGGGCTGCGGCCCGGCCCCGGGGCCCCGGCGGGCAGCGCTGCCGGCCTCGGCCCCTGCCCCACCGTGCCCACCGCGCCTCTCAAGTTTATTTTTAGTACCGGTTTATGTAACTGCCAGTGCCTGTATTCCCAGCCCCGTGCGACTCCTTTTGGTAAAAAAATTCTTTTATCTTTCGAAACGCGCGTCGCTTGTAGGTAGATGGGCAACCTGAGGGAAACCTGCTTTTCAGCAACCGCTTACTGATATGTCACCCGGTGGTAGTTAGAAAACCCCTCTATCAGCTTTCTTGCTTTCTTTTTTTTAAAGTCAACTGGTATGTGCAAGGGATAGGGAGCAGTTTTACTTGATTTAGTTGTCTCCATATGTCACAGTTACTGATGTGTGTGCAAACGAAACCTGTGCCTCTAATTGAACATGATCTTCTGTCAATCAGTTTTAAACAGGTGTGTCTATAAAGTGATTTATTTAATTAATTTTCTTGGGAATTTTTTTTTTTTTTTTTTTTTTTTTTTTTTTTTTTTAATAAAAAAAAAAAAATTTTTTNTTTTTTTTTTTTTTTTTGGAAAACAGCTAAGAGAAATCTCTTTGGAAAAACAGTGAGATTCCTTTCAAGCTGTGGAAGGTACTCTTTGTGTTGTCAGATAACCAGGGGCATTAGCATCATTTGGTGATCACCTCCATGCCATGGAGCAAAGACCTAGAGGGGAACATTTAACCATTGGGGATGGATTATATATAGACTTACCAGGTGCATGCACAGTTACATATACAGAAAGTCCTTGTTAAAGCATTGATTTTAATCAACTGTAAGCATTAGAATAATAAAAAAATGCAATAAAAAGAGGCCTTTTAAGGTAGCAATTATTTGTTTCACGCATTGATTCTTTTACAGGAAAATGTAACAAAATATGAGAAAAAAAGCCTCATCAGGGTAGTGCTATGGAAATCCCAGACACAATTTCTTCATTGTAGCTTCATGAAGTCTCAGATGGTGTCAAACATAAAACCTCGTGGTCAGGATCCAGCCTTAGTATTTGAGACTTGGCTCTTTTTTAATTTTTTTTTCCCCCCAAGGGATTGAACCTCATAATTTGGCAAAACCTGTTATGTAGCATTTTGGTTTTGTTTGTTTCTTCTGATTTGCATGTCAGTTACTTGTCCACCTTATTTACCTGTTTGTTCCTTTGAACCCCCAAATACTGCTGTGATTCAGAAGGGGAATTGTTGTTTGTTTTTTAGTGATGTTTCTCTGTTGTTGGCATGTGATGTTTGTTTTGCTTTTAATTCTATTTCTTTCGTTTGGCTCAGGAAGTTATAAAGATTATGTCAGATATTCATGCTGAACATCTCTTTTTCCTGATATGTGTCAGCAAGATGGATTGGTAGTTTCCATTCATTTCCTGGGTGCTAGATGATTACGTCACAGAAATCACCATGACATTTTGGGTTGGCAGTCTTGTAATTAGCCTTGCTGAAAAGCTAATAATAGAATTTAATGATACTTAACTGTGCTTCATCTCCCAGTCACCAGTCTTTTGGGCAAGTGACATGCTTTGGGGTGTCAGGGCATGGAAAACTACATTGTAGGTGCCTGTGTTGCACTTTAAAAAAAAATATTTTATTTTATTAAATGAAGAATTCAGCTCCTGGGAGACTCATGAATTCAACAGCATTAAGTCTAATAATTTATCTAACTTTATTAAATGGATGGATTTTTCAGGTTTTGCATAGAGTTTTGTTCTCATTTGTCTTGGGCAATCCCCTTGGACTTAGTGCTTACCTAGGATGGCACTTATTCAGTTGTGCAGGACATATACATTGCATTTGCTTGTTCTTTTCAATGAAATGAGTGATGAAGGTAAGATTCCTTCAGCAGAACAGCTTGTATGTTTTCTGTTGTAGTTGGTTTCAGAGATTAGATTCTTGCCTGTTTCGTTTGTTTCATGTCTGACATTTTGGACATACATGTTCTGTGTAATTTTTTTCCTGTAAATGAAATATAAAAGTGAATCATGTAACAGCCATATTTTGGTCTGTAAAGATACAAATATAGACTAGTGAAGGAAATGGATTTCTGTGAATGCAATTGCACTTTTTTTTTTCAAAATGGGTGTTGTCCTTGAATATAACATATTAAATACCATGATTTATGAGGGTTCTTTTAAAAAATCTTTTGGGGTTTTTTTCTATATATGGTGTTAATGCTCTTTTGGGGGTTTTGAGGTACAGCAACAGAATCTTTACCTTGGTGTTCACAGCAACTGAGGGGTTTTTTCAGTGATGGGACTTGTTGAATTGGAGCTATGGAGTGCTTCAAGGTAAACCAGGTTATCTTAATATGACTCAATTAATGGGTACATTGCATTGAGTTTTAATGAAATTGCTCAAAAATCAGAAAAAAGAGTTTTTCTAGTGACTTTCCTTTCCACATGCCTGCTAGTAGAAAACTGAAAAAATAAAGTACCAGTAGCAGGATCTGTCTTGATGAGCACTTCATCCTCAGTGGGTCTCTTGCTACCGTCACATGGCTGTTCATCCAAAACTCCTGTGCCACATCAGAGGTGCTGCAGCAGACCTGGCTGTCAAGCCATGGGGTTGAGCTGGGTGTCTGCTCACAGGGCAGCAGCATGTATGAACTGAGACCTAAATAACAGCCTGTGTCATTTGACAGGGATGTACTGTGAGCACTGTGTTCATCCTGGAAACTTTCTGGTTAGTCCTTAAAATGCTACTTCCTGCTAGTAGATTCCTACAGCCCTGGTGCAGCATTGCTGCCAGGCTTTCATTCCTGAGTCAATCTGCTTCCTCATCCCATCTGCCCCTTTGCCATCCAAGGACAGATGCAGCTGGCTGGCAAGGCAAGGCACAGGTGCTCAGGAGTGTGATCTGAGACATGTAGTCCCAGAGCAGAAGCAGAGGCTGCTTGCTCTACTGGAATGCTTGACTCTTGTGTGTGGTTTTTTTTGTTTTTTCCTTTTTTTGGGCCTTTTTTTTTATTTTTTATTTTTTTTATTTTTTATTTTTTATTTTTTATTTTTTATTTTTTATTTTTTATTTTTTATTTTTTATTTATCTTTAAGTCAAGTGCTGTGGTATGGGAATGGGAAACTGTGACTGAAGGAAGTTTTGTGCTCTGTGCTTGGGGCTTACTAAGGGTTTGTATATCTACAGTCTTTGGTCAAGTAATTACAATGTATTTACCAAGTGTTTAGTCAGCCCTGATCTGGCCAGGCAGTTGTACTAGGTGATTATTGCAGGTCTCTTCGAGCTGAACTACTATATTCTAAAGATCTCCTAGGTTATGTAGGATCTAGTAAGGAGTCATATTTTGCTATTCACTTTGGCTATAACAAATTTATTGTCTGCTAAGAGGTATCTGCTTGAAGCCCCTGCAACTTCAGAGTTGCCTGAAGAATCTGTGGATGCCCCATCCTTGGCAGTGTACAAGGCCAGGCTGGATGGAGCAGCCTGCCCTAGTGGAAGGTGTCCCTGCCCATGGTAGGTGGGCTGGAACTAGATGATCTTTAAGGTTCCTTCCAACCCAGACCATTCTATGGTTCACAGGTATTACAGCAACTGTAGGAAACCTGTAGAGGAATCTAGCAGCCATTCTGTAGGATGAGAAGAACTGCTTCCTTTCCATTTTTCCAGCTGCTTTCCTAGCTTTTATGTAGGTTCCATGAAATGAGGATACATTATAATATTGGTTTCCTGTGGATTGTCTCTAAATGTTGTAGGCACTGTTTCTTATCTGCCAAATATTTAGTTTATGAGTTTTCCACTGGAGAATTTTGAGGGCCCAAACAGTTGGTTTTGTTTAGTTTGTTTTTTAAAAAGTGCTGGAAACAACTGCAGCTTAACATGTAATAAAATATGTGGTCCCTTCCAATGTTAGACTTTTATTTGTTGAAGGTCTCCTGAGTCATACTTTTAGGCACAGGTAAAGTAATGACTTGAGTGAACAGATGTGTTTGCATAAGGAGCATTAGGCCCACAAAGAGTAAAGTCTTTTAGAAAATGTAGGTGAGGTGGAAATGGCAATCAGCAGAGTGGAAAAGCCCTAAGTATGAGATTCTATGAGGGAAGACTGAGAGTTGGGCAGAGACAGTGCCCCAGAGGCAGTGCCCCTGTGGGCTCCCTTCTTCCCCTTTGTGACTCAGGTTTGAAAGAGTACTGCTGGCTCTGTGCTCCCATCCTTTTACTGTCCATAGTGATAGTATCCTGAAATCACTGGTATACTGAGGAATTCTATACATGGTTTGGGTTTTTTGTTTGTTTGGGGGATTTTTGTTTTTTTTTTTTGTTATTTTTATCTTAAAGGCAAATGTGAAGGTGACAAGAAATAGGCTCTTGATTTGAGTCTATTCAAATATGTAATAAGCATAGAACTTCTAGTTGAGAGCTCAGTGCTATTTAAGCCATTTCCCAAAGTGCCAGTTCTTGCTCAGTGGGCTGGTTGCTTTTTTAAACTTGTTATGACAGATGTAGCTTGGGAAATACACGTCAGTCTAATCCTTTAGCTTCCAGTAGAAATGATTTCTAGAACGGTGAGGCTAGTGTCTCATGTTTTCAGAATCTATAGAGTGATCAGTTCTGTATTATTTCTTTCTGGTAGATGTTAAAAATTTTGGCCTCTTCTAAAATACTATAAACTGCACTCAAGGATTCTTTTAGTGATTCCACATGCAAATGTGGATTACTTAAAATGTCAAAGCTGTTTAAACAATAGATGGCATAAAATGTGATGTATTGGACCTAAGATGTATGTTGACTGTCATATAAAAGCCAGGAGGAGATACTGACACATTTTCATTAAGATATGTAAACAGTTTTATTATGCAAATGTTGTTTGTTTCTATTTCCAAGTAACAAACATATGATTACAGTACTTATCCATAAAATATACACTTCTGTTTGCCTAGATGAATCCCTATCATATTCATATTTTCTCTGCAAGCCAATTAACGACTAATTTGTTTTAGGATAATACTTTTAATGTCATTACTGAGAAGATACTTGCCATTTAGACCTGAAATATTGCTTTTTCTTTTTTTTTTTTTTTTTTTTCTTTTAAGTGGGCTGGAGGAATCTTTAGTTTGGTACATCCCAAACCTGGAATGGATGTCAAAAATCAGACATTCTGCCTTTGGCTTAGCTCTAGTTAGTATAGTTAGTAACTTTTTTCTTGGAGGAAGAAATTTTGAATCCTGGCAAAACAAAGACTGTAAAGTGAGAGATGTAATATCCTTGTTCTTGTATTGAATTTACTGTATCCTGGTGCTTAAGAAAAAAACAAGGTAATTTTGTGAAAATTGAAAAAGAGAAGATACCTTTTGAAGTATCTGCACAGTTTTCATAAGTCTTCTTTCTTCTTCACTGACTTCGCTGTTATCTTAATGGTTCCAGGTCTGAGTAGGTCAAGAGCAGTTGAAGAATATGCAAAGACCTGAAGGAGATGCACCACTTGATTCCAGCACATAGATCTAGCTGATGTAGTTGGACATCTCCCATCTCAGTCTTCCTTTCTGAACCTGCTAGGACCTATTTTCCTTCTGACATCTATGATTCCATGTGCTGTGGCATCAGGGACTGATCACATTTTATCAGGCTGAGTTCTCAAAAAGCTCCTGGCAGAGAAGCTTTTAGTTAACCTGTAGTTCACTGAAACTATTCTAGTAGTATGTAACTTAGTGCTGTACATGAAGAAGGGTTCTAGATTGTGATCCATTTCTGGGACATCAGAATACTCTGTTGTCTGTTACAATGTGAGGAAAAGCATAGTCTAGAATTAAAGTTCTGAAAATGTTTTCTGTGAATGTGCTGCACCAGCAATTTACCTCATACCTGAGCTGTTTCTTCATTCCTCACCTTGGTCAGAAAAAGCCACTACCTTCACAAATGTTCCTTCAGTCTACTTTAGGCTGATTATTTTTCTGCTTCATGGCTGGTACCAAGTCACTTTGGCTTCTATGGACACCTTGATAGTATTGGAAAAAACACAAGCACAGGGACATTCCACTTTTGTGAGACCCCACCTGGAGTACTGCATCCAGCTCTGGGGCCCGCAACATAAGAATAACGTGGACCTGCTGGAGCAAGTCCAGAGAGGGATCACAAGGGTGATCAAAGGGCTGGAGCACCTCTCCTATGAAGGCAGGGTGGCAGAGCTGAGGTTGTTCTGCCTGGAGAAGAGATGGCTTTAGAGGGACCTTAGAACACCTTCCAATACATAAAGGGGGCCTACAGGAAAGCTGGAGAGGGACTTTTTATGAGGGCTCATAGTGATAGGACAAGGGTGATTGGCTTCAAACTAAAAGGGTGTGGATTTAGACATGAGGAAGAAATTCTTCACTGTGAGGGTGGTGAGACACTGAAACACGTTGCCCAGAGAAACTGTGGATTCCCCATCCCTAAAATTGTTCAAGGCCAGGTTGGATTGAGCTTTGAGCAACCTGGTTGCAGGGGTGGGAACAAGGTGATCTTTAAGGGTCCTTTCTGACCGAGGCCATTCTACCGTTCTAAGAATTGAACAGACTTTTCTCCTGCTCTACTACTCAAAGTAGAGGTAGCCTCTGTGCATCCTGAAGGAAATTAAAGTGTTTTGTCATTTCTGGCAGAACAGAATCAAGGAAGCTTGATAAATAATGCAAGGATGAACAGTTGCTAGCAGCTGTGTTACAGGGAAAGAAAGTCCTAAGAATATGTAGCAAGATATTCAAGTTTTAAGTTTTATGTACAACTTCTTGAGCAAGTTAGGGAAATTGCCCAGCAAGGTATGCAGTCTATCCTAGTGCTCTTTTTCTGGGAACAGTGAACTTTTTTTATGCTAGGTACCTGCAATATTTGAACATCTCACAATGCTGTTTTTAATAAGACAATGATAAAGCAACAGAAGATTAAAATTTTACATCCTGACTTGTATGAGTTGGGTAGACTTGCTGGCACATTTGTCAGCTGTTAAAACTTTACATGAATAAGGAATTGCTGGAATACTTTGTTTACTCTGTGATCACATTGTTTTTGCAGGGCCCATTTGGTCTCCGTCATCATAGCTCTGTTTCAACCTGTGTGCACAGCTGCCATTTCTTTCCTTGATAGTTTTCTTGTTCCATTTCCACGTGTTTGTAGGAAAGATAGAAAACTATAAAACTTGCTGCCTTTTTTTAAAATTGTTATGCAAGTACTGGGGACTTCAGGAAACTACTTTTTTTTGGAAAGGGGAATGCCCTTTTCTGGAATGCAGGAGATATTTAAAGCTAAGGGACTGTTTATTTCATGCTCTTCCGTTGTGAATGGATAATTGCAACTTTACTTAATAAAAAAATAAATCACACTGTTTGGTCTGCAGTAACTTTGTGTACCAGATGTCAGTATTGGCCTGCTGGGACACATAGCAAGACAAATACATGATTTGATAGTCTGATGCTGGTTTTATCTCGGCATTAAACCACTAATCCAGAGCTATAACCAGGAAAAACAATTAAAGATTCAGAACAATTGTGTGTTTTCTTGGGGATTCTTCTTTATCTGTCTGTCTTCCTCTTGTGGTGTGATGGCTTACATGAGCAGTGCCTGCAGAAGTTATGTTTGTATTTCCGACTGAGTGTATTTCTGCTGTGTTTAGTATGCATGTGATTTACAAACTCTAACAATATCGAGGCCATATGCTTCATCCTTTGATGGGCTCTCTGGAAGTAAAGTGGCAAGCAGATGTGAACAAGGCAGGCAGGGTTCTGTTCACAGCAGCTGAATGCCTGCTTGTCCTACAAATGATGCATTTATATTTAAGTGAGAAATTGTTAATCCAACTAATCCTGCACGATTAAGGAATTTGTATCGTTGTTTGTAATCTAAAGTACTAGGCTTGAAGTAATAATCAGTTTTTCAACTAAACAATCTCACTCATTGTACATCATGCAGGATTGAGGAGATGGGTGTCCATATGATACATAATAAATGACAGCCAAAGTAGAATTTTAAGTAGCTTTAGCTGAGTTTTTCAGCCTTAAAAGCAGAGTGATGTTTAAAAAGCTTTATATGCTCTTGCAGCATATTTCGGATACACTGGAGTGCACAATGGCCCAGCTTTCATAATATATAGTTTTCATTTAGCAGAGGTGTGGTAACCTCGTAGATTGCAAATTAAAAGTCCATCTGAAGCGGATATACCATATGTTTGGCACTCAAAAAGTTGTACATCAGACATGCTGTTTAATTAGGGATATCTATTGAAAACAAAGTCTTTTGTATTCACACACAGTACAATGAACATGGTGTTGCGGGGTGACTAGGAAAGCAGAAGTTATAGCACTTGCTATCTCTGATGGGCAAATTGTTTTTGCTAAGGTCACATCTATTTACCTGTGAATCAGAATGTATTTATTTCCAGTGTAAAGTGCTAAGAAATCTGCAGTAGAAAAATTACTATATCTATTAAGACATTTTAGAATCTACTATTAATGTAAAAGATCATCCAGTACAGATTCAAAACTGACTCTTAATTCTGGATGCCACTTCCTGGGGTATGAGGCGCCATAAAATACCCTTCTGGTTGTATGCTATAGAAACTCAGTAGGTTGTGGGTTCCACTTCTGGTTGCCATTCTGGACAACATACAGTCATCTGTAGTTCTGTGTGTATTGTATAAATGTATCATAAATCTCTATTGTCTAATTATTATACATTGTGTATTTATATGAAAACTTCATTAACGGTATGCACTTGTTAATGTACAGCCAATTATAAATGCAGTATAGCTATGTTTTAAAAATATTTTTCCTTCTCTGCTGATATTACTTCTTGCCTCTCATCCATGTCAGGTTAAAGAGTATGTGTGAAGACATTTAGAGTTTTTAATTTTCTAAATAATAATTAAGAAAAAAGTGGCTACCAAGAACAGAAGTCAGCCTAACAGTATCAGGCTATTCTGATTTTATTCTTTTCTTTCTCTATATAGCATATTGTAGTGCCTGTTGGTTTTGGTTGGTCAGTTTCATGCTGTCTCTAAAAAGGAACAGTCACACATTTTATTTTTTATTTATCATTCAAATTTTGAATAATATTATGAGGATTTCTTTGATCAATGCATAGTTCTTTATAAATCAAGTATTAAATATTAGAATTGGTAAGTGGAACTCAGCTTCCCAATATAGCTATTTTGGGTAGTAATAGGGATTTCTGTGACCTGTCTGTAGCAATTTGGGGCTCAGACATGAATGAATTAATTCTGCTTAAAGATTTCTTAATCACGGGTCAGCTGAGCTGCAGTAACCAACGACATGAACTTGCAGCCTCTAGGGAGCATGAGGTGAAGTATTTGAGCTTTAATTAAGACTTAGAGCAGGACGTGTTGGATTTTTGAGTTTGACAGAGTGGTTGCACAGGCTGTCCATAACGGGGCTCTGCTGATACAGGGGAAGCTCACAAGGTCACACAGCTCCTGGCTGATGCCTGAGCTGCCCAAGTGCAGGTCTGTGCAGTTCAGCTCTGTGCAGAGCGATGTGTGGAACATGCCCAAGTTTTGGCACAGGCTTAATAGTACTTTGATCATAGCTACATAGATTGAGCTTGTTGTCCAGAGCCTTTCCACTGCTCAGTTTCTGCTTTTGCTGTTCCTGTGAGGAGTGTCCTTGGACCTCTTGGGGTGTATCAGGGCTCTGCCATGAGGCCAGGCCTGAGGCTGCTGCCATCATGCATTCAGAGTGCACAGACACGAGTCTGAGCATGCGAGAGGCCCAAGGGAGGAATGGGGAGCTTGTGCTGCATTAGACTGCAGGCCATAAGCATGCTCCATGTGAATGGTGTAAGAACATTCCGGCTGTTAGGATGGTCCCCTTTGCCAAGTGCTCACGCTTGACTGAAGTCAGCGCTTCAGTTGGTCACGGGGACTCTTTCCAGAGCATTTAGCAAACGCAAATGAGATTTGTAGGCAGATTGACCTTGGGGCATGTGGTTTGGGGACATCTGCAGCTGGCAGAAAGAATGTACAGAACTGGGCTGTGAGCTCTGTCAGGCTTTGCCTTGATAAAGGGATCTGACCACTCAGGCAGGATGGACACAAGGCTTTTAATGCCTAGCTGTCAAATGGTAGTTGTGAAATTAGTCTTCTCTGTAAAGCACTAGGAGATTTGTTCATGAAATGTTATACAAGAACTAGATTATTAATTTGTTATCATGGTGTTGTTGATGAATTATCTTGGTGTTGTTGACAGAGTTTAAAGACATGCTTCAGTGCTACTTGAAACCACAAGGCTTTCCTGAGGTGGAGTGCTGTGTATGAATGAGTTTGGTGCTGATAGAATCTTTTTCTGGAACCACATTCATTTTAATAGTCAGTACTGCAGTTTTACTCAGTATTTCTTTTGTTTCTGAATTGATTGAGATTGTTGTGTGATTAGGAGTAGATGGAGTCATAAATCAGAGACTATTTATTTAAAAAGCGAAGTATGTTTACGTATGCAAGTGTGTATGCACAATGTGCTGCCAGAAAACCTCATGCTTACATGGTTGACTTGTATCCATAGATGAGTTCACATGTACTTTTAACCTTGAATAACAATGGAAAAAATGTAATGCCTCAAACAATTGGTTCATTTTCACCAGAATACTTAAATTGTTATCACTGAATGTGTGCAAGTGCCTTTCATTGCAGCATACTTTGAACCTCTCTTTGTAGTAATTTAAATTGCTCCAATAATGAGAGATTGCATCCAATGCTGACTAAAAACATGTGTTCATGCATTTACAAAACAAATATGTATTTTATTTAATACCACTTTATTGTCTTCACAGAGAAGAGCAAAAACCAGCTCGTATAAAGTGTGCCTTGAAGACAGTCAATGTCAGAGCTTCACAAGATCAAAAATTTTTAAATAGACTCATTCATCCTTAAAACGCTTCTCTCACCACTTGAGCTTTTTTCAAGATATTTGATAAAACCAGAAGCATGTTTACTATTATTTTACAGATCTGTGCAAAGGAGATGATCCCTTTTAGGGTAAACTATTATGCTCTATTTCATGAGTGGAAAGAGATACAGTCACATATTGAAGAAGAGTAGCTGGGCGTACTTTGGCCAATAGATTTTGCAATTAGTTTTCAGAATACCATTGCATGCCTTAAAGAGCTGTTTTTATGCTCTGCTGTCTTCACAGCAAAGTATACAATCTCCCCTCTGTCTTGTAGGCATTTCCTGTACTAGGAAATTTTTGCTGAAATTTCCCACTCTTGCTGCTCCTGTTTCAGCTCATTGGCTGCTGTGCTAATGAGGGCACTTGGGACTTCCTCTTAATTCAAGCACTGCATTGTGTAAACTTCCAAACAGGGTCAGACAACATAGTGTTGCCAGCTGCACATCTGCAGCCATCTGGATTTGTGGCAGGAGCAGTAAAATAGACATTGTGTAGCAGAGTTGAAAGAGTGACAAAAGTGGTGCAAATCATATTTGCAGAAAATGGTAAAGAAAATCCACCATATTTGATCTACAGACTATACAGATCATTATTGAAAAGGTCTTTCTACTTGTGTATTTATCAAATAAAGATAAATGGGATATGCTACTGCTGTGCAAGGTTTTGTGAAAAAGCTTGCTGGCTAATTCATTCCCATTGCATTGTTAAGAGCAGAGGTAAGTAATTATTAAAACTTGTGGTGCTCATAAACAGGCTTCTGTCCCCACTGGTATGACTTCATTAAGATTCTGTTTCTAATAAACATCACTTCAATATCTTAATCTATTATAATCACATTCTTGAGGAGAAATAATTGCACACTGCAATTACAGCTTTCAAGCCTGAGGAGAGACATGCAGGAGGAATGGTCACACATTGTTTTGTATCTGGGCTTGCTAGTTGTTTGAGGTGAGGTGAAAAGAGGACTGCTGGTCTCTTTCATTTTGGATCCCATCTCACTGACCAGCATCTCGTGACTATTCTGGGAATAACATCACAAGTCTGCCTGGTCAGTGAAGATTCAGAAGTTAACTTTTGTAGAGTCATTTTCTTTGCTGTGTTACTCAAGTGTCCATACAAGGTTCAATCTCTGCTTTTCTTTGAAATCTTTAATTTGATCACTTGTTTCCTGGCTCTCAGAGTGTTGATTACTACTTTCAGGGTTTG
Organism: Pardalotus punctatus; assembly: GCA_013400915.1. Lineage (NCBI taxonomy): Eukaryota > Metazoa > Chordata > Aves > Passeriformes > Pardalotidae > Pardalotus > Pardalotus punctatus. The sequence goes on from VZTX01006850.1 coordinate 321,587, forward strand.
TTACTGAGTAGTTTTACTTCTAGTTTTATGCTGAATGCACATATTATGCACAAGTAGCCCTAATATGAGACACCTCAGAATAAGTCATAGTTTTAGACCAAGTGCTTCAATACATGGGCTTTTAAAGTGTTTTAAACTCATTTTTTATGACACCTGGATTCTTTGTGGTAATGCTTACAATGTAAAGACATTAAGCATACTAGAAGAATGACTTCAAGGTAATACATTAAGGAGTGGGCAATACATTTTTTGACTTATCTTTCTGATTTATCTGGCCAGTTAACTCTCTTTCTCAAATATTTGGTAATGCTTCCCTGTAAAATTGGATTGTCTTCCTTGTTTTATTTTATTATTTCCTTGGGACGGTATTCATAGCTAAGACCTGTTTTCTGATTTTGGATGAGGTATTGCTCTTAATCTAGAGTGCCATAGGTTTTAACAGCTAATCCACCTCCTGTTGAAGTTAGTGGGGTTTTACCTTTGATTTCAGCTGGAAAAGGCCTTAATGTATTTTATTTGTTGGCAATTAAACTGTAGCCTAAGACAGTGGTAAAGGAAGAGATGCTTATACAAAGGCCATTGTAAGCAGGAGTGGAGCTACTTACATGATTTCAAAGAGAGCTATTTCGTTGTGAAGGTAATCTAAAATGAAAAGTGTAGAATTAAATTCACCTAAATTAAATGTACTTAAATGTATCATTATGAATCAAATACTAGTTGATAATAATACATAAGTAATAAACCAATTGTGTGTATGTTTTATAAACGTACATATTTTGCACAAAAATCCAGAAGACAATTTCTGTGGAAAACTTAATCTTATGTACAGCATGTTTTTCTCATAGCTTGATTAAAACACAGGGTATTTATCCTGCTATGGTGATTGGTTCTCCATTTTCCGTTGTTTGATGGTAATGGCAGTTCAATGAAAGTGGCTTTCCTTGAACTGATCTCAGGAATAATATATCTGCAAAACGTATCTGGCCTTGAGCAGAAGTGAGCTAGAAGTAAGACAGTGGGAAAAGCAGGATATTCAGATAGTCTCCTTCTTCTGAGCCTCTGAGAACAGTTGGCTACAGTCATATACTGACTGTAAAACCACTACTTTGTGACCAGAATCTCTAAGAGATGCCTTTTATGTGATCAGATTTTATTCAAACAGGGATGAAAGACCGTTTATGTTGAATTTTGCCATTGAATGTTCATTCTGGGTAGAAAAGCGCGGTTGCGTAGATCACCTAAGTTTGGAATACAACGTATCATTGCTGTTGAAAATGATCACTGGTATGGGTGTCATAAGCATTGGTATTTTGTTTGTCAAGGAATCATATTTTCAGTGTGCATAGAAGGGTTAGGACACCAATCTCCCTCAGCAGGCAGAACAACGTACAGTTTTCTTGGGCAGTGAAGAAACAAAGGGGTTCACCAAGGCCAGGTCATAAAGAACCACAGTCTTTTCCATATGTCACTTGAAGTCCAATGAAAGACTTCCTTGATACAGCTTAATATCAAGATGTATCAAGTAGTATCAACTACAATCTGTATCAACTACAGCTTAGTATCAAGCTTAGTATCAGAGATGAACATGAGTGAAATGGAGAAGATAAATCATAGGGCTTTGACCATTTTGTTTTTCCTAAGGAGGTGTGTTTGTAAAGTGTGGAGTTTGGAAACTTTGCATAATGACATCCTTGCTTCTTGTAAAAAGAAAAGGATAACATTAAAAAAAAAAAAAGGGGTAAGAATTTCCTATGATAAGAACCTTCTCCAGAGTATTTGAGCATAAAGTAACTTCACAGTCTGAAATGTGAATTTATGCCTTTAGAAGGCAGTTTTGAGTTAATTTCTCTCTCTTTCCCTTGCCATTTACTAGGGGTTTTTTTAGATGTAGATTTTCTCTACATTAACATTTTTTTCCTCGTTTTTGGATGTTATTTTTTTTAATTTGAAAAGCTTGATGCATGGGCAAGAATTCTCATGAATGCCTCTTATCTACTACCTCTTGCAATGTGTTCAGGAAGAATACTCATGTCAGTATTGGTTCCAGCATTTAGATAATTTTAGAACCAGGTGCCAGACACTCGCTTGGCCCCAGACTGCCACGCTGGCATTACTGAGCGTGTTTTCCTCATGTCCTGGCCATTTCCAATTGCCTGGAGAGCTGCAGCAGCTGGGTGTTCTTCATCTCACAGTGATACAAAAGGTTCAGCAGACATGAGCAGGAGCTGTAATGGCAAACACAGTGAGTGAGGCAGGCTGGATGCAGAGCACATTGTGGTGTGCTGCTTCTGTCATGGAGCATCCAGTGCCGTGCAAGGCCTTGTTCTCATGTGCCCAGGAGCTGTGGGCTGGCGCTCCTGTGATGGCACAAGGCTTTCTTTAGTTACACTCAAGGCTTTCTTTAGTTAGTGGGGCCCTTCTAACTGTTTCTCAAAATGACCTTTTCTGTAACCAACCTTCGCACTGGTGTTGTGAGTTCAGCCCTGGTGCTGCTCTGCAGAGGCTTTGCCCGTTGGACATCATGGCTGTGCTCCAGAGGAGATGCCATTTGCACACATGATCAGTTTCTCAGTTAAGAAAAAAAAAAGGAAAAAAGGAGACTCTGTACTTCAAAATATTTCATTTTTTCCTCGTGGTAATGAATGAAGATAATTTAGTGAACTATGAAGTTGTCCATGTCTCTGTGATTATGTTCTCATGTGGTTAATTTCTGGCTTCCTTCTTATAAATGCTTGGTTATTATGTGCTTCTTGCTTTCAAACAGCAATAAAGTCTTCATGAAGAGAGCAGCCTTTACCATTGTATGAGTATGCGTTACTGAGTATGCGTAAAATGTATTAAAAAGGGCAATAAAGTATATTTGTTCCTGTCACAAATAACATTACTGTTCAGTAGCATATAACCACACTCTGCACTGCAGAGAAATAAGCAGATAATATTTCACTATTAGATATGTAATATTTTACTGTTTTGTTTTTTTGGTTTTTTTTTGTAAATGAACCTGACCAAATATATTAAATTGTAGTATTTTTCTCAAAAAAAATGGGCAGTACATATTTTTAAAACAAAATTTACCGGATCAGAAAGGCTGAGTATTTTTTTTTTAGCTTTTTTTTCTAGAAAAGCAATTTTATTTTCACATCTTTTCTGTAGACCTTCAGAAGCTGCTATGCTGTATGGCCCTATATCCCCATGGTGAATGCAAGAGGGGATATTTTGTATTTAATCAATACCACACAGATTTATCTAGGATTTACTTTTCCATTTTCTGCAAAACTACTGGTCATTTGTTACTATAGAAAATGTACTTCTCTGAAAATCGACCAGGGCATTTGCTGTCAGTTTAAGAAAGCAAGAAGCAATGAGAACAAGAAAAACACAAAGAAAATGGCCTCAGGGGAAAGCTCTGCATAATGAACTTGAAATTGCTACTGCTGGAAATAGTGTTGCTGCTTTTCCTGCCAGGGCTGTCACCTCACTCAACAATGTTAGCTTCAAGAGGAGAGTGGAGCTTTACCTACAGCATCACTAAAGGCCAAGGTTTATGCTGCTAGATTTTCCAAACTCTGAGGCCACTATGCTCATTGGTACATTGATGGCATTTTTAAAGAGGAAATAGGCCAGGAATAGCCCATGGTCTCAAAAGTTAAGAAGACAAGGTAAAGAGCAGGAATAACAAAGCATATAGAAGCCATATTTTTAGAAGAGATCTGCACCACACTAGGTGGAAACTCATAAGTGAAATGAATAGGGAGACGATTCAATTTAAGTGATAACAATTTTTGTAGAGCTCTATAAGTCATCCCCAAGATTATTAGTTCCATTTCCCACCTTCCCTTCTTGCCTGATAAGGAAGAAAGAGGAAGTTCATTCTTGAGAGAAAAGCCAGAGCTATGGACTGCCTGAGATGCTCATTCCCCAAAGGTTATTTCTTGAAGATGGTCTCATAGAATCCTTGGTTAGTGTTCAAGTCATACCTAAATGAAATACAATGAATGAAACGAAGTCAGAAGGGAAATTACAATGCACAGTATTGTAAAATGTTCTTCTTTACTTGACAAGTTGAGCACATGGATGAATATTTAGTGGTCTTTTTAATGCAGTAACCACTTTTCAGTGTTACTCGTCTATCTGAGTGGTTGCTGTAGCTACACCATAACCCTGAGAATTGGCAGAGAGGGAATCGTGTATTCCATGACATTTCCTAGCCTGTGTGAAATATTTCTTGAACGTTTGTGCAGCCTAAAGTAGGTGTTAGCTCGAAAGGTCTGTGACTGTATACACAGAAATTTATTTCATAATCCTATACGGAGATTACCAACCTTACATTTCAGGATTTATCTTGTTTAAATGTATTCAGGTACCCTCAGTTATCTTGTCCTCCAAAAGAATGTTTAATTCTCCCTTGCATCCTGGGTCTTTTTGGAGAGTTATGTGATATATATGAGAAGGTAGGCCATAAAATAAACCTAATTAGTATTTTAAGAAGTGCAGATTTAAGGTCATTTATTTCTATAGGTTCTGGCTGTTGTAAACCATAGGAGACACTAGGGGAAGTTTGTTTGTGGAGTCAGTTTACTGGAAAATCAACAATGTCAGAGCTGCTCCAGCTCTAATATTTGGAATGAGTCAGGCTTGACATTTCAAGTTGAAAAAGAACTCAGAATTTAGAACCAAGTTAAGAATATACTGGATGGATCATTTGGGGAAGGACAAATTAGATTTTTAAATTGACATACAGTGCTAAAACTAGGCACAGCTTGCCTGGATTCAGAAAAATGACTAATACAGGAAAAACCTGGATTTATTTGGGAGGAAGGAATCAATGTAGGGAATGCATGCAAAATGCTATAACAATCCTGAGAAGAAAACAAGGAGAGGGACAGCTATTAGGTGGTTGGCGATGAATGTATTACTAGAATAAAAACACCATGAAAATCAAGCAGCTAATATATTAATCAGGAGTTAAGAGGAGAAGCAAGAAGAAACGTTAATTTTAGATCTGATCCGTCTCAAATTCTGTTCCTTGCTGTCAAATGGGTTGTCACATCACAGACAGGATACGATTGCCATTGCCATGGAAATGGTTCTAAGAACTTCTGTAATTTAGTTTTTGCTGGGTTAATATTTTTTACGTTCTTCCATTAAGTGTAAAGGATTGTTCTTGTCTTGTTGCTTCTTGCAACGTTTATGTACAATGTGTTTTTGTCTAAGGACTGTGCAAGTTGTTTATACATATGTTCTTCAGAGTAGTGGAAAGCTAGCACTTTGTATTGTTAGACTTCAGATGAAAATTGTTCCTTTCTTTGTACTTTGCATGCTGCATAGCTATATGTCAAAAGGTTTTCTCACCCTTAGGGAAGGATGGCCTCCCCTGCTTTTAACAACTGTTAAAATACCTGTGAGCTAAGAATTTTAATACATATCTTTGGGAATCTTATCTACACTGATCTAATGTAGTATGACCCTGTTAGAATAGGGTCAAAGATGCTTCTAATATTGTCTCTTTTTCATTGCAAGTTATATTTCTATACCTGAATTTGTGTAGTTTTGTCCAGACATTTATGTTTCAGAACATTCAGATCCTCCTTTGCAATAATTCACTGCCACTTTTGGAATATTCAAAAAAATTTTTGACCCAAGAATTAGGGAAGAAGTACACAAATAATTCTGTTAAATTAAATGTCATTTGTTGACTGGTTACAACTCACATATGCAGTGGAAGGGGTAGTGGTGGTTCCTGTGCGAGCAGGAAAACAGAAATTGCTCCTTCCAGGAATATACCAGGCATGCAAATTGTTGTAAAGTGCAGGGGGATATTGCTCTCCTTTGCCTTTACCTTGTAGAGCTGATTATTGCCAGTGATGCTGGAGAGAAGAAGGGGAAGGAATTGCACTGGGAAACAGAATTTCTCCTGGGATTTATTGAGATTGAAAAGGATTTTCCTTCCATTTCTGAAACATCAATAGGCTGATTATTGAGATGAGCAGTGCTTGTGCTGAAGGATGGAGGAAGGAGAACAGCTTTAGCTGAGCTGCCAGTACAGAAAAATAAAGAACCTGTATTTATTGCCAAATTCTAGAAGGATTCTATCAAAGTGAATCCACAGAAGCATAGCGATGAATGCCTTGTGTGCTCAGTGACATTTCCCACTCTGATTACTTCTGACAGTAGAGCACTGGGCTTTCTGTAGCAGAAGTTTTGTCTTTAGCCGGATTCCACATCCTTCTGACCCTTGCACCTACATGCCCACCCTAAGAGTATTCTTGTTCAGCTAAGAACTTGAATGCTGCTCCCTGCTATTCTTGGAGCAGAGGGTTTTCTTCATACAGGTCACCATCAAAGACAGGAAATGGAACAAGGAAAAATTGTTGGCAGCAGCAAGGATCTAGATGCAGCCGATGAAGACAGATTGCTGGAAGTGAGGATCTCCTTTCCTACAACTGAACAAGCAGTTCTCCCTTTAGTAAATCCCAGCTTCCCTACCAGCCAAGAAGATGACCTTTATTCTTAGATCAGCAGATTCAGAGTCTGCTCAGAGCAGGAGAGTTGAGGATGCTGGCACTCGTGGTGTTCTTGCAAAAGGTTGAGCACTGTATATCACAGATGCTTCCTTTCTGCTGAATTCTGCTTTTTCCTGGAGTTTCAAAATCTGTGAAAATTTTACTGAAACGTATTGAGTTTGGCAAAAAGAATTAAAGGCAGAATCTGTCTGTATTCAGGTTGCCTAGTCCTTGAGAGGAAAGAAAAGCATTGCTGTGACTCACAGTAAAAGTATTAGTGTTTCTGTTCTCACCTTTATGAATCATATTAAAACTGGGGGGTTTTTTTTGGTCATGTTTTTTTCATGAGAGCTATAGGGATCATTGGGTTGAATCCTACTTGTCATAATTTGAATGATCTTGAATTCAAGGTTGAATATTTTTTCATGTATACTGATCATTTGCTAATTATAGATGAAAAAATTCATTCAGTAGGCTGAAAATTTGCTTGCATCACAATAGAGAGAGGATATTTGTTAGTTAAGGTATTGAAATTTCTGTTTCATCTAATAATTCCACTAGGATCTGAAGACAGTCTAACGTAATAGATAGTGACTATTTTGGTGACAAATTAAATTTTGCTTTTTAGACACTTGCCTCCAGAGTTATTTTTGTTACTTGTGCCACATTATTTGTAAGAAGTGCTTTCCTCCACAATTTAGCCCGAGGATATCTGCATAATCTACAAGTAACTAAGGTCATTAATTACATCCTTCCTGTTGACAACAAAATATGCATGTGAGGCCGTGCCCAGAGATTTTTTTATTTATTTTTTTTGTAACCAGTGCTGTCTGTGGGACTGTTCAGACCTATTGTGATATATAAAAATATTTGCATTTTCCTGTTAGGTCAAAGGTTTAGAAAAATCTCGGCGATTATAGCTTTGATGGCATTGTTTCTTGCATTTATGTAGTATTAAGGTTTCAGTTTTGTGGTCTTCATTCCTGTTGATCAAAGTGTGATGTACCTATCAATAAGCTTTAAGCTTTTCATATAGAGGAATGGAAGGGCCTTGCCTGTAAGTCCCACAGTGAATCAAGGTTGGATTCCAGTGGTCAGTATTTGACCTTTCTGCTCTGCTTTTGGATTATACCTGTGTTACCTGCCATAAAGGTTTAGTATTGTGGCCTTAGATCAATACCTGCTTAAGTCTTGGCTTTGGCTACTAAGTCTCAATACCATAATTCTAGAGAATAAATTAAAGGTCATGCTTTGTTGTACAGGTAATACACAACCTAGAGAAGATATTTTGCACTTGGAATATATTTTTTTCTCATTTGTTGATTTTTAGGTTTATTTTTACCTACCATTATGAAAATGATGTATAGACATGAAAACTTTATTTTGGTGGAGTGAATGTGAAACAGGCCATTCTTAACGTTAAAATATCAGTGGTGACACTTTGTTCAAGCATGAGGAACAGAGCTAAGGCCAGACTTGATAAATTTAGCTGGCAAAATACAAATCAAACCCTGTTTAGTACATCCTGGCAAACCAAACCTCCAATGTGAACAGGATCTCTGTTATGAATTTTTTTCCCCCCTTTCTCCCTACCATAGTCCAAACGTTAAAGCTTGACCCTGTGAAGTGCTGAGTGTCAGTGAATGCCATGTGGGAACTGAAATGTTCATCATCTCCCAGGATTTGGCCTTTACTTTGGTCCAAATCTTGTGCTTTATGTGATCTTTTCTTCTTGAACTAATAGATTTCTTTCTTTTTCCCCTCATCCTGAAAACTAGGTTATGTTATGTCGACTACAAATCCTGGTTGTAGTAATTTATTCTCTTTTAAGGCAAATAAAGTAAAGCAAGCCATAAGGCATATTTCCTTCATAAGAAGATTAATGTACAGAACTTGATTCACTTATGCTGTCTTTTGTGCTGGTTTGGTCTTGTTTTTTTAAGATGAGATGTCTGTCTGTAATATTAGTGTATTTTACTTGCTGTGATCTGATGTGCCATTTCTCTCTCCTTTTTCTTCTCCCCTAAGATTATCGTTGGAGAAACTGCAGTCTTTTGTCTACAGTTAGCTACAAAGGATTTTGAAAACCAAGAAAAAACAATATTAACTGGAGACTGTTGTTATATAAATCCACTGGTGCGCAGGACCATCAGATTCCTTGGTATGAGCAAAATTACTCCTTTCATTTTCTGGATGGTGAGAGTGATCAATTATGTCTTGATTTTGACCTGGGGAAAATATTCAGATAACCATATAACATTTCATGTGTAGTGTTAACTCTGGTGCAGTTTTCCTTTTTGGTAGCAAATGAAGCTTTTTGGAAGTTTGGATTAAAAAACAGTTGCAGAAACAGCAGTAAAAATAGAAAAAATTGGGACCACAAAGGGGAAAAACAACTAGCAGGCCTGAAGTGGGGTGAAGTGGAGAGAGGTGATATCCTTGTGCCATATCTATAGGTGATAGTAAACAGACATGCACCAAAGTTGAAAACATTGGGATATAAATGTGTGTTTGAAGGCAAGCTGATTTAGCTGCTTTCTTAGCCTGGATATTGTATTATAGTCTCTAGCAGAAAACTGTACAAAATCCATGCTACACTGGTTTTGGCTGAAACTCCCCCACTGACTTTAGTAATGTCATCTTTTCTACTTAGTTTGTTCCAAATGTGTTTGGAGGGAGAAGTTCCACCACTCAAAATGTGTGTTGAACATTCCCAGATGCTGCTTTTTAATACATGCAGGGATGCCATAGGAGGGCTCAATTCTGCTGTTTGCTTCTCTCCCATGGTTGTATCTAAAAGAAACAGCTGGAGGAGTGAAGCCTTGGGGCAGCTAATCCTGATGTGTGCCCCAGTCTCAGGGGGAGGGAGGGCATGTGCAGCTGTGTCTGTATTTGCAGTGTTTGTATAACAACTGTGCCTGCCTTCCCAGAGTGCGATTGCTCCCTGCAAGAAGGAGACTGTCTTGCAAAGGTCTGGAGGAGGTGGGGAGTGATGAACAGGAGCTCCTCCCACTCCAGGTCCTCTGTGTATAATCAGTGCCTGAGTTTTCTTCCCACTAAGTGTGCCCTTCTTTCCTCACAGAAGCAAAAAAAAAAAATTGGGAGGGGTGGCAGGAGTGAGCAAAGGCCTCTACGCTGTTCTAGCAGATGAGGCATCGCTACCCATTATGCTCACAGAGAGTGATGTGTCCACCTGTGTTTTGCAGTGCACACCCTTGGGACTGGCTGAAAGGCCTCTCTGGGAAGCAGCTTGTCCAGGCACAATGTGCTGCTTACCAGAGTCTCACATCTTGGGGGGAATTAACGTTAGTGTGACATTGCTGGCCAGCCAGGATCCCTGAAGTCACTCTTGGTCCTCTGGCTTTGCTAAGAAAAAATCTTGCCCTGTATAAATGCATGTGATTCTGTGGAATTACATCTGCTGTGATGCTGATCCATTAAAGTCCTCATGGTGCCCCATGAAATTGGGATGTGCCAGAATTTGTTCTGTATTCACTGTGAATTGCAGTACAGGAAAGGTAAGGTGATTTGCCCACAGAAATACAGGAGGAAGTCTGCAGCTCAGGTGGAATTGGAACAAGCACCCACTGGCTTTGCCTGCTGGTCAGCGTGCTGTGTTTGCATGTTCTTCCAGAGCTCATTTTCTGTTTACAAAAGGATAGAGAGGGACCTCAGAATAGCAGAAATCTGTTTTCTTTTAAGTAATCAGATACATGCATTTACATTCTAATGAGTGAGTACATGTGCTTAATGCTTTGCTGATATGTCTGATTAAAAAAACTCTTTAGCATAAGTAGCTCCTCAAATATATAAATCTTTAGCTCTCTGTGTTGATACTGTGATTAATATGCCATGCATAGAGATTTACCCAGTAGCAGGCAGATGAAGACAACTCGTGCATGGTGGTATTGAATTATTCAGTGCTTTAGCTTCCTAACAGCTGCAAGGAAAGAAAAAAAAATGTTTGTCCCGTTTGTGTTATGACTTTCCAAGTTACTTCTCCATCAGGGTCTGATCTCCTTGGTTTTCAAGAACATTTATAGAATGAAGAATTTGCCTCTGTCACTTCTGTTTAGTGAACATGGGCAAAAGTAAGTTACTGGTAACGCCAGCTACCCCAAGCAGGGACATACATGGCTGTGGGGTCTAGGAAAGCAGGCTACGTGCACAAGGGGTGAGTGTGTTCCTGTGAAAGATGGGAGAGACATCAGGTGTGTGGGTATGTTGCAGTGTTGCTGCTGCAGTTTTGCCGGAAAATACCATCTCCAGCGTGAGCCACAGTCTTTAGGGTACAGTACATGGGAGGATTTTTCATGTTCTTGAGTGGAAGAAGCTGGTATATTGCTATAATAAATTGTCAGGAAATTTAACTCTTTGTTTCCCTCTTTAGGAATTTACGCATTTGGACTGTTTGCTACGGACATCTTTGTAAATGCTGGACAAGTAGTAACAGGGAATCTTGCACCCCATTTTCTTGCACTTTGTAAACCCAACTATACAGCACTTGGATGTAAACAGTATACACAATTCATCAGTAGCGTACATGCCTGTACTGGAAATCCAGACCTTATCATGAAAGCCAGAAAGACTTTCCCATCCAAAGAAGCAGCACTAAGCATATATGCAGCTATGTATCTGGCTGTAAGTATATTATACTATTTAATGTCACTATGTTTTTGAGAGCAAATGGCTTGCACTGTGAGGGAGGGAGGAATGGGCAGAAGATAAGGCCCAAAATATTGGCTGATTTTCTGTATAAACCTTCTGTGAGATACTATGAGAATGATTCATTGGACTTAATTCTGGCAAGGTGTAGTGGTTTCCAAGCTTTGAAAGCCAAGACAATGCTAAGAGAGGGCAAGTTGCCCATAAAGGGTATAATATATAGATTTAGGATAACCAGTTCCTTGATTTACTTTTTCCGCATTTCCAGAATATGTGTAACAATATTTGCTGGGTGCTAAGGAATAAGGATAGGGATTTCCTCTCGCTGGTAGTGGTTCCTTTCCGTGTTTTAACCCGGGGCAGATCAGTATGATTGCACATGGCCATATTCTTTGGTGAGGTGAAGCAGAAGGGTGAGCTATATGTATGTCTGATCTCTGCAGGTTTCCCAAGATCTCTGTGTGTCTTTTGGTGCCAGAATTGGTATTTATAGGTACCTTATTGTTCATTTGAAGTCAGTTTGACTCTTATTATGCAATAAAGAGGGCTACAAGACAATCCACCCTTTCTTCCCTCTCTCCTCTCTTTTTACAGGGAGGGATGAACAGTGCAGGGATAAAAACTGATGTTCACTGCCTAGCATCAGAGTTATTGTATAGATTGTGGAGGGGCAGGGGAGAGGAAGAGTGACCAATTAATCTCACTCAAGTAACTCTGGCTTAGTTTGGAGTGTGTATCATTCTAGTCCTAAGCAGGAGCACATCTTGTTGCTGTGCTGGGGACAGGTTCTCCCCAGCACATGCCTGTGGGAATGTCCTACCTGACCTGCGCTGGTAATCACAGCCCTCTGCAGCCCCTTGGGTGAGCGCAGGGCTGCCTTCGTAGTGTCAGTGGGAAACGAGGCAGGTGTGTGTACCTTTGTGGTCATGGCAGGAGTCATCCTGTACATTCCCTCAGTATTTGAACAGCGGCCTGCCTATACATGTGTGTGTATATGTATATATACACATACAGATATACTTGTGTGAGTGTGTATGGCTTTTGAGCACATACCAAATGAGCCAACTTTTAATTCCTGATTGATCCAGAAACTGATATTTGACAACATGGCAAAGATCCCAGCCCCATCCACAGACAGTGTGTCAACTCAGTGCTTGTGCACATGGTTTTAGAACCAGTTCCTTAAAATCTGCAGCACTGATGGTAACATTTACCAAAGGTTCCTTGTGAGTAATGTCTGTTTCAGAGATGTTGATCATCAGTTAGTACAGGCAAGTGTTGTCTCCAAATAAGAGATTAACAATAATATTCTATTCTAACTGGAGGCAAGTGTAAGTGTTCTACTAGTATTGTCTTTATTTGGGGAGATATCTAAGGCTTTGCTTCACTGAAACACTTTAAATTTAATACAAGCTATTTTAGAAAATACTCAGAATTTTTCATTTTAATTGCTCCTATTTTTCTCATCCATCTGTAAAGTTGGATTTCCACTGTTGCCATGAGTCAGAGTAACTAGGAAACCAACTGTTCAGCTACTGCAAAGCAGGAAGTAAAGTAGTATTAATACATTTTAAAAACAAAAGGTAGATATCAGTAAGGTTTAATACCTAGTATTAAGTGGCTTTTGACATGAGCGACAATACGTCATGCAAACCTTGTCTGTGGTCAATATTCAGGTAGCAATATATAAAAGTTAAAGCCACTGAGATTCATTTCATTACTATTTGCTCTTTCAGTAACTGCAGAAATTAATATATGCTATGTCATTACTGCTGCATGGTGCATGACACTGCTATCATTTAACTAAAGCACTATAAACTGTTCTCAGGATTTCTGAGTTCTTATAGTAGCTCCTTGATACAATATTGGCAGATGTTATTTTTTTTCCTTAAAACCTATTGCATGACTGAAGCTAAAAATACTGTTTATTATAATCCAAGGGAAAAAAATGTCAATGTTCCAGTATTTGGGGTCATGTCCTTACACTGCCATGGTGTTTATCAGGATAAATGGCCCTAAATAACAATTTTCTCATCACTGTTCACTGGAGTAAAAGATTTAAAACAGTAGCCTAGTCTTTGTGTGAGCCATGCTACAACCATTACTGAGAGCATGGACATACAGACCTTCATATATTACTCAGTATTTCAGTAGCATATAATCTCTGGTACAAAATGTGCTTTCTTTTTTGGTTAACAGAAATTTTGGAGAGAGGGAGAGATTGTTATGGAATCCTCCCTGGATATTTCAGCCAGCTGTGCACAAAACAAAACCAGCTTAAAGAAAAAAAACACACAAAGGACTGACCCAAGGGTCCCTGCTCTTTGAGGTGGTGAAATAAGTGCTTTTAGACTTGTGTGATTTCACCAATCAACCCATTTAGAAACAAAGCCTGTGCTTATCTAATAATTCCCCTATTTCATTCCATTTAAGTGCAACCACATCCTTATCACCTAGCATCTGTGCATATTGTCTTGTTAACAATAGCTTCTTTTTTCATCAAAATTCTTGAGTCTTCCTTCTTTCCCCTCTCCCCCCTTTTGAGAGTGGGTGGCTGCTATGGTAACTCAGATTTCCCCTCCTGCCTGAAAGTACAGTCATTTTCAAACAGTTGTTTTGCTAATATTTAGACCTTTGTAATGTTTGCCTCCATTACTTACTTTCAGTACCTATCAAGAGAGACTTAGCAATGGAAATGTTGAATACCAGTGCTGTGGTTAGGATTTTCTCTACCCTGCTCCAAACGCAGATGCTCTCAATGATGCATTACCTTTTTTCTTCACACTTTTAGGTTCTTTTTTCCCAGTGTACCCGTGATTTCAAAATGAACTACTGAATAATGAACTGGGCATGACAACCATGACTGCTCATATAAGGAAGGGACTTGGCAAATGGAGGTCTTTATTACTCATGTGAGGCACAGTGTAATGAATCTGTGGTTGTTTTTTCTCAGTGCTTTTTCTGAGTAGGAATTTGAAGGACATGCTTCGTTGTAAAAAGATTCAGAGAATTTTATGCAGAGCACTTTTTGGGTTCAGCATTGTATTAAAAATATTGAAATTTGATTGAAGTACTCCACAATCAGTTATTTGTACTATAATGTGGTTTTTCTTATTAAAAATTTAGATAATCTTGGGCAATGACCAGCTGTTATAGATAACTGAAATATGTCACCATGACCTGCCTTAAATAAACAGGTTTTTCCTTCTCACCAGTCATTTCAATTTAATAGGACACATTACAGAATTAAATGCAGGATAGCTTCCTGCTAATTCCCCTGTGTCAACTTCACCCAAGCTGTATTTGAAATTTGATTTTCTTACTGCAAATTCAAAATACTCGAGTGTTTTTCCTAGCACCAGCTCTCCTAACATGTAGTATGGATGTGGATAAGGGTGGTAGTATCCAGGGGAGCAATGAGACTCACTGAAACAGGTGCTTGCTGAGTTAATTCAGTGTGCAGTACTCTGTCTGTAGCTTGGAGAAAACCAGTGGGGCTAAAAAGCTGGAAATTAAAGTTGCAGTTCTCTTATCACCTTTCCGCATGGTTAGAGTAACTCACTGAAGACAGCCTGCAAAAATACAAGGAGCTAAGATAAAAGGATGATCAACAAAGGGAGAAACACTATTTCTGAAATGGTCTGGGAAGAAGAGGAGACATGTGGCTTGGAGATAAATCCCCAAACTCTTTTTTCCAAACCTTTGCTCTGTCTGAATTAGTGGAAAGCTTTCTACTAGTTTGCTGTTCATCATGTAAAGTACACTGAAGATTTGTGTGTTGCACTACTCTGATGTTATTTTAAGATTAAGCTTTGTTTCATCCTCTAAGCCATGGATCTTTCCCTAGTGTTTTGAACAAAATTACTGTCAGATGTTGCTCTTTTTAGACAAGCTCTGAACACTACTTCTTCTCTTAATTTATAACTAACTACACTTTCTAAACTATTCTTGGCAGGATTATTGCAGCACTTCATAAACTCTGGTAAATTCCACCGAAGTTTCAGGCAGTACAAAAAAGCCCCAAACAAGCCCAAAGGACTGTGCATTTGTTGGCCAAAGAGGTGGTACTGGTTCTTCAATGCAGACTCGTCTGTTTTCCCTTGCAGTTCAAAGAGATGGCATTGCAAACTTGAAATCTCTAGTGAAACTCCATAGGAAATACTTTCATTCATCAGTTGAAAAACTTAAATCCTGTTTAAAATTTAAAGATTTAGGGATTTCAGTGGTTTTATTACAGAAACATCTCCTGCAGGGAGTAGAAACTTTTTTTCTCAAAAAATCTTATTAGTTGTCATGTACATTTTCTTGGAGGGTGGGAAGGAGGGGTGTTGCAAGCAATCTTAATGCCAAGATTCAAGAGAATGGGAAAGTCAAATATTTGGTGTTAATTTCTTCCATTGGCTCCTTAGAGCTTGGAAAGTGCAGGGTTAAACCTGGTAGTCACTAATGCACTCTTAGGGCAGAAGAGCTGCTCTGTTATCAAGAGGTGCTTTTAATTCAGTAGTGTGGCACAGGGAGAGTTAGACTGCAGCAGGGCAAACAGATTTCTCAGAGTGATGCATAAAACCTGGAGCATTTAGATTGGTTTATGTGAAGCAGACATTATTACACCATATTTATAAGAATAGATGCTGGCATTTAGTTCAATTTTCACTGCTCTTCGACACTGTTTTTTCACCTTTTCACTGATTTTTGACAAATCATTAATTAGTTACATGAAGAAGTGATATATGAGGAAGAAAGGCTTTTGCTAATAAAAGCAAGGTCTTTATGTATTCCCTTTCTTACTCAGCCTGGCAGCTTCTAATAGTATTTCAGGGTAAAGAACTTTTGCTGTTACTGTCAACACTGCACAGTGAAAAATCAGTCTCTTTACTTTATGCTTTAATAAATAAACACACAGACTGAGAGTAATCGGATAGGATTGTCCAATTTGCCTGGTTTTCTGTAGGCTTTTTAGGTTCATGTAAAATGTAATTTTACTGTATGGTTTGATTCTTTTTCTATATCCCTAGGAAAAGGGTATGATAACTTTATCTACTACTCTACTTCCTAGTTTCTTTACACCCTCCCCTCACTTTGGGAAAAAAAAAACAAACCCAAATACATACAGTCTATTCGACCAAATTATGGAGCTTTCATTTACCCATTAGTGGGAGATATCCATCAGTCTTACACTTTCTTCCTTTCTAATTTTCAGATGTATATCACCAACACAGTGAAAGCCAGAGGAACAAGGCTTGCAAAACCTGTTCTGTGTTTGGGATTAATGTGCTTGGCCTTCCTTACTGGAATCAACAGAGTAGCAGAGTATCGAAATCATTGGTCAGATGTAATAGCAGGATTTGTAATCGGAATATCTATAGCAGTATTTTTGGTAAGTGTGTGTCTGTGTCACTTCTGTTTGAAAAAAATCAATGTATAAGTTTGTATCTAAAAAAGTCTTCAGACAACTAAATAACAAAAGACATGTTCCTCATCTTAGTTTTTTTTAATTAGTCATCAGTTTCCTTAGTTCTATTTACATACACTCAGAAATGTGAAGTCAAGAAAGGACTGATCCAGTTAACTCTTTTGACTTCCATGTAAACCAGATTGTAGCATTTCAAACAGTAATTTTTGCAGCAAGACCCACTTGCAGAAAGTATATATGCCTCAGAATATCATGTAGTTATGATTTCATGTATAAAGTATAAAATTCAGTGTAGTGATACCCACACTGATCAGAGAATAGGTAGCATTTGTCTTTCTGGCTTTACAGTAACCATAATGAATTTATTTCACAGTGATTCAGGTTTATGTTGAAATTTTATGTTATCCTGTATCAAAAAGTCTTTGGTTAGCCTTTGTCTTTTCTGGAGCTGTGTTCCAAAACCAGATTGTTAAACACAGTTGCCAATGACTGCTGTTTGTGTCTGAAAATTATTTCTAATCTAGTAATCACCTTCACTAATGTCTGCAGTGCAAGACTACAGAATAGAACAGTCACTGCTCTTTACTGGCTGTAGGTTTGTCTGCCTGGTGACTTTCAATAGTACTAAATTCACCTCTGAATTTTTTCCCCATGAAAACACTTTTGAGCTTGATTCTTGGATTGCAAGGTCTAGATCTCAAGATGCTGGATCTGAAAACTTGGCTTGGCTGAGAACCCTCCCAGGTATGGCTGGGGTGGGTGTTTTCACTCCTCTAGACATGCAGGGGCAGCTTCATGTCTCCTTTAAAATACATCTCTTACATTTCCAAATGTTCCCTTCCACACAAGGTGTCCAGGAGTTATATTTGGTTGTCCACATTTAAGTTTTTCCATTCTGTTTGTGCCCCTAAAGTGATAAATGAGAAGTGAATAGAGAAGAAGTCTGTTCCAGCATTTTTATTATATTTTGTGATGTAAGTTGCATCAAATCCTTTGAGTAGCATGATATCAAGTTTAGTTGTGTTTTGAAGAAAATACAGTTGGCCAGCATTGTTGCTCATCTGAGTGTTGGAATTAGTAGAAGCAAAAACTATTACATATCACATTCCTAAATCGCTGTGTGAGAATCTCTGCTGCCCTGAGCAGATTTGAAGTTACATTCAGACTTGGGAAGGGTCCTTGCCTTCCTATTCCCTTTCTTACTCACCATTTGAGAAAGTCTTTGCTGATCAAAACTGAGATGGCCCTGGCCTTCCTAGGCATTTAGGGTTAGTGCCATGGGTGCTGTGAAACATCTCTTCATGACGTTGATAATAATTGGTGTTCTGTTACGCAGCTTCAGTAATGGATTTTCTTTTAGATAAGAGGTTTTTTTTGGTTCTCAAATGATGCACGTACCAATAAATTGGTTGAAATCTTTTGTCTTGAAATATTAATTAAGGATTTTCTGTAAAACACGTACTTCACATTTCAGTGTTTCTACTGTAAAGCTGTGACTAAAGCTGGTGTCATTTCTGCCTAATTATAATTGTCAGGATCAAAGCTCGAAAAAATGAGTTGTTTCTTAGGTATTCTGTTTATCTTCCAATTCCTTCTAGGTTGTTTGTGTGGTAAATAACTTCAGAGGACGTCAGCCAGAACATGAACATTCTCATCTGGATAATCTGACCCAGATGCCCATGATCAGCATACCCAGAGTAGAAAGCCCTTTAGAAAAGGTAATGTCTGACTTTTTAAAAAAACAATTAAATAAAACGTAGCTTTCCTGGAAGGATGATCCCAAACTATCCTGACAAGAGTGCCAAGGTAATCAGATTTAAAATAGCGACATGTCAGTGAAGGAGAAAGAAAAAAAGAATTATTCAGTGACACCCCTTGGGAGGCTCTTCATGCTGTCATTTCACTGCCATGGCTGCTGCTGAGTCCATGGAGTCAGGCTGAGTAGGTCTGAGGCCCTGTTCCCTTGTGTTCTTTGAGTAAGTTTGATTAATACTCTGCCTGATAGTCTGCAGAGCTTGAAGGGCTTAGAAAGAAAGTCCCGGGCCCAAGGGGCTTTGCAATTCAGGTACAAGTGGCATTTATCCCATTTGTTAGTGGTGTGTCCTCAACCTAGTGTAGAGCATGGGATGCAGTCTCTTCTGGATCAGCTGTGGTGCTTGTATGGTCAGACACGTGCTACCCCCAGGACAGGGCACCCACTTGGAAGTGAGAGTAACATGGGTCATACAGTAACTGCACAAACCCCATGATCTCTTGTCCAAGAAAGTGAGATTTTGGACTAGGGCATGCTAGCGATGGTCTCCTGGGTATGCTAAGACTTTTTGCTTAAGTATCACAATATATTTAAAATTTATTTCAGTTTACTGTGATAACTGTTTATGTTTTTTGAAGATGATGTTGTACTATGTGTCAGGTAAGATTATGTCTGACCAATTTTATGAGCAAACAAATACTCAAATATAAAGCATAACCAAATGCAGAAAATATTTTAGGTGATTTTACCAAGGGGAAACTTTGAACCAGTAATGCAAAGTTTAAAGGAAGGTGTACTTTTCCTAATTATTGTCATTATTCGTAAAAATCTATTGAGTTATGCCCATGTTTGAAAATAGTCAACAATTCTACACTGGGTAGGGCACCAAAAGTGTTTTTCTATGGTATTCTTTTAATTCCAAATTAATTCTGATTTTTTTTTTCATGTTAAACATAAGAAAGGTTTTTAAGTACTTCCCAGTCTGTCTTATTCACTTGAAAGTGGTGCAAGTTTTTCTTTAGTATGATTTTAGTAATTTAGTAAGACTTGCTGCTACTCCTGGGGTTTTTTATTCCTTTCCTTGAAGAGAAAGAAGATTTCATTTCAGAATGGTCTAACATGCCTTTTTTGGACCAAATGTGTCTAAGTTACTTCCACTGATATCTTGTCATAAGGAGGTCAGAGTCTCATTTGCTTGAACAAGCATTTAGATGATGAATGTATATCTTCAAAATAATCCATTCAGTAAACTTCTGTAAAATGTCAAAACAGAACAAGCTGTCAGTTGACTTGGAACATACCATGTTAATGAGACCACATTTTATTTATGTGCTAGGCTCTCGTGCAATAGAAACCATTTCTGTGGCTCAAAAGCCATAGAATAATACTCATTATTAATTACTCTTAGGTAATAAGTATGCATTCTCTGGCTATTGAAATTCTACTCTTTTTTTTTTCTGGGAATAAAGAGTTTTCCTTCTTTAGACACCTGTGAGTTAATTTTCACTACATTTCTGTTAGGACTGTTCCAGTTCAATATTCTGAATGCACGTGGATTTGCATTTTGCTTATTTTAAAATTGTTTTTTCTTATTTTCAGTCTGCAAGCTCCTGTGCCAATATTAAAGACACTTACTGTCAGAAATTAGCTGCTAAGTGTTGTACAACTCCTAACTGTCTGAAGTTTTCAAAGGCTAAGGCAGTGCAAACATGAAGCAATGCAACTATGTGGCTGGTACTAAAAAATAGTAACTATATAGGTATCTGGGAGCAAGCAATTAAATCCTGTCTCAACAAATGACTTCATTAGAAATGCCTGCCAGATAGGACCGCACTCATTGCTATTTTGTTATAAATTCACTGGTAAATGACTAAGCACATGATGCATTACACAGACCTGGAAGCATGTTACTTTGCTGTTTCCAGATCTGCCACTTGCGATTCCAGTGCTTTCTCCATGGAGAACAAAGGCTCCTGGCATGCTCACCGTGCTGCCACTGTCTGAGTTCTGGTGTAGGTTGATCTATGTTTGAAGTGCACTTAAATAGGCATAAGTGTTCTTGTAATATTCAGAATTGAGCTGCTGCTGGTTAGTGACAAGGTTAGATCACTGTTTGCATGACACTTCTGTTCAGTTGTGGTGCATGCAGGTGATTAAGCTGTTCTGCGTGGGTACCCATGCAGTCAAATAATCTGTAGTTGCAGTGTCTCCTTGAGGAATCCTTGCCAGAGCCTGCTCAGCAGTGCAGACTTAGTGCTTTTGCCTTAACCATAATTATCCTCAGAATTAATGAAAAGAATGAAAGCCAAGAAACTTCATCACTCACCCACCTGCTTCTTTCTCTCTTCTGTCTCTGACCTTCTTCATCTCTTACAAGACAATTGGTGTTTCAGTTAGCTGGCAATCTCCTACAGAGTGGAAGCTCTCATCCTATCACAGTCAAGGTTACAGAGTCCTTTCACAAGAATTACTAAGAAATGGGGATATTCTGGATAGTACCTGGAAGAGTTTGAAAGTTTAGCTTCATCCAAGTGCAGTCGCAAAGTGTGTTTTCTATTTCAGGGGAGACTGACATAATTTCATACAATAGTTACCTGAAATTGGCCAGGGCTTACAGAGGTCTCCTACACATTTTGCAGTAACTTCTGATTCTACTAGCTTTATTTATTTTTTTAATAAGTATTCTAGCTTTGAAAAAATACAATACAAATACAACATGGATTGTTTCAGGACTAATGGAGGCAGTAGATAGAATACTGAGATATAAGGTTTCCAGAAGGAAGCATTGGGTTAGGAGATGCACTATGGTTCATCTCCTGTGAGATGAGATAATTGCTGTGCCTGATTATCAGTGCTTTCTGTAGCTATTCAGTATTACTTATTTGCACAGTGGGTTCTTTGCAGTGCTCTGTTTGACAGCTAAACTGCATTTAATCCCCAAGGTTCTGCTTGGCATTCCTTCCTACTGCTTCTTCTGTCAGCAGTGCCCAAACCGTGTTCCCAAACGCAGCCACTGTTCCTTGTTACAATGAGGTCTCTTATACTCTCCGTTGGACTGACTATCCAGTGCGACTGAACTCGAAAGAGATAGAGTAGGTGCTCTCTCCTTCTGCCATTTCCAGGTTTTAAGGGTCATAAATATTTGGAATTCCTCTCACAATGTGTGACGTTCTTGTTGCCCATCATATCAGTTGCTAGAGACTGTCAGGGTTAAATGTCTCAGAAATCTTGTTGAGTTTGACACGGTAATTATTGTTCTATTTTGTATCTGCCAAAGTTAAGGATGGCGATAAAACATTTTAACAATAGTAAGTGTAGGTATTGCAAAGAATTCAGCTAGTATTTTTAAGACTGAGGGAGCTTTCCCCTTGAGAATTTCAAGTGTATTTTTTTTTCTATTTACTCCAACTTGATTATTCATGAGACATGGAACAGCTTTTTCACAATGTCAGAAATTTTAAATTCTCAGTGGTCTTAAGCATGTTGGTAGTAAGTCTTTAATTTTTATGTGCACCGATGTGAACACAACACCAAGGCCTGGGAAGCCTGGCCTCCTCCGTGCAGCTCTTCAGGAAGATTGCCTCTCATTGAGCTCACAGCTAAAAGGTGCTTTAGCTCATCATACTATGGGCAGATGGGGGAGAGGCTTTGTGTCCATTTCTGTTGCTTCAAAATATTTTAGTTGAGAAGTATCCAAATACTGTAGTCCGTGATGTCCAAAAGCATACATAGTTGTCCATATCTGTTTCTCCAGGACACTTTGATGAGAGCCCATGTGCGTACATTAGCTTATAGACAGTTTTCAGATTTTTCCTGGCATAATTGTTCTTTCTTGATAATACAGTCTGTTAAAGGAGATACAATACAACATTGCTTCACACACATACAACAAACACATACCCAGGAGAGTCAGCCCATAAAAATCATAAGCAGTTTTGTTTCAATGTCAAGCATTTGAATTTGCATTCATGTCCTACTCGTCTGCCTAAATCTGCTTCTGGGGGATTGTACAAGAATTATTTCTGATTGAATGCAAACTGTGATCACTACATCTAGAACTCAAATAAAATAATACTTAAACATAAGAAGTGGAACAATATATTCAGTGTGACCTCCTCAAACATACATATTGTAGGTGTTACAGAATCAAGGTATTAGTCACAATCAAGAAGATCCTTTGCAAGGAAACTCCCTCAAAGCACGCATCCTTAGGTTCTTCTCCTGGATCTCAGGGACAGAGCGTTGTGAGCACCTTCCTCTAAGGCAATAAACGTATGTGCGCGAGAGCGCACCGAGTGAGCGTGTGCGGCTGGGCAATGGCGGTGCTGGCTGGCAGCAGCCTTCTGTGCAGGCCTGCGGGGTTTGCAGGGGGCAGTTTCACCTCAGTGCATCCTTTTTCATGAAAACTCTGATTTGTCCAGAAAATATACTCTGCTGACTCAGAGACTTGTATGATAACATTATTATTATTGTTTGATCAACTATCGTTCGCCTGAAGTACTACAGTAGTATGTTTGTCTATTTAGCAAGCTCTGCTGTGGGAAAAACTACAAACAATTTCACAAATTCCTGTTTTCAAAAAGGGAAAAATCTTCTTTTTAGGATGATGACTATTTTTGAATATTTCTAACTGTATTGATGAAAACAAAGCAAAAAAAAATTGGCTAAAAATATTTAATATATATAGTGAAAACTGAAAATCACAAAAGGTTTTAATGTATTTTTCCAATGTTTTAACATTATAGCATTGCTTATTAACAGAAATTAATTAAAACTTAACAGAAGATATACAGTTGTGGATTATTTCTCCCAGAAACCTGCACTTAAGGCTTAGCCTTTGGCTTTTTGTTTTTTTTAGTGGTGTGAGAGCACAGTTACGATGCATGCTTTGCTCACCAGGCTGGTACTGTCCACTTGGAATGGATGGTACAAACACTGGTCTGCCTATCTGTGAGACTGCTGCCATTGAGCAGACCCTCAGCATTTCTGATTCTTTCAAGAGCTGTAGGGAAAATAATTTCCTGTGGAGTTGGAGAAGCTGAGGTCTTGTGCATGGTTTTTTGCTTGTCTTCCTGCATCTGTGTGACCCCGTTTGCTGACAGTAGTTTGTATCTCACTCTGAACTTTATCACAGTAAATCTAAGCAGAAGTAAAAAAGTTGAAATGTAGTTATTCCAGAGGGATGCATTTTGCTTTGTTTTTGTTTTCTTCAGAGTCTCAGCAAGGCTTATTTGTAGTTTTGCCTGAGACGATAACGTGAAAAAGCACAAATAACCAGACGGTTGCATGAATCTGTATCAGTGATTCTCGCCATCAGCAAGCGATTAATTTTGACCTACTTATGCATCACCCTGCTGAGTCCACTGGAAATGGAGTGACAGGCCTACACTAGGGTCCCAATCAATAGGTCCATGATCAGCATCTTAGCAGTTCTCTTTGAGGGCTTATTGAGGAAGGGGGATTTTCTTCTGTGTTGTTATATCCCATGCTCTGCATGTCTTCCCAGGGATGGTGACCTGCTCATTTTGGAAGTATAGCCAGCAGGAGTGTGAACTACGTTCTCCTTTCCCTAAATAATAGTTATCCAGTCTTGAATTAATGCCACATGAAAGAGCATTTGGTTCTCTGCATCACAGACAAATGTGTGTCACTTAGGGATGGCACGTAGCAGTACTTGAAAGAATTGATTAAAATAAAGAGGAATTCATTTTTCCCTCCAGTTCCTCGTTTTTAGACCATCTTATGAAAAAAGTGAATAATTTTAGACTGAGGATAGTTTAAGTTGACAGGATGACTTTTCTGGTCTAAATAAAGAAAATAAAGTAAATACTATGAAGAAAATGTCATAATAGCCTCACAGCAACTCCAGAGTCATTGAGTTTGCCCATTGTATCATCTTTTGTATACTCAAAACAGAAGATGGCCAGCCAACCAAAATGCTTGGAATTGATAATTTTTTTTTCTAATTAGGTAATGTAATTTTTCATTTCTTCTGCAGAATCAAAATCTGCAGGCAATAACATTTGTTATTTATTCTTTTCATAGAAAGTTGCACTGTTTTTTTTTCCTAATGCTTTTTAAAATAATCTGGCTGTGGTTTAATAATTGTTACTTATTTAAAATATATAAATTCCATTTGGGGGAAGAACGTGCATAGATGCTTACTGTTTAGTAGAATCCTTTTATGAAGCTGTCATAAAATACAGCAAGCATGTTGCTAGAGCTAAAATGCATATTGTAGGGGAGGTGGAAGAGAGCTTCTCTTCCTGAACACAGTACAGTTATGGCACAGTGAGAGAGGGAGCAAAGCTGCCAGCGTGGCTTGGAGATGTGGGGATAAGGGACAGCCCTCCAGTTAAGGTATTTCTAATTTCCTCTCTGTCATGTGAAAAGCAAAGATGCCTGCCTGTTGCCCTCTGCTCAGACTGATAGACAAATACTCAGGCAGTTTAAAGAAGAATGGAGAAATATAAACTTCTGTGGTGACCATTGTTTCTCTCCAGCACTCTTTATACTGTGTGATAAGAGATTTTTGGAAGGACTTCCCTTAAGCAAGAAACAGGTGGTCCCACTTTCCCCAAGTTATCCACATCCCCCTCCTCTTCAGCTTACATCTCCTCTCTTCTGAGTTTAATCTGCTCAAGGAACCAAAGTGATGAGAAAAATCTGCAGTGCTTTGCTTGGTGTTTTACCCTCTGTGAATTTCTGTGCTTGGGAACAAACATGTCTTAACATCAAGATTACTTTTATTAATTTCACACATTGCATCTTCTGTACAAAATGGTGGAAGTCAAGGGTACTGTGTGCCCAAAGGGAAAATGTGCATCCCTTGGATCCTGCACATCACTGTGTGGTTGAGTCTTCACCTTTATATGTTTGCAGAGTCACGTGCTTAGGTTTGAGTATGAAGAAGTAACCAAACCTCTTTGGGGTGCTGCAGGTTTTTTAGAGTCACACACAGAATATTCATGTTCCAATACTCATCTTGGTGTTTGTAAGAATTGTCCCACTGAAGGAAAGAGGAAAATGTTCTTAGATTGCAAGTGGACACTGGTGATTCTGAAAAAAAATTTTGAATATGAGCTCTCAACTGCCAAATGTAACTTGATTGTAGCATTTTGCTACTTGATTCAGTGCCATTGAGCTCATGGGGAGAAATTAATCTTTGAAAAATTAATATTCAAATTGCATTTAAACTGAAATAGAATATTACAATCTGTCAGAAACTATCATTTTAATTTCTAGGAATTTTGTTTTCAGTTATGAATAAGATAGCAATAAAAGTACAGCTATCTCAATTATTCACATTTAATTTAAAACTAAACTTAATTTAAAACAAACCAAAACTATCTAAAATTAAAATATAATAGAACCATCACACATAATTACTTTGTTCAGCATACTTCCCTATCCAGTCTTCCAGCAGTTAAGAATTGCTATGGGAGTGAGTGAGAGCACTGCAGGGAAAATCAGTTTTATTTACATCATCCTGTAATAGTCTCCAAGTACAAGGCTGTCCTTCAAGCACAAGAAGCAAAAGTTTTCACAATGGTGACTGCTGTCTATCTGTGTGGTTTTGTGGTTTTTATCTGTTTGTTTTTCCTTTAACTCGTAGAACCACATCACGGCCTTTGCAGAAGTCACATGATGTTGATGCTGATGTGTATTCACTCCATTGGACTTCATCTCTTTTCACAGCCCACACATGATATTTGCAGTGTATCAAAAATGAGAAATTTTTAGAAGTCCTATTTCTGACTTGATTTTTACATCACTAAAATGATACCAACATTTTGAAGAATTCTTAAATATTAGAACGTCACTTTACTTTCTAGCGAAAATATTAACTGTTTACTTTTATGATGGAATGGGACAAACTGAGCACTAATTATCTGACATTACCCTCTATTTTGACTTCTCATTGTTTTTAATGGTTCATGTACCTATTCCAACAGTACTTTGTATTTTGATTTAACTTTGGTTTTTAAGATCTACATTTTTAATTCAGCATGAACTTGTTTCCATTTGAGGCAATTTCAGTGTATAAAAACTAGACAAATATTATGTTCTGTATGAAAATGCTGTTTGCACATTGTATTACGCTGTATTCCATGTAAGATATCATTCAAACAGTATGTTATATGTAAGACTGGTGCTTCTGCTTTTGAAGAGAAAAAAAATGCCAATTTTTACTGTAATAAGTATTGTATCATAATTAAAAGTTTATTTATTTGGATATTTTCCTGACATAATTGTAGTTGAATTGTTGTTTTGTAGTTCTTGAATGTCTTGGATGATATATATGTATCTAGGTTAAAAGAAATGAAAATAATATAGAAAGTTTGATCTTTGATATATTCTTTATTACTAATGATATCCCATGAAAGGTTAAGGGCTCCGTTCTTAGCTTAGCATATCTGATGGGAAGCCGTGCTATTCATAAACCATTTAAACAAATTATTGAAGGAAGCCTGCATCTTCTCATGATTGTTGTACTCCCTGATACTATGCTGGGAGAACGGGTGCTAAGGTATGAAGAGGGTCACTGGCTTAGTGAGAAAATTTCACCTGAGTTTCTACTCTCCATTTTCATGGAAAGCTCATGGAAAAACCAAAATGGCTTGATTAATTTTTTTTCACCCTCAGTGACCCAGACAGGCAGACTTTCTCTCTACAAAGCTTTTTATCTCTGTTTGTGTTTCAGGCTCATATTCTTAAAAAAAAAAACAACAAAAAACTGTCTGCCAGTCTGCATGGTGTTGACGAATTGATTTTTCTTCAACATCAGCCAGTGTTACCATATCTCTGTTATTACTGTGAATACTCAGATTAAATCTCCCCTTTGAAAGACAGTCTTGCTGACTATTCATAGTGAAGTTGTCCTATAAAAATTGAACACCAAATGGATCTGAATATTGTAAATGCTGAAGACATTCCTAACATCTGCCAGAAAGTTTTCCTCTGGCAAGAGCTGATAAAATGCTAGCACTACAGAAACTTTGAGAATACTATTGGTCAGTGCAGGCTGTCGAGCATTTTAGGCCTTAAATTTTCCACAGTTCCATGTATTTCCTGTACATTAATCATTGTTAGAGTATGTTTGAAACACAAGGATGTAGAATCAGGTCTGTTTTTTTGTATAATGAATTTTAATGTGTTCTCACATAGTCATCAGGTAATGCCTGCTTTTGCTTTTTGTTTTAACCTCTGCTTTCACTAAAATACAACTACCTAAAGAGTGCTTGGCAAACAGGGCAAGGCCAAGTCATCTTTGAGTGCAATAGAGTGTATGCCATGAAGTCATTGTGCTAAGCTGAGAATTAAGAGATTGAAGAACTATATCTGTGGGAAGAAAAGACCTAGAATAGAGTCCTTAGCTACAACTAGGTTACTTAGGTGATTGAAAATCCACCTTTATTAGACTATCAACTGTGTTTACAAAATTGTAGTAGATCCAAAGTTTGTATCACCGTGTTAGGCACACTTACCCTGCTCTTAGTCTAGCTAGTTAGGTTCCAAGGTACTAATGATTTCTCTGTGTGCAGATTTAAATGAAATCTTCACTCATTTTTGCATGGTAGCAAATCTGCATTTTTTATATCTGATTTATAAGATTACCAAGAGATTCTTTTATGTTAAAAGAGATGACTCTTTTTCAGTGTACTGTATATCATCAGCTTGTAACTGGTCTCTTTCTCAGGATCTTTCCCAGTCAAATATTTGGGTTAAATTTATCACACTATCTCTGTGAACCAGCAGTGAGAAAACAAAAAGAGAGACACTCTGCTGTATAATGTATTTTTAAATAAAATAATTTTTCATTCATATGTAGTGTATTTTTTAGATGTCTGCTTTACATATATTTTGGTTGATAGTGTACATATAACAAAATTCTGATTTTATGTCAAGTGGATTTGGTAACATACTTTCTCAATTAACCAGGAATCCCACAGTTAACTACCTTCCCTTAGAGGTGGTTCTGGTGAAATTGAAAAGCATTACAGGAAGAGCTATATTGCAGAGTCCACAGCCTGTGGGTGGAGGACTCTCCCCAGAATGTGGACCAGCCAAGCTCCAGCCTGTGCTTTGATTTTCATAAGCCTCAAGAATTTGCCCTCCCACATCTGTAACTCTCCACTGCCTTGAAGTTTGGGCTTTACCTCTTCCATTCTGGACCCAAAAAAGCTTTCAGTAGGAGCAGTTTGCCAAAACAAAAGTAAGTTGGCATTTTTTTACTAAAATGGCTTTTTGGTGGTTGCTTTTTAAAAAATCCCAGTGATGAGCAAGCATCATTTGTCATTCAGGGAATATTCTGGTACAGATTGGTTCCTACTGAAAACAGTGTTGTTGAACCATTTCAGTGGTTTTGAATGCAACTGATTTTATTATTCTTGTGGACCTTTTCTGTGTGTACTTCAGTGAAACAGCTCTGCTCTATTTATAAATGAGATGTTTAAGAAGCATCTCTAATGTTATATGCTGCTGTGTTCCTAAAAATGGAATTTGTAAGGCATATGGGGACACCAGCTGGGCTCCTATCCATACCATTTTAGATTCTCTTAAATGGATTCTGCTGTTCGTTTATAATCAGGAACTGCATAAGACATACGGTGATAGCATCCAGGCTCATATCTCTTCAGCTTTTAAAAATGTTCATTTTAACAATATATATTAAAAGAGGATAATGTTGGTATTTTTTAGCTGCAATTTTCTTTGCTGTTTGCTGTTGCCTTCTAATTTTGTTGCTGCCCAAGATCACAGTAAGTGCAACAGTCCATTTGCACATTATGTTAGCAGGGAGCTTTTTATACTCTTCTGAAGTCTAATTTTGGTATTTCTGATGCTTGCCATCAGAAAGCAGAGTGCATTACATTTTAGCAGCAGATAAACTGAGTCTGTTTTGATCAAACACATCCCTGGCCTTCTGCATAGCCTTGGCCTTGGGGACTCTCAGGAGCATTTCCAGGCAGAAGGGCGAGCAGACCTCCAGACCTCTCAGCCCTGCAGCACCTCCCTCCAAGCACATCAAGAGCATTTTTGCCCGGCTCTGCCTCTGACAGCTGCCTCGGCCCCAGCATACGGGATTGTCCTGCTGTACACCAGCATGAACACTTCCCTTCTCCCCTCAAGCACCTTTGAGAGACTGGACAGATCAGGCAAGATACCACGTCCTCACCTTGAAGTGCGCTACAAGCATGACTGCAGCTGGAGCCAGCGGCTGCCTGGTTCTCACTTGGACTAGTGGAAAGCAAAGGAGGACCTAGCATGGCTCCAGCTTTTGGCCGTCTCCTCCACTTTATAGGCTTTTTTGTTTTCTGGGGTTTCCAGAAAGGAAAGTAAAGGAAATCTTTACAGTCTCTCTGCCCGCTTGAAGTTCTGCTGCATGCTTAGGGTTGTGAAAGCTTTACACTTGCTTATTGGCCACTAGGGACCTTCCACTATAACACAATGTTGCCTATTTGTCACCCTCTCCTGTGTGTGAAGATGGCTGAAAAAGCTTCTTAGAGTTTCCAGGTCTGGCCTGATGT
The DNA here is from genome assembly GCA_013400915.1 of Pardalotus punctatus. NCBI lineage: Eukaryota > Metazoa > Chordata > Aves > Passeriformes > Pardalotidae > Pardalotus > Pardalotus punctatus. The sequence continues at coordinate 351,449 of VZTX01006850.1, forward strand.
TCAGGGAAGGAGACACTGTGAACAGCCCAGAAGACCCCTGCCAGGGTGGGACTTGAAGCCCTCGTGCAGCCGTGAGAAGCCTGGTTGTTTGCTCAGCACTTGCCGAGTTGCAGACTAAGGTATGACTCTAACAGGTTTTCTGTTCATACTAAGCTGCCTATATTTGCCTCATCATAAAGCCCCAGTGCCCTTCAACACAGAGGAGTAGGTACTTGGTTCCCTGATCAATGCTGGAGCTTGTTCTTTCTCTGTAGAGAATCCTAGGAAGTGCAGCATAGCCTGCATGAAATTTGAAATTTGCCCCCATGTGTGTTGATGCTCACCCAGGCATAAGCGAGGTGTCATTAAGGCTTCCAAAGCGCTTGGCTTCCACGTGCCTGTAACTGCACCATGCTCCAGGCGTTCGGTGATCGCTGTAGCTGGAAGCACTGTAACCAGCCTGTGCACGGGCTCCTACTGCATGTGTTCTGAGAACTGACATCCAGTTCTCTGCCTATCATGTCCTTGAATTCAGTTTCTTCCATTCCAGTTGTCAGCTCTTGATGGTACGCTCTGCTGTGAGATGTGATATTCATGAGGCATAAGAGGCTATGTTCATCAGCTGTGTTCATCAGCAGACCATTTCAAATAACCCTACATGCCTTTTCCTCTGGTCTGCTGTCACTAGCTGTGTAAAACATTGGAAGTAGGTTAATGTAATTTAATTAGGACAATTTAATTCTGAACAAAAGTTTACACCCAGAGGTTTTATATGATTCTAACTAATCCACAGCAAATCTCTAGCTAATTCAGATAAACCATCCTGAATTGTCCCCTGTGTGGACAAGTCCCAAGACTTTTTTTTTTTTTCCCCAGAGTAGTTCTGCTGTTTTGATATCTTCCCCTAGTGACTACAGCCAGAAGTGTGCACTAGTCAGCTTTCTGAAGAATTACTGAATCCATCCTCTAAAATGGGGGCGTGGAAGCCTCAGGAAAGAGCACAAGTCCCCAAAACCAAATTCGTGGCACCAGTGTTGTTGTCTGACAATATTCACAGCAAAATAGTCAAGAATAAGAAACCAAGTCGTTTTTCTGACAAATTTCTCCCTAAATACCAATGTTAAACCTAAATACAAGTAGCTACCAGGGAACCTGTAGTCTTGGTGGCAATCTTTAATGTGGTTCTGAATGTGAGATCTTTGAGCTGTGAATTCCTAGGACTGCTCTGAAGTAGGCAAATAATCCTAAAAAGGGAGTAAACATGTCTACAACTGTAAAAGAAAAACTTGAGCTACAAAATGAGAAGGGGATGAATTTCAGAAGTGGGGGAAAAGTCTTCTTACACACATTAGCAGGTGTGCCAATTTGAGGTAGATTTGCTATATTTTTCTAACATAAAATAGTAATACTTTGGTTGATTTCTGTATTTTTGAAATACCGCAGTAGAAGAAAACTGCTGCTTTTAGTCTGCTGTTTCTGAGAAGTCATCTGCTGTTTCATACAATTTTGCTACTGTTGCTTAAGGAAAGCAGCTACTATTCGTTCCTCAGCAACCTCTATTTATACAGTAGCAACTGACAAAAATATTCTATTCAAATATTCTAAAAATATGTCTGATGTGATGAGAATAAAGTGCTTATTTAGCAAAACAAAAGAAAATGCCCTTTGGTTCTCATTGAAGACAGGGGCCTTGAAGCTAATCCTAGTAGGAAACACCAGGAAGAAGATAAGACCCTTGCCTTTTGGCAGTTCTTTACAATGTTATCAAGAAAAGGTGATAGATCTTCTTTAAGATTAATACACTTTCTTTCTTTTCATCCCCTGAGAATTTAGAGAAAACAGTGTAAGGATGTTGGCTTGGAGCATATCATCTTACAAAGAAAAACATAGAATGCCATTGGTTTTGTATTATGTTTTTTCTGTGGAGTCACTCTCAAAGACAGTGAACAGCAGCCCAGTAGAGGGGGAATAGAAAGACTAAACAAACTATTTCTTGTCAGTTGGAGGGTGACAGATTTCCCACGCTGTGTCTTTTCAGGAAAGAATTTGAGTGAGTAGGGAGACTTGATATCAGCTGATTATGTGGCAGAATTCTGTCATCCTGGGTCTCCTAGGGGAATGCTGCCTGCTTATAGTGTATCTGTTTCTTTCAATTAACATTTTGCTTAGAAGAACAGATAACTGTGAGATGTTTCATCTTTAGTTCTTTGTCAGATTAAGAGAAGTTGATACTCCCATGGCCTTGGACACTATGCTGCTGCTTTTTGTTTTCTGCCTGATGACCTGGCTTCCCTGCATATTTAAGGTAAAAGGCTGTATACTGCATTTTAATAAAATTAATTAAATGGAATTTTTCTTTAGGAATCAGGTGACCTGCATATAGAGTTTAAGAAAATCATGCATGGATGTAATTTCTTTTGAAATTTGGGATTTTGTAAACTCACTTCTACCTGTATACTGCCATAAACCTGAAAAGCTACTTATATTTGATGGGAAGGGTCACCTCTATAGGCTCAATGGAAGAGCTACAATTCTTGGGCTACAAGTCCTGAGCGCTGTGATAGAGGATACCACAAGAGTTTGGACACCTAGGAGTCTCTTTATGACTTGCCTGATCGCATGTGTTTTGATTTTCAAATGTCCCACTCGCTGCAGTGTGGTTGTGGTTTCGATTGGAAGGAAGATTGCAGAGAAGCATACATGTTAACACAAAAGGGAACAGTACTATGACTTTCTTCTTCATCCTCATTAGCCTTAGTATACCTGCATTACTGCCTTTTGTTGCTCTCTGGCTTTGTGCCCAGTCTTCACTTTCTGACTCTGCTTCTGGCATTTGTATTTCTCAGTAGATGTCATATACTGCTGTGTCACATTGTGTAATAACCAGCAAGTGAATTGGAGCTAGGCCTTTGCCAACATAAAATTGCTTTTTCAGATGCAGGTATGGATACAAAAATAGAAAAATGTGGTGTAGTACCAATTATTTTAATGGGAGTAGAGCAACAGCAGAAAATAATATTGTTTCAGAAGAAAAATGAAGGCTGGTGATGAAAATTTGATAATAAAAGTCAGATAATTTAACATAAAGACAAATCTGAATACAAGTGATATTTCAGAAGATATAGCTTGCAATGACTTTATAGACGGTAAGAATTTCCTACACAGCTGGTAAAGCAAACTGATCATGCTAGATTAATTCATGACACTGTAGATCCTACAGGGAGTGGTCTGACAGTCATGTTTTTAGGCACAAATATGGCCTGAATTTGTGATAAGCCAAAAACTAATGGGAAATCCAAGATGTTCAGGGCTATGTGTATCATACCTTTTGCAATACAAGAGGAAAGAAAATTGGTCAAGAAAGGCCTAGATAGTGCTCTTGTTGATTCTGGTTTGTTTAACTCCAGCTGGGAGTGGGAAGGCAAGATGTTTTTGTATCTTTTTGTCATTTGGAAATTGGACAGCCACCTTGTGTCCTCCTGCTCTGAGAGGCAACCCATAGCCCACCCTGATCTGGCTTTGAATTAGACCTCAGATGTCGTGCACCTGATGCAAATCCAATTGTACTTCCTCTCCTGTGCGCCTCTCCTGCACATCTCTCCTCTGCTTTTCCACTACACCAGCCTGTGCTCACAGACTGGCAGCAAACAGAGCTTTCTCATTAGCTTTGAGGAGGGCACAGGAGAGCTGCACCTTCCCCCATCGCTGCTGTTCTGTAGCTAGAGCTGACATACACAGCCATGCTTCGTCCTGCTGGGGTAAAAGGGCAGCAAATGTCTCCAGCAGGACACTATGCTGTGGGAAGCTGTGCCATGGTCTTGGTTGCTGATGAGTATTTGCACATTTATATTGTTACCTTACAGACTTAGTTGTTGCAAGAAGCTGCAAGCTCACCTAGTTAGTGGTTAGCCTTGGAATACAGGAAGGTTCTTTCACCTGCCAGGTGGAGACTGGAATTATGATGAGAATTTATCAGCTGTGTCTCCCAGAAACTTCCAGGTGTCCTGGCATAGCCCTTTTCCAGGACAGTATGTTATCAGAATAGGTTTTCAGTTTGCCTTATTCCCTGAGTTTGAGATAGATGTGATTTCTATTGATTGTCTGTAACAGATGACATCTTGTTTTTCATATGCCAGTTTCTTGTTCTTGATTAGTTTTTGAACTTATTCACTCTTCCATATTGGTCTTTTATTGCTCTTATTTCCAGATGGCAGCATACATTGACCTGACATCAAAAAATTTCCATTTCCCTTCAATGCCATATCTCTCTGCCAAGTTTTACACTTCAGCAGTGTTTAAGCTTTTCATATTCCTCGCTGTTTGATGTTGGTTTGCAGATTAGAATTTGTGTTAGAATAGATCACAGACAAATACATACCTTCTCCTTGCATTTTTCAACACCTGGGCTCCTGTCTCCCTGTGGCAGTGGTGGAAATGTGAACTTCTGCCAGGTGCTATATTTTTGGACATAAGTGCTGGTTTCGGTGCAGAGGTACAGGCAAGGAGAAATGTGAGACTTTCCACCAGCAATGAGAGACCTCCTGGCCTGGGCAGCAGTGTCCCCACGGCTTGTGGCACAGTCACTCATGAGACTTGGGAAGCTCTGGCATAGGCAGGTGTGCTCCTGCTCTCATATTCAGTGTTATTGTCACAATAACAGCTGTATTTTGCTGTTTTGCCCATACACCTCTGTCTGTGTCAGTGGGGTCCAAGTAAAGTAATGCCAGAAATGCTGTGTTTCTGACACTTTCTCATTTTCTGCTGTCTACCCGTGTGCCAGTCTGCAGCATGCTGCTCTGTCAGTGCACATATCACCTCATCTGTTGTCACGCCCGTCCTTCAGATACCACTGACCATGTCATTACCAAGGAATCAACACAGTATTGACTCTCTCCCTTGCCTTGCTCCCTCCCTTTATTCACTACTGTTACTTCTTTTGACTGTTTCTATTTTAACAAAGACAAATACACAACAGAAGTAGCGCTGTTGACAACTGTATTTGCGTACTTACTACACATCTGGTTACAAGTGTGGTATGATTTATCTCTATTAGACTGTAGATCTTTTGCAGTATGAATTGTCTGTATCTGAGTCTGCAAAGCACCTTACAAAATGGAGCTTTCATCCCAAATGGGACCTTTAAATGTCATCCACTTCCTTTATCTGTCTAGGAGGTACTTGGATCCCACTGATGAACACAGTATTTGCAAACCTGGAACAGTGGCTGTAGCACTGGGATGCTCCAGCCACGCTATAAACATGAAGGAAGCAGCCAGGATATATGAGCACCTTTTATTCTGCTGAAGGCTTACAACTGGGATTTCTGTGAAAGGAGGAAGGCATGAAAATAAAAATAATTAATTAAACAAATAAATAAAAAGGAGCAAGAAATTTATCTAAAGATTTAAAGAGATATTTAGATATGAAGACTCTAAGGGGAAAAGTTGCTTACTGAATCCTGGTTCCAGCTGGGAGAGAGTTAATTTACTTCCTAGTAGCTGGGTTTTGGATTTAGTCTGAGAATACTGCTGGTAACAGACTGATGGTTTAGATGTTGCTAAGTCCTTACTCTAAATGAAGGTTTTCAGTTGCCTGTGCTCTGCCAGCAAACAGGTGCACAAGAAGCTGGGAGGGAGCACAGCTGGTACGGCTGACCTGAGCTGGCCAGAGGGATATTGCACACCACAGAACCTCATGTCAGTAAATAAACTGGGGGCAGTTGGCCAAGAGCTGCTGATCGCTGCTTGGGGATGGGCTGGGCATCAGTTGGAGAGTGGCAAGCAATTGTACTGTGCATCACTTGTGTTTCTTGTGGTTTAGTCCTCTCTTGTTTCATCTCCACTCTTCTTGTTTTTATTATTATTATGTAGGTTTGGGTTTTTTGGGGGGTGGGGTTTTTTGTTTTGTTTTGGGCTTCTTTATTTGAATTATTAAGTTTTTCTTATCTCAGCCCGCAGTGTTTACCTTTTTTTTATTCTCTTCCCATGTCACCAGAGGGGATGGGGTGAGTGAGTGGGTCTGTGGTACTCACTTGGTGGCTGAGTTAAACCATGATAAGCACATTAGATGAAAGATTGCCAAAAAAAATCTGTCAAAAAAGGGAGCTTTCCAAATATTTTACTGAAGAAACAATGTAAACTCAGAGAAATGCAAATAGATTTCTGCCTTTCTCTCAGACTGAACTTTTTGCTGTGCCATCGTATGCAGGAAATTGCAGTATATGATCAGTGTACAAAAGTATAAATTGACTGTATTTATAGATTGTAGTTATGCAACAGGGGTTTGTTTTCTGACCTGCTGTTCCCTGAATGGAGCTCATCATGATCACTATGAGCAATCAAGTGGAGTTTTGCTGAATATGGGTGTGCAGGCAGAACTTCCTGATACCAGCTAGATAAAAAACAGCTTAGCAGCTGGGGGTATGACTACTGAATCCATCATTAACTGATTCTCTTATCACATACACATGCTCCTACAAAAAGATATTATAACCAAATTACTTAATTTATGACCTGACCAATAGGAATTTCTACTTGATAATAGCATTACAGTTCCTAATTACAGCAGTTATTAGGTGCTTCTAGACAAACAAACTGGCAATTTAGGTGCAGTTTGACTTTAGGTACCAGAGTGCTGTTCAGTTCTTTCTGGAGAGGTCTAGAAGAAAAATCTGTCAGGCAGAGGGTGAGAAAACATCAGGAAAAAGTTCTAGAGCCATGTGAGTGCATTTTGAGTAATGACAAAGGACTCCATTTTTCAGATAAGATACTTGGCTTTATAGGACTCTCTAGATATGAGCAGGTTCCATAGGAGGATTCACACTCATCATCTATTAAAGCATTTGGTCATTGTGGTGTCTAAAAGCAAAATCATGGTAAGAGATCTTTTTTTCATTCTGTTATAGTCATCTGCTCCCTGCCACACCTATCAAGCCCACAGATATTTCTGAAGCACTTAGGAGACTCCAGGGAAGTGAAAGCTGTGTTTGAAGGAACTGAGGAATTTTTTTCTCTCTATAATGGTTGTCTTCTGCATCTTTTAGTACATCCCCTCAGAGTCAGCCTAATGAACCAAATCTTGGGAAATGGAAATGCAGGATCCTGCCAATGGAAAACCTTGGCTTGAGTTGGCAGATAAATAAACCATCGAGCATTAGTGGCAGACTGCAAAATTACAAGATAAATATTAAATTTTCTTGAAAATTTAAAAAAATAATGCATTTCTCCTTTCTGTTGATTTACTGAATACTCTTATGACAGACTAAACGTAGAGGAAACACATAAGGCTGTTTTCCTCAAAACAAAAATACCATTTAATAATTGTTTTAGTTTCCTGAGTTCTGATTTCTTTCACTTAACACAATTGTAAAATAATTGAAAAACCCTCTAATATATGCTTGCTTATTGCCTTGGGGAGTCTACTCTGGAAACTTGATCTTTTCAGCAACAAAGAAGCAGCTGTTAGAAATGAGCATTGTTCTTGTTTCTGTTTCTCTCTTCTCCTGGTCTCCATGTCCCAGCTAGTAACAAGCAGGATGTTGCAGACCACAGCAAAAAGATCTGAGCCCATCTTTCTCTTCCTCTGTTCTTCAAAAATTGTGTTTTAAAGGTCACCTTAGTTGCAGATATGTTTGTAGCTGTCTTATATCCTTTGCTAAATGGAGTTTAGTCTGATTTGTCATCCAAGATCTTAGTCATCTGGATGAGAAAATCTGTAGTACATTTTGTATTCTGGATAAGCTCCAAGTATATTCTGCCTGGCTCAATTGACTCAGTGCCACCAACAGACTGATAGAGTTTTTGCTTCCAGTTCTTCAATTTGGAATACTATTGTTGTCCACCACTGAAACAGCCAGTTCATGGTGGTCACTGGGCAAAAATGGTAGTGGCTGAAAAGGTAGGCTGTCCTGGGCCAGGCACACAACACCCAGCAACACAGTGCTGGCTGGTGGTCTGGCCTCACTAGCTTAGGGGATATTGTCAAGGTCACTAGAAAGCTTTCACAAGGATGATAGGTGCATAGACTGTGTCCAGACTGTTTTTTGAGCATGAAATTTTCCTCATCTTTCCCCTGTTTGGAAACAGTTTCATAAAGCATGAAGAAGAACTATAGGAGAAATATTACAAGGAAAGCTCTGTCTATGGGGAGGAAGAGATGTAAATTAATTTTGAAAGGCATCTGTAGTTTACTATGTTCCATATTTGCATATTATGTAGCTTACTTAGCAGTGCCTTTCAGGGTTTGGCTGAAGTCTGTGGCAGAGATTGGTGGCTGAGATTTCTCACACCTTGGTATCTGTCTTACTATAGAAAATAGGATTAACTGAAGAATAGTGAGGTAAATACATTAAATATATTATTATAAAGTGGGGAAGAACAAGGGGATAGATGGGGAATACAGAATTGAAAATATGCAAAGTATGTTTTAAGCAGGACATTCAGTCTGGAAAGCTGTGCATATAAAAATGAGTAGCCTGCACTTTGAAAGTCATTATTCATAGAGAAATCACATTCTGATTTGCATTTTGTATGGAGTTTTCTTTACTATTTTGTAGACTCAAAGAAGTTCTCTAAGTGCTTATAAGAAGTTACATTACTTCTAAAAGTGCTTAATTTTATTTAATAACTATTTTTATACTGATCTCTTTTTGATCAAGCTTGTATTTAAGCCTGAACAGATGGTAGTAGAGCTAGCTTAGGTGAACTACAGCTGCCTTTGGCTCTTCCAAACTGTTGGTAGCAATTTTAATTTTTTCCGTCTTAGGACCAAAGTTTTCAAATGCATTTTAACTTTCAAATGTTACTATTTTTTGAAAAGGTATTGAGTGTCCAATATCTACTTGAATGTGCTTATGTCTGGATGAAGCAGTCTAATATTAAGCCAAAAACCTGGATTTGGGCTTAATGTGCTGGCAGTTATGAGATGATGCTGGAGTGATCCTACAAGGGTCAGCTTGAAAAGCTTAGGTTTTTTGGCTTTATGCAGTGAAATATGATTGCATAGGATGCTGAACTGTGGAAATACATTACTGTGGGACAGACACAGTGAAGGGCTTCCAGACATGCTGAGGAGCTCAGCTTGAGGTTTTGGATTTCTCTCAAGCTCTTGATGAGCTCATTGGTCACAGCCAGCAGGAACTGAAAGCAATGAGTGCCTCATCACTGTGTTAGCGGGGGCAGAGGCAACCCAAACAGTCCATGCAGAACAGATTAGCCTGGAAAGATTCCCAGGAATGAAAAGTATAAAAGCAGAGATTATACCTCCTTCCAGCAGGGTGGTGGTGAAGGCAGGCCTTGAATTCCCCCTTGAAGCATGTGCTCCGAGCATGGACATGGCAAAAAGTGCTCTCCTGCATGGAGTGGCCTTGCTTCTTCCTTCTGAGGTGTTTGTGCTGGCCACAGTGTCGAGATTGCCCAGCCAGCTCCTGCTAGGCCATAAAATAGTCTCTGAAGGACACTATTTCTTTTGGCCAGGAAAAGGTGCTAATATACCATAGCTGAGGGATTTGTAAAGATCCTGTAAAAATCTAATGTCAAATGCTTCAGTTTGCGATGGGAGTTCAGTAGATTAACTTTTGTGTGCCTATGAAAAGCGCAATCTGTGCTATTCATTTGAGAATTTTAAGTGGCAGATTCATAGGTTCTGAAGAGCCCTTTCTTGAAATAATGGTTTGTGGATTTTTAAAAGCTCTTAAGTTCCGTATTGGAATATTGCTTCTGAAGGAAAGAAATCTTTATTCTGACTCTAGTGTGTATTAAGAGATTTCCCATGCTTACAGGAAAGAGCTGTGCAGTGTTCAAGTTGGGAAACCTAGTTCTGCTGCACTTAGCACATATAATTTAATAATATTTCTGCCCCTATTTGTCTTTGAATAAACCAGAAAGAAAACAACACAAGGCTTAATTTTCTAATATCTCTGATGTTGACTTGAAACTTCCAGTTTAGATGAATATCTTTTGGAAGAAGAGAGGAGAGAAGAAAAAGTTTGAAAAGCTTGTTTTTTGGCATGTAGGCTGAGGGTTGGAGGTTTGGGGTTTTTAACCTCTGTGGAAGCCTGGGCAAGTCACTGGGAAGCAAAAGCCTGTGACTTATCCCACAGCTACTGGGCAAGCATCTAAATGGAGTTAGTGGAGGATGGATGACCCTTCAGAGGCTGGAGAAGCCTTTCTGCTTTGATTGCTCACCATCACAGCATGGGTGATTATTCATGTTTTCCCAGTGTCAGTTGTTTCTCTCAGTGATAAAACAAAGCAATGGCTCTTATAGGCAGGGATGGTGATTTTCAGGGCCAGATTGGTAACCCTTGTGATGCTGCTGAAAAGGAAATATTTAACTGTCTCTGTGCAGGTTGACCACCTTATCAGTTTTCCATGCATCCTGAGTGGTTTCACAAGCTATTGCAATTCAGTTGCTGAAAATGTTTTTCCACTCTTTTAAAAATACATACTTAAATGTAATTTGTTAAATGAGGTCCTTACCATTGCTTCTTGAGAACCATGTTGGTCTAGGGCAAGTTTATCAAGGTACAAACCATAGAATAATCAAATTTGAAATGAAAATGCAATTAAGTATTAACTTTGAAAACACCAATAGTTCTGCTGTAATAAGTTTATCTTCATGCCTGCAAGCAGTTTTCTAATGGAAAAAAAAGTATTAAATTGTGTTTATGACATATTATGGCATTTCCAGCATTTCATTGCATAATAATATTCCCATGTTAGGGAAAAAATCTGTTTCCTTGCATTTAAGCATGAGAACGTTTCTTTGATGTTCAAGAGTTCATTTTAAAATGAAATTTTACAGTCCTTACCACCATTCATTTATAAAACCTGGCAGGATTTTATTAAAAATACTTCTAATGTATTTGTGGTAATTTATGCTTCTTTGTCCAAACAATTGAACGTTCAATTTAATTTAGAGAAGCCTGTGATGATTAAAATATGAAAAACCCAACTAATGCAAAAGCTGAGTTTCATCTGTAATGCAATTAATATAATGAAATTCCTTCTGAGATTAAGCGTAGATCCTGTATCTATATGTAATTTTTGTAATTTTCTCAGGTAATGAGTTAAAATATTTAAAGAAAGTTTATAGAGTTTAACTTCAGAGCTTTTCTGCTTATCATTTTCTAGATTTTATGCAATCTACCAACTATGTTGCAATACAATCTTAATAATACATGATATTTTCATTTTATTTGGTAATGTGTACACATTTAAAATAATGGAAGAACAGTTCTTCAGCACTCATCGATGATTCACAGCAGTGCTGCACAGTGTACTTGAAATTCATTTCTAATATCATCTGCAGCTGTTATAATGGTGCATTGTACATTTGCAGGCTGAGATCACTTGGAAATAAAAACAAGATTTAAAATCTTTCCAAATAGTAAATAAGCAAAGAATTATGTTCTTCATGCTCTTTACTGCAGATGCTTTTAAGGTTACTTCAAAACACCTCAGGGCCTACCTAGTAGTTTATAGATAATAATATCCAATTAAATGATATAATTTTCCTCCACACATCATCTCCCTGGAACAGTCTGGTGGATGGGGAACCAAACACAGCATGTGGAGATTTTGTTTTTGTTGATTCAGTGTCAATAAATTCTCTCTGCTACCGGATTTCTGGCAAACGAATCTTTTTTTTTAATTTTTTTCCTTCTCCCCCTCAGGATTTAGAAAACAATTTATTTTTTAAGGGGACTGGTAGTAGAAATAAGCTTTATATGCTAGCAATGATATGGGAAAATTATCCTTACTCAATCATGTACCTTGCACAATTTTTACAGCTATTTCCAACATATTACTGAGTATTTATCTTAATGGTTATTGCTGACATTTGTAAGTACTGTGTACTGTTCATAACCACTTGTAACTGTCCACAATACACTTTCTGTGCATGTGGGTGTTACAACAAACTTATTTTTAATCCTATGAATGTCATTGTGTGCTTCTGGGAGCTAATTTCTCTACCCTAGCAATTTCCTCTGCCTCCTCTTTGCTCCTGCTGGGTTTGGAAGCAGACACGTGCCTGACTCAGGCTGTCACCCATCCGCTGTCCCCTTGTCCTCCCACCGCAGTGCAAGGAGTGCCTGCCACTCAATGGACACCCTGTGGCTGCTCCTCAGGACTTGGAGCACTCCTGAAGGAGAAGTTATTGTTTCAGCAGGAATTGTGGCCCCCACAGTGTTCATTAGATATTTTATTGGGAAAATCTAAAATACTCTTCTGCAGAAATCATCTTCAGCTGTGAATAAGGATGGTTCAAAAAAGTTTCTAATGGAATTGCAAGTTGAAGTTTCTGAGCCTGGAACTGGACTCTTTGTAGCTGTCACTCCCCATGTGCTCATTTTGGGAAAAAATCTTTATTCTCTGAGGCTTTTCTCACTGAGGCCTTATTTTGATATTTAGTAATATTTACAGTTTAAACTGTCCTGTTTGGAAGTGAGCAAATCAGAAATGTGGCATTGTTTCTGCTTTCTGCCTGACTAAATATACAAACTCTTTGTTAAAGCAGACCCATGGATTACGTTGATTTGCCAAAGTGGGTTTTGTTAGTAATAAAACAAGGTGAAGTCTCTTTGTTACAGGGCAATAATATTGCAAGTTTGACAAACATGATTTGTGTAGACAGAAAATAGTGTGTGGATCATAAATAGCTAAGGAAAATAACATAAATCATAGTAGGGCATAATGTAATGTACTGCAATTTCTTCCATGTTGTTTTCTTTGCCAGACAGAATTCCTTCTAATAGTAAAAACTATGGAAAACTTTTTCTATTTTTTCAATAGTAGTGTGAACAGCATGGAATATTAAAGAAATTATACTACAGAGAGAAGGCATTGCAGTTCTAAAAAAAGATAAGCGATTGTGTAGAGTATGAGAACGTGAATCACTGAAAATCAGTGTATCAAGACAGTGGTGCACTTAGTGGAAGTGTGATTTCAGGGCTAGAGCTGTTTAGCATTAGCCAGAAATCAGGTATAATGTTAGAATTTTAGGGTGTTTTAGTTTAAGTCATATAACATTTACACTTGCTCCATTTACACTTGTGGAAAGAGACTGGATTGATTTTTATATTGATTAGCAGTTTACTCAGGGGTTTTTGACTGCACCAGGATCTGATGCTTTTCCAATAATTCCTTCATAAAAAGTAATAAACTGCAGTAAATCTGATTACACCCAAACTTAGTTCTTTGAGAATCAGTAGTATTTTAATAAAATAAATGTATTGTTATCTCTTCCACTGGGGTTTTTCCTTTGAGAAAACACAGATATCTGAACATTGTGTGAACTGAGCAGGTCTGACTCTGTAACATTTTAAGCTTTTTGTATATCATATAGTTTGCCACAATATGCAAGGAGGTGATGTTTTGGGGCAAACTGTTGAATTCCTGTGGGTCATCATTTTGATGCGGTTAATTACATGAACAGTTATAAGCTTAAGGTATTCTGTTCCTTTTGGCAAATATGCATCAATGCATGAAATTGTAGAGAGCGCTCTGGATTTTCCTACATGAAATTTCTTTCCTTCCTTACTGCATTTCAAAAAATCTTCCTCACTTGTATTTCCCTTTGTAATTGTCTTTGCTATAGGAATAGTAGTGTGTTCAAAGGCAGTCATTCAATTTTGATAACATGACAACTGTAATATTTTTTTTCTTGTGATCAGATCTCTGTTTCTCTTAGGTTTTGGTACCTTCCCATAACAAATGCCATGGGCTGCAGAATCCTTAATGTTAAGATGGTGCTTTAATTAAGAGATAGGCAGCCAGTGAATTAGAAATGCTGATCCTCAGATGCCAAACTGGAACTTTGATTAGTCATTAGCAATGAATACAAAAGCCATATGAAAACATCTTCTTCACGCATAGATAAATATTATGTATCATGCCTGTCTCTTTTGAAGCAAATCCCTCCTGTTCTCTGAACAAATGACCAGCAGCCAACATGTGGCACAGTGGCAGCAAGCAGTGCAGTGATCCATGAAATATTATGGCAGTTATGTAAGGATGAAGGACATAAAATAATACATATATCAAGTGCCTTGCATAGACAGCAGTAGCTGGAGTTTACCTGGGCCAATCTTTCAAGTATCAGTTTTTCTCACAGTGCATCCCATTTCCTAGTGGATAATCTAGTCTGTGTGGTTTCTCTAAAGCCCCATTCAGCTGTGGGATCTCTCTCACTGAGGTGAGCAGGCCAACATCACTGCATTTTTCATGTGCTTTTTCAAGTGATCTCTGCTACCAGAGCCACAGGTGGTGCCAGGTGGGAGCTGCAGCTCCAGGCTTCTCCTAGGACTGTTTGGGCTCCTCATGGGGAGGAGGCAGGTCCATAGAACAAGGCTTTAAAGTGCCAAACTGGCAGCCACCATGCACCCCCAGCCCTCGGGGGGAAGCGCAGGGCTGTGCCAATTCAGGGAGCGTGCCAGAGCTTTGCAGGGTCACTCCCACCTAAGCAGCCTCGGGGGCAGGAGCTCACCAGTGGGACAGGGCCGGGATGGCTGGGCCAAGGGGTTTCTTGCCATCCTCTGAGTGGAAGTACTGGAGCATGGAAAGCTGGAACCTGGAGGATGGTGGCGATGAATGGCTGTGCTGGCATGGCGGGATAACAGGCTGCAATAGCTCTGATGTTGTAATAACCCCTGTAAGTATAAATTAGCCATTTATCACAGTAATTGTATAAACATTGTAAAAACATTGATTAACAGTCATTTGTGTGTTTTTCAGCTATTTTTGTATTATATAGCTGAACTTTAACAGTGATAACAATGTGAAAAAAACAATAGTATTCTGAACAAAGTTTAAATTCATAAGGGGCCTATTTTACAACTTGATTTTAATCCTTAACTGTTTGATTTACTTTCTATTTAGGAAATCCATCATGTTCTCAAAGAGCAACTACTGTAAATTTTGAGACAGGGTAAAAAAAGGAAACCACATCATCCACAGAAACAATGAACTTGAGCCCCTGATTTAAATTCAAAGCTCAATTCAGCCTTAACTATAGAGCTGCAGCTGGCACCTCATAACACTTAAGTGGTTTGTTGAATTTATCCTCAATGTCCACAAATGCAGTTATAAACTTTCTTTAGAGCTTCATTTCTCTTCAGTGTCTGCCCATGGTTTCAGACCTTCTGCAGATTTCCCAATAGCCCTGTTTCCCTGGGTGCGTGGAAAGTTTGGTAGCAAACCTGCAAACATCCCGTGTATTCAGCTCTCTGCAGCTGTGCAAACAGCACAGTGCATTTCCAATATTCTGCTTTAAACATGCACATGGATAATTGAGCTTCAAAGCAACAGCTCTGCTAATTCTTTTATGAAGATGCAAATTACTAGTGTGACTTCTCACCAGATTGGGGTCTTATTGGAACAATCAGTCTGATCTAAATCCTCCCCAAGGCAAGAGCACAGTTGGGGGTATTTCTGCAAGTCTAATCCATACTTTCCTCACTGGCAGGGTGCAAAACTAATAGTAGCCTGGAGTCAGCAAAGTTTTCACATGCAAATCCCAATACTCAAGTTACCTCCCCTAATAATCTACATTATTCTGGTATTAGGTGCAGGGATCAAGCATCAAGATAAAAGTTTAAACAAGAAAAAAAACAACAAAGTCTTTACAAAGGTTTAGTATGGAAAGATGGAGTATTTATTAAATTCAGTGCTTTCTTTCAGCAAAATTGTGCTTAATGTTTGCTAAACTATGTGACATATTTGGCTCCAGTATACATATTTTCTGGTATCTTTTTTAAAATTATTCTTAACTTGATAAATGCTTGGCATCTTGTCCTCTGACCATTACCATTGTATTGCCAGCTTTTAAATAAAAGGTTGAAAAATACATTATGTTCCTCAAAGGCAGCCAAGGCAATTTACCATCCCCCTTTCCCATTCACAGATATGAAAGTTAAACTTCTAGCTATTGGGAAGTCCAACACTAATTAATTCAATGTAGAAAATTAAGTCCCAGGAGGAATAAATAGCTTTGGTTATGCCTTCACAATTATGCCTATCTCCACAAATGCACCTAAAAAGAGCTGAAGTAACAATTTTTTTTTAAAGCAAGATATTGTGAACACTTGTAAATAAGTGCAAATTTCAACTTTAAAATGCAATTTAAATTTCCCTGGAAGACCACATGAAAACTTATTTCCCATATTTCCAAGTAGCTGGTTATTTGTGATACAGGAAGAGAACCTTTTTTTTCAGTCATTTGCAGCACCTTTTATGGTCTTTCCATCTGAAATTCATATGTGTGTATGTGTAGAGGGAACTGTCTGTTGTCCAGTCTGAAACGTGACTAGGTTTTTCACATGCTTTGACAAGTTGCAAAGTTCTCAAAGGGAATTACATACAAGACAGCAGTGCTGGTTTTGGGTGGGGTAATTTTCTTCACAGCAGCTGCTCTGGGGCTGTGTTTTGGATTTGTGCTGAGAACAGTGTTGATAACAGGGATGTTTCAGCTGTTGCTGAGCATCCCTTGCACAGCATCAAGGCCATTTCTGTTCCTCACCCACCCCACCAGTGAGGAGGTTGGGAGGGCACAAGGAGTTGGGAGGGGACACAGCCAGGACAGCTGACCCCAACTGACCCAAGGGATATCCCAGACTGTATGGGGTCATGCTTACCATATAAAGCTGGGGGAAAGAGAAGCAGGGCGACGTTCAGAGTTCTGATATTTTGTCTTCCCAAGTCACCATAATGTGTGATGAAGCGCTGCTTACCTGGAGATGGCTGAATGCCTGCCTGCCTGTGGGAAGTACTGAAGGAATTCCTTGTTTTGCTTTGCTTGCCTGCATGTGTGGCNTTTGTGTGCCTGCATGTGTGGCTTTTGCTTTACTTATAAAACTGTTTTTATCTCAACCCACAAGTTTTTTCACTTTTACTCTTCTGATTCTCTCCCCCATCCACAAGGAAGTAGTGAGTGAGTATCTGTGGGGTGCTTAGTTGCCATCTAGGGTAAAATTATGACAGCCCTTTTTGGTGCTCATTGAGGAGCTCAAAGGGTTTGAAATAATGACAAGTCTGATTGGAATGTGCTAGGTGGAATTTATAGCTGTTCTTGCTGTTTGGCTATTAATTGGCAGGCTCCTGTGCTTGCCATGGGGCTCTCTCACCTCACTGTGCATTAGAGCCCAGAGCTCCTCAGTGGCTGCTTTTTGCTTTGGCTGCAGCTGCAGCCTGAGCTGCTGATCCCTCACTCTGGGATGTTCTGACCCCGCCACTGGCCATGGCCTGGGCTGGCCTTGGCCGGGGCAGCGCTGCTGTTCCTGTGCTGCTGGACTGGACATGCTGGACTCCACTGTGGACTCGAGCCGGAGGGACGGTGACCTGTGGGTGAGTCCATGGTGGAACAGGCACATCTGGGCGTGCCTGTGCCGTGAAAAAGCCCACACCAGAGCAGGTACATCCTGAAGTGTCTGTGGCCGTGGCTGTGTCCGTGCCACAGCAGGTGCAGCCCTCAAGGCCTCGGGGCCCAGGGACGTGTCCGTGGCTGCTGCAGGTGCCCCTTGAAGCACAGAGGCTGTTCATGAGGCCGTGCTGGAGCACCCCAAAGCGTGTGGCCATGGATAAACCCAGAGTAGGACTGCAGGGACTGCAGCCGGGCCGAGGCCCTGTTTGCTTTCTGAGGGGACGGTGGCTGTGGGTGAGGCCGTGCTGGAGCAGCTCTAACTCTGAGGGCACTGAGGCCCATGGACAGGGCCATGCTGGAACAGCTGGCCCTCAGAGCCATGGTGGCTGTGGATAAATCCATGCAGCAGCACGAGTGCTCCTGAAGAGACTGTGGCTCACAGATATGGCTCCACTTGGGGCAGGTACACCCCTGAGGGATGTGTTCTTTTGATAAATCCAAGCCAGAACAGGGGTAAGGGCAGGAGTTAATTGCAATGTTAAACATGATGGTCCAGTCCAAAGGAACTGGGAGTGGACATTATAATGGAAATAGCTTTAAATTGCTGAATTGCATTTTATGGAATTACTGTAGCAGGAGCCACCTGAGCCAAAGAACGACAAGCCTTAGATGAAGCTTAGTTGCCATCCGGGGTTAAACCATGAAAATGATAAAGGATGAAGAATGGAATGAGAATTTTGTTTCATGGTGTGGATGTGGCAACAGAGGTACTTCTGGCAGCTCATTGGTTCATACCTTACTTGCATTAATAGTGGGGCAGTAACCGATTGTCCTGTATAGTACCATTGTGCCCCTTGAAAATCAGTCAGATTTTATCAAGGAGAAAAAACCTCTCCTCCCTGTGCAGTACCAGTTCTGTGCATTAGAGCTGGAGCACCACTGAGCAGGCACAGAGAGCGGGAGTTAGACATGTAGTATGTACCATTTACTTATTTATTCATTATCTCTTTTATCTCATCTCCTCTCTACTCTTTGATTGGGGACTCTCTACATTTTTTATTTTACCTCCTTGTGCTCCATTTCCCAATCTTTTTTTTTTCCCTACTGTTATTTTCCTCCTATTTTCCTTTTTCTACTGTTATTTATTTTTGAAGCAAAAAATACATCAGAGATGCTTCAAGTTTGAAGTGAACTTTAAAACATACCATCTTTGAGGGACTTCTGGGCTGATGTGGATTCACTTCCTTTGGTGAGGAAGATGGGATGGGCCCAGCATGTCTGGCTGGTCACACAGCGTTGGCAAGCAAAGTATTGTCCCCAGCAAAAACCAGAACAGAATAGGGGCAGCCTGGTGGGAGCTGCTCATGGGAGCTAAAAAAGCACCTGATACTTAACCACTGCCACCATGCATCTGCCTCACTGATGGAAACAGAAATACTTTAAACATAATCTGAATTTTTCCCAAGCCTCACTATTTGGTAGGTAAACAAGAGAAAACTGTGGGTGATAGAAAGCCCACAGTAACAGACATGCTCTTGTAGTGTCCTACTAGCAAGCAGCATGGAGGTGAGTGATGGTGACCTTCAGAAGCTGCATGGAAAGCATAATGCAGCTTCCCTGCTAGGGCAATACCATGAAAACAAATCATGTGAGCTGGGGAGAGGGAAGTCAGGAGGTGGTGATTCCCAGGGCACTCCCCAGCAACCAGCAGAGGAGCAGGAGTTTGTGTGAGCAATCCTACTGCAAACACACGTGCTCTTGCACCCTTCTAGGAGTTTACCATGCCACCAAATTATCTTCTTAATAGAAAGGAAGTGCTAAAAGCGGGTGCAGCCATGTGCAAGCATCCCTGAAAGACATGGCCTGCTGGCACTTCTTTAAATCTGGCATTTAAAATTGCTCAGACAGATGGAATGAAAGTATGTAATAAAATGTGACATTTTATTTTATCATCTACATTTGTTAAGTGAATACTTCTGATCTTTCCCACTTTCAGTAGCACTGAGTGCAAGTCAGATTCTGACAATTTGCAGTTTATAAAAACCAACTCCAGGGGTCAGACAGAAAAACAATAAGTAATAATTAATTACAGGATACACATTCACCCACAGAATCTGGTTATGGTGTGTGACAGCTCAGCCTAACAGAAAAAAAGACATGATTCCAAAAAGTCACAGCTTTATAGTCAATGATTTACAGGCTGCTTCTCAGTACCATTTATCTACTTTGTGGTCTTCCTTGTATATATATTTCTAAGTATCAAGGTTTTACTAGGAATTTAGAAGAAAAAATATATTTGTTTTCCTCTTAAGTTAGTCACACTTGTTTTCTTTGGTGTGTAACATAGTACCTTCCCTTGGTCCTCTTCAAAGCACAGCTCCGTTAGGTAAATGTTGTCTCTCCCTCTTGATGTTTCTCTCCCTGCTGCCCTGGACACACTCCCAGAGCCTCTGCAGAGCACAGGTACAGCTGGCAGTTCTCACAGACTGCAGCAGATTGCCACACTCATTTCACTCCCAATTTTGTTGCTCAAGAGGAGCAAACCCTGAGGGTCAGCACTCTCAGCTTAGCACTGCTAATGAAAGGAGGAGGTGGAAAACTGACATAAGTACAGACTGAGCCCTGATGCTTTGAAAGATTACCCCATTCCTCCTTTTACAATTTGGTCAGGGATTTCAGCAGCCTGGAAAATCACTTAATGTTCATTTACTGCTAAATTTGGAATATTAAGCAGTAAATGATCGAACTTTTAATTTGCAATTAAAAAGAGCCTTCTCACTGCAAGAGAAATTTCATTGAGAACTAACTTCGTATCTGACAATATTTTGCAAACAGCTTTACTGCAGTTTACAGATTACACTTTAATGGGGCCTAGCCCTGAGTTTGCAATGAGTACTTGCTCCTGCTACAAACACAAATAGCCTGCACCCTAGGACATACCAAAATACCTGTGCGGAGGTAAATTTTAATTCCAATGTAGCAGCAAGTAGGAATTTCAACTTCAGGGCAGAAACTGCTGTGTTTATGCTTTCTCAACAAAACTGAAACACACCTGGGCCTTGAAAGCTGATAATCTAAGAATTGCAGTGTTTACATAGATACACAAATGCCTGCAATCAAATAACCGTGCTGCTACTAAAACTTGTTGTCACTTTTTTATTTCTGGTACCAATTTTTCCATCAAGACACCAAAGCAGCCAAGAAAGTACTGCCACCTGTTTATAAGGTGTAGAAATGTGACCTCCCAATCCTGCCTGGTTTCAAACTCCTGAGAGCTCAGCCCCTCATTCCCCAAAGTGAAAAAAGAGAGAGATCAACACACCCTGGCTGCCACTGTTGGCTGAAAAATACATGCCTGACTACAAGTGAAGGCTCTGGTTTGCATGTCTGCACTCCAGGATCAGTGCTGCAAGGAAAACCCCAGTATTGTTGTTGCTCTTGTATTGGTGTTATCTCTGGCTGTGTAGAATCATAGAACCATAGAATGGTTTGGATTGCAAGAGACCTTAAAGATCACCTTTAAGGGCAGGGCCACCTTCCACTAGACCAGGGTCCCATCCGACCTGGCCTGGAACACTTCCAGGAATGGGGCATCCACAACTTCTTTGGGCAGCCTGCTGCAGTGCCTCACCACTCTCACAGAGAAGAATGTAAATCATACTTAGAACATTTCACTTTTAAGGAACGTGTCACTTGGGGTAACCTGTGCTGTTCGGTGGTGCTGAGGAGCAAAGGCAGTAACTGAATGAAGAGAGCATGACAGCCCATTGACTCTCATGTCCTTCCTTTCCAAGCAGTGTAAAAAATATCCACTTATTTGGTGGGTATTTTCTTCTCTATCAGAACTTGTGAAGTGAGCTTTGAGGAGTATTTTCAAGAAGCCAGTTGCAAATGGGGACATTTTCAGCAAATGCACCAAACACCAGGTAAGAAGAAGTGCTTCCATCAGGGGATGGTTGGATGAAAGTTGAGGTTTTGCCACTTGGGCTTTTGGTTGCACCTCTGAACAACACTCAGACCAAGAATTATTTGCAAAAATTATTCAGCAACACATTTCAAATAATGAATATTTCAAGTGAATTATTATGGGCCATACTTGAATAGGAAAAGAAGCAAAATAGTTGATAAATTATTCATGCAGCTTTAGCACTGATGTAATAAATATTACATGGTGTCAGAGGGAAATGAAGAATTTTGAAATGAAGAAAGAAATTAACTATGAAGGAAAAGCACCTGAAAATTGGAGAAGGTGAATGCAAAGATTTGAGATCTGTGAATAACAATAAAGAGACTTAACAGGGGGAAATAAAAAGGGTGACAACTCTGAGTCACTTCGAGAGGCAAAATACTCTTCTTCTTTAGTTCTTTCTCTACAGAGAATACACAAACTTCTCAAACCTCCTTCAGCTCTGTCTAAAAACAAAATGAAGGAAACAAAAGAAGACCCCCTAGAGTCAGCTGGTGGGAACATATCTAGGTCTCACTAAGGGAGTTACATGATCAGAAGTACTTATTTACAAAAGGGCTGTAGCATTTGGAGAAAAATACCATTTTGTCACCACCAAAGTGACTTTTCTCAACAGCTTAATATTGAAGTAGGACACAGGATTGTGTATTTCTTAAGGACAGAATCCATAAGGCTTTTGTTCCCTGATCATGGCTGAATGGTCAGTCAAATCTGCTTTGACATACTGCATCAAGGAGCTTGTATCAAGAAGCAGCAACGTTAGTTTCAGGTTTGCTCTCTTGCTCAGATGCATTGTGTACAGATTCTCATTAGTCTTATCAGTTGGCTCTTCATTTTGACATTAAACATTTTTTTAACTCTTATTTTTGTGTGAGAGAGGAATTTAACCTTCGTTTTCCCATCCAAATAATTTCTTATTGCCCGTTCTTTTACAACAGTAAGTAGAAAATGGGAGAGAAGAAAGAAGTTGAAAAAATCCCAACATATTCCAAACTGATTTTGAAACAAAATTTTTTTCTAAAAGTGGAAATGGACACACGTTACACGTTTTCTTCCTACTGACAATGGACTTGGGCTTCTTTTAACCTCAGGAGTAACATATTAAAATGAAATGTTTTACGTTCATCATTTCCGTAAATGTCTCATTTACAAAATCTGTCATGGGCACACCAGTCGCCTCCTCATTGGACATTTACCAACCTTGGCATATCAATCCATCTCTTGCACATCTGCTCAGAAAATGTAATTAGTTATACCCATATGCTGCAGAAGTACATGATAAAACTTCAGAAACAGAAAATGCCAAGAGACTTGACAGCCTTTCTCCTTCCTACTATGTGTATTTTGTTGAAGACTTAGGAAAGTGAGAAGCTTTTCTTGCCCTCTGCCACAGGGTGGGGATATCACCGTGTCCTAAGCAACTTCCAGAGATAAGGCAAAGGAATTTTGAATTTGTTCTAATACTGTTCATTTTGGAACAATAATTTATGCTTTAAAAATACATAGTATTCCCCAAATAGGCACATCTTTTCCCTGGTCATTAACATACTTATGAACATATCCTTGCAAGGAAGTGCTACATAAGATGGACAGGGAGCCTCATCCAGAAGTTTTGACATGGGAGCCAAAGATGAGAGGCTCTTGCTACACCAAATGACACTCATATGCAGCAAATATGGAAAATCTAAGCTTGTTGATCAGCTTTTTGACAGCTGTGCTCAAGTTTGCTGGCAAGTGGCAAAGGAGAGAGGGACTTAGAATCCCAAAGGCAGCTCTGCCTCAGCAACCAGAATTTGGTTCAATGGCACCTTTGTGCCACTGGCTTGTGGGTAGAACTTTTCAGCAATGTTCAGCCCCTGCATTCACTGGACATGTGTCTGCAAAAGGGATGAGCAGAGAGCTGGTGGAACTTCCTTGGACTTTACTCAGGATTCTTTAAAATTTGTGCTTTGTTTTCACTAGACTACATTAATTACCCTACTACAGATGCTGAAATAGAGCTGTTAGAACTGTGATTTATCCACTGATCCCAGCTTCTTCAAAGTTCACCCCAAAGAATGAAATATGCTCTGGATATACTATCGTTCCATCTCCATGGTAAGGGATTTGCAGCTTTTCTCAAAATCTGTTAGAATGAAACATTAGTTAAGTTTTTCATGGACAGTACATTATCAGCCTCAGTTGGTAGCATGCTTAAAACCCAAGATTATATTTCAATTCACAAGAGATCTGAGCTTTCAACAGGACCTCACATTGTGGATCAGAAGCCACTGTTACTAGTAAAATAATACAGAACAAATCAAATTCTGAAAATGCTGAATTCTCTCAACTCTGTTTTCTTGTTTTCTTACTGAAATCCAAAGCAATGTGTCCCTGTTCACTATATGAACAAAGTCATGGTGATCTGGCATTACAGAAACACCATTTTACGTTCATCTCTGATGTACCACATTTAGTTGTTGTTTATGTTGTTTAATGGCTGTAGATTTTTCTTAAAAAAACCCCAAACCCACTTCCAATTTATTAGCATTCTTTTACTTCAGTAGGGGGTTCAAAATCAAAGCTGCTGCACCTCTCAACCTCCACCTTTTCTTTTAGGATTAACTGGGAAAAAATAAAAGCTCTCATAATTATAGAGATTTAGCTTTCTTTATAAACTGGCTATTTTAAGATCTGTTTACAAGATCACAATATGAAACATCATTCAAAAACAGTGTGAATTGATTACATTCTTCTGAAGAACATGTAGCAGTAGAATATGCATTTGTAGCTGTTACACTGCCCTATAATTAAGACGTTATTGCTTCCCTTCTAAACATGTTGCCCCTGCTGAAGAACAGCTGAGATAATTTAAATGAGACAATGGAAAATGCTGCCCCCTCCTCCAAAAATTCACCCTCCAACCTTTTAAAAAAAGGTGGCAGAAAGACTGGTCACTACCAAATATAGGAGTAAGTCAAGATACTGATTATAGTTTTCTGCTCCTGTTTCTTTTTAATCAGCACATTTTCCCCAAATACTATTAATAATTTGAATGTTGCTTAGTTAGGGGACTTCGTGTTAGAACAGCTGAATAGTCTTTGGATTTTTCATTTATTTTCATGGATTTTGGATCACAGCATGGTGATGGTGTGGTCAACAATCATATCGGGAATGTTCATGTATCCCAGAATGAACGAACAAACCAAAAAACCTGAGAGGCACTATATAAATCAGTTGCATGCTTAGAATTAATCAGACTTGTTTCTGCTCTGAACTGATCTTATTTTTTAAAATGAAAATTAATACTAATAAATGAATAAAATAGCTGTGCCACAAATAATGAATTAGAACAATCTAATATCTGGATCCGTGCCATTGGAGAGGGAGTCCAAAGGAAAATCTTCAAAACCTTGCAGTTTATTTGTTCTGAATAATACTTTTGATAAATGAGAAGACATATTATAAAGCAGAGATGAAATGAAATTCTTTTCCTTAGAGGTCATCCAGAAGACAAATGCTTCTAAGGGCAAGTGAACATATAGAGCAATAGCATTGATGAGCTTTGTCAAGTTGCAGATGACTTTCCAAGCACTGAAGCCAGAATTCCTATGGCAACCCTCACAACCTTCACACACACACATTTGCTGTAGGTAGCAAGCCATATAATGTAGGAACAGGAAGATTTCAAGTTAAGGGTTAAAAACTAAGCTAAATATGATTTAAACCATGAAAGGAAATATCCTTCTAATTGTATCCAAGGTATTTTTTTCCTTCCATCCTATTTTTTGATTTTCTATATTCTGAAATCTATGTATAAATTGCAATCTAAGTGACAGATGCCAGTTATCATTGTACCACTCCCAGAATCTGAGTAAGAGACAAAGTACAGTACTTCCTTTTGCTCCTTGGCATCTCTCTGAGCACTGGGTAGCCAAGAGAAAGGGAGTAACCTTTCCCTAGTGTGTGCCTGGCTCCCAGCCCTCCACACCCTGTTCTTTGCCACCTCCTCAGTCAGGGGACTCTGTACCCTGTCCCAGTGTGACTGTAAAAGTCCTTATTAAACCTGGGCAAGGTGTGAGGTGTGTGAACAGGAACCAGGGTCAGAAGTGCTTTATAGACGTTATAGAAAGGGAAAAAAAGGTAAAAAACGCCAGGGAATGTCTTCTATTGGTGTCTCTGCATTTTAACCAGATGGGGCATGGGTTTTTTCACGTTGGTAATAAGAATCTGGCTGAGACTTGCCAGGTTGACCCAGTACTGCCATTCTGAATTAGATATTCTGGATAGGGTTGATGATCATCTGTACTGAGTCCCTCTGTTTCAGCGAAAACTCACACATGAAGAAAAGAATAATAGAACTAAAAGGTTCTAGGTTCAGCCTTTAGCAGAAGTGTATTTCTTCATTTGCTGTACCCATATGTGATAAAATGAAGCACAACTGTGTTTGTATAATATTTTAAAATTCTTTTAACAATTGTGTGTCACAGTGCACAATCACCATCACTGAAGATTATAAATTAGTTGATTTTTCTGTTTTAGCACCTCCTCTTTTATATTTCTCCATTAATTTTCTTTCCTACAATCACATGGTAACAAAACAGGTGCAATCACAGGAATAAAGGAATATCTGGAATGCACCAATAAATATTGAACAACTTACTCTACTATGTTAAGCTGTCACAAATAATTCACTTACAAAATCTGTCCTGTCCTGTCAGTGAATGAATGCATGATCTCCAAAGAGCTTTTCTCACGTAGGTATTTTCTTTTCAACCAAATTACAGATCTTTCTCTAACCTTGCTTTAGCTTTGCTTTTATGTCACCTGAGTATCTGCCAGGTTGTTTTGTTTATTGCAAAAAGTATTGCTGGTGGACGAAAGTAGGAGAGGATGTACTGAATTCTTGTAAGAGTTTTTCTCTTAATAATATAATTATTAATTTCCACTCCATTTCATAGACTCATACAGTATTTTTTAGGTTGAAAAGGACCCTCATAAATTTCCCTCTTTTCCTTTTATTAGACAGAAACTTTGGTCTCTTGTGCTATGTATATTGAAGAATCAAGCAGTGAAAAGAGACGAAAAAGCAGTAGCTGTGCTGAAACTTCAGTGAGCTGCTGCTCATTTAGAGACCCTGCCAGCCTTAAGGGCTCAGTACCAGCTTTGTGGGGCCCAAGGAACTCTTACAGCCTCATGGCCAAGAGGTCCTGATCTCCAGAGCAGCTCTCTGGCTTTGTCTTCTAACCTGACAGACAAATAATGCAGTGCCTGAGTGAAAAAACATTTCTCCACTTAGAAGTGAGGAGCTTTGTGATACTTGTACATGTACCAAGCATCTTGCTCAGCTCTCATTTTACATACTATTTCTTTACCTCCTGGTGAAAGCTTAATTTATTATTTAAATGAACACAACTCCAGGGTACAAATAAAAAAAAATAAACATCTTATTTGCTTTCATTTGCAAAAAGAGCCTGGTGAGATGCTTTGCTTTTGCAAAAAGAAGAGAAAATCACATTGTAAAATTGCAGCTATTTAATTTTTGATTAAAGAAGTTCATTCAAAAAGGCAGTTCAGTTGCTCTTTAAGCTGCCATAGTGTTACAACAATTATTTAGAGAACAGCCAATCTTCCCTATGTCACATATTCAATGTTCCTTTGATTCCAAGGAAGTTTCTTAGTTTGGCTGTAAGAGTTATTGGCCATTATATTATTATCTGGCAACTGGTTATTATCTGGCAACTCTTGGTTAAATATTAATGCAGACATAATAATGCTTATTCTTTAATTAAACTTCTAAGCAATACAACTATCAAATGAATTATTCCTGCTGAAAACCCATTGTCATGTCACAGTCTAGGTTAAAAAAATTACACCTCAAATATGGCTTTTTGCCTGTAGGAAAATGAATACGATGTTTTTTTAATATGTTTTTCCAATTATATTTTAGATAAGGGCATCCTCTTTCTGTTCTTAATTTCTTTAATTATGTATCTTACCTAAATCAATATGTACCCCCACTTTTCTGTTCCCCAAAACCTCCTAAATCTGCTGAAAGTTTGTGTCTGTCCCTTTCAGGTTCAGGTGACTTGTTGCCTCTCAGTTCCTCCCTGTGAGGCAGTGGCACCAAAACAGTGGGGGCTGCATCCAAACATTGGTGCAGCTTGGAAAAGCAACACAGTAGGTTTCGTATGAAGTAGGTTTCGGAGGAGTTTCTGGTTCATCCTGCTGGCCAGCATTTCTTTCAGTCACTGTATTCAATAAGGTACCTCTGTGGGATTGCACAGATAAGCTTCTCTCTCTCCATGACGATGGCAGGACCAGTGTAAAGGTGATGGCTGTGTGACAAACTGCCACTTAACAACAGGTCCACAGGGTAAAAGCTTCAAAGCTATGCAGTGCTTTAGGAATGGTTTGCTGTCCAGGTGCTTTCTGCAAAGGTTTTCAATCTCATTCTCTGCACACTCAAGTCAGTCACACCCGTTGGCAGGTAGGAGCTCCTCCATTTGTTAGAAAAAGGGTTATTTAGCCATTTTCTTAGAGTAAATTTAAAACATATCAGAGTAGCCTATTACATACACCTCTGCTCTCATCCATTCTTCTTGAAGTTGCAAAGGACTGTTTGTCCAAAATAGTGGGCAGTGCTGATATGTGATATTAAAATGTGATTTAGACACAGGAAAGAAAACCACTTGATACACCTTCTGGCCTGCAAAGCTCCTGCTGGAAGGTTGATTTAATGATTAATTTATGCCAGCATTATCCTTATTTTAGGGATGCTAGAAGTGAAATCCTGCCCACAGCTATCAGGCAAATGAAAAAAAATTGATACATAAAGCACAAACCTTTTTGAAAGGTCACTATTTGGGCGTAGGCTGACAGCAGCAGGGGCCAGAAGGGCCCATCTTTATTTATTTTTCCTCCGGACATGCATCCTGCCACAGATCAGTTGTGAAGTGATGGAGTCCGTAACAGGCAACCCTTTAAAATCATTCAGCGCTTAGAGCCACTGATTTCTTACCACATCCCTGTTTTTTCTTAACTACCAGCAATTTTCTCTGGTGACATCTCCCCTGTTAGGTACCAGGTTATTTGTATGTGTTTTCAGTCTAACAAGATAGAGATGCATTGTTTATAGGCCCTAGATATGAACCACTGATGTGTACAAAGAGGCAGCATGAAAACCCAGTAAGAGGCAGACTGATTTTGAGTAATCAAATAGTTTAAGCACTTTCTAATCATTAGCCTAAGGAAGGCGAGACTCCATAAAAGAAAAACCTTTGAAAATAAGCCTAAATATGCAATAGACTTTCTAGAATTTTAAGTTTCAGAAGTATTTGCATGACACAAAAAGGACAATGTTTTACTGTACTTAACAATAGACCTTATTTTTGCATGATGATAGAGCTACTAAAAAATCAGGAAAATAAACACATGCTCACAGGAAGACCTCTATAACACTGACTACCAAAGTTTTTCCTCCATAAGTTATGGCCTAGCTAAAAAGACATTAAAAATAAATCATTAACATAATGAATGCTTTTACCAAGAATGCAGAATGTCCAATGGTGTTTCTGATTTCCGGATGTTTCAGATAGCAACATTCTAGTCCAGCAGAATATACAGGTAAAATCAATGCAACCCACATTGGCATTCCCCATCTCAGCTAACCAGATATTATATGTCCTTAGAGGTGCCTAAATTAGCAGCATGGTAGTAATTCTTGGTTACATTTAACATTCCTATCTTTCCAGTAAGCCTGTTCAAGCTCAATTCCTTGAACGAATGATTTCTGGTATTCAGAGTGTTACTGCTGTCTGGCTTGTTGCATTCCTGTTTATAGAACTGAACACTACAGAGAGATTAGGAGCTAAAAACAGCAGGCTAAATTGAGTATTAATAAATGCAAATAAATGCTCACTGGGGAAAAGCCAATTCTCCTATATATACACACTGATGGATATTAAATTATTCAGTAACCTTCAGAATAGCTCTTAATGTTAGTGGACAGTTCTGTGGAATGGCAGCTCAGCATTCAGTGGTACTTCAAAAACTAAATTAGGAATATGATGACAAAAATCAAAGCATAATTATGACAACATGTACATTTCTGGTATGTCTGCATCTTGAGCACTGCTTGCAGCAGAACTAGAAAATACAGAGGAAAGCAGTACCAACGAGCACAGATGTGAAACGTACAATACAGTATTAAGCTATAGCTTTTCCTCTGGAAAAACAGGCAGTACTTGGAAAACACACTAGAGGCCTGTACATTCTTGAGTGTCACAGGGAAGACAAATAGGAAACAGTTGTTCATGTCTTCTCACAATTTAACAGGCAGAAGGCATTACCTGAAGCTATTGGGCAGCTTGTTTAGGAAATCACAAAATGAATTGATTTTTCCTACATATTAAGTAGTCAAATTCATTGATATTCAGCATGGTAAATGCTATGAGTTTAGATGAAAAAAAGAAAAGAAAGCACAGGGAAAGCCATTAAGGTTATTAAGCACATTGACAGAAGCCCTCATATTAAAAAAAAATCATCAGGATTTCCCTCCAGGTACAGTGGGAAAAGAGCCCACTCTCACCATGCTGTTCTTCCCTGCCTCCTGCAAGCATCCACTGCTAGCATGGCTGGAGAAGACCCTGTGGCACAGCCCTTCAGCAACTGCCTCCCTCTTAACACAGACTCACCCCTGCATGGGCAGTTGTCCACACTGGGAGAGATGCATGCTCCCTGCAGGATTTCAGGAGCATCTTAACTGCCACTTTTTATATGAAAAAAAAAAAAAAAAAAAAAAAAAAACA
>VZTX01006850.1:381546-410916 GCA_013400915.1 Pardalotus punctatus
AAAAAAAAAAAAAAAAGCTGACCTTTCATTACTACTTCATGGGGCAGCATGAGAGCGCTTTTCCTAGGCTCACAAAATGCCAGCACAAAAGGTGCAGGTGATGGCTGAAGCCCTGTTCTGGTGCAAGGCCAGAACCCTGGTTAGGCTGTCTCTGATTCCTGCACTTCATTCTTTCCACATAAGGCCTGTGGCTTGCTCAGACCTTAACTACCATGGAGAACAACTGCAGGAACTACAACTGCAGGCTGGAGGACCTGTGGGGTGGAATAATTCAGTGACTGGATGACTTTAATGCATATTGCATGAGTGAATCAGCTGATCATTTTAATGCAAACCTTTTATCTTCTTAACCCTTTCTCTTCCATATTGACTATCTAAAGAGGAAAGAAGTTAAGGATCACTGGAGGGTCTGCCACAAGAGAGAAGGTTTCATCCTGCAGACTCCAAATGGAAGTTCTTGTGTTGGCAGAATCAGTGCTGTGTCTAATGGTATCTCTGTACAAACAGTCTGTTTAATGAACTCTCACTTTTTCTTTATCCTTTAAAAAATGTCAAATTGAAGATGTCTAATAGACCTGTAAATACTGCCAACTGAAAACTCAGTTAACAATACTTTAAAGCAGCATTAATCTCACAGAATAACATATTTGGCATCTTTATGTACTATGTTGCCATTGGGTAACTAGAAAGATCTATTAAAACAATCCTAAAGTCCTAATCCTCAAAGATTACATGAGGTAATTTCACAAGTACAAGAAATTACTCAAGGAAGAGAATCTAAGAGAATCTAAGAAGAACCCCAAAATACCAAAATTCTTCTAAAAAAGACTAGGATACAGAATGATGACAAACTTTACTTATTAAACTTTTTATTAAAATGGAGCTATTTTTACATATTTAAAATACTTTGTATCCAAATTATGCAATATTTATGAAAACAATTGTATGCAAATGCATAAAAATATGTAAAATCAGAGCTAAGCAATATAAAGCAATATATAGCATGTTTCAAAATGTATTTCAGGACTGGAATACCTGAGTGTTCAATAAGCTGGTTTCCTGCATTTCACTGATTTAACAGTTAAATTTTGTAATGTATCTGATATCATATAAAGCACTTTGGTTGGGATAAACTGCATGGAAAAGGAAGAGATGAAGCAGAGATATTACTCAAGGTCTGTCTTCAGAATCTTCGTCCACATGAAGATCCACTGTTTGAGATGCTAGGAAGGACTCCCATGTAGCAAGGCACTTGAAAAAACCAAACACACACATATGAGTACAGCAGGCCGATTTCTGTGAGCTGTTAGCGAAGGAGAAAAATAATAAAAAACACACAGCAGAATACATACACATTGTCACAAGCTGCTTTTGTAGGGCCACGGTAAGAGCAAAATATGGTTTCCTAGGCAGCTCAGTGATGCAAGTGTTAGCTAACATGCTGAGTGAGCTGTAAAGGTCAATTTTACATAATGACAAGCGCACACTGTGAGCATTGTAATTGTATGCTGTAGCGTGGAAGATGCTAACATTAATTATGCTCTTCTTTAATCTCTTCCTTTAGTTACAGGCAAAGATCTCCTCCAAAGAGAAAGCACATTGTCAGGCACCGTTCCCTTGTAATCTCTGTGGATTCCTACTGTATACCCAATTTTCCTTCCCAGTTAAATGAAACCATTTTTTTTTCTAAATAAGGAGAGAATTCATTTTTCCCCAGAGTAATGGGAAAGAAATAGGACCAGAAAGGCAGGGGCTGGGAGTAGTGAAATTGTTATCCTTAGAAGTGGTATTTCTCTCCTTATGGAAAAATGTATTTGTAATTGTAAAAACTATTTTTTTTTATTTGAAGCATCAATTCTGCAGGCAGTAAAATGAAAAAAAACCAACAAAAACCCCAAATTACTTTGGTTCAATTTGGCTTAAATGAGTGTTGGCAGCTTGGTAAGCCATTCTAAATCATAAATTAGTGTTGAGAGCCATGGCAAGGCTATCACGAGCCTTATAGAGTTGATGGTTGTTTCCCAAAGCACCAGCTTTCTACTATTTCAAGTCTGTCAGTAGAACAGGCCAGGCAAATTCATGAAATAATTTCCTTGTTCTGATACCGTTGAAAAAAAGCCCTTGAGATGGAAATATTCTAACAAAATTTTGACTTATACATTCATACCTATTGTTCTTGACAATGCAGCTTATTTACTACTTACTCTACACGTTTTTTTCATGAAGAATCTTTATTATGCACAATAAATAAGTCTTCTGAAATTTCTCAGGATATATATATATTAAAACCTGGGCAGCACACTCCATTTATCTGAACTTTGAATTACATCAGTGACCTGAAAACAGCATAATTTCCTAACTGAAATCTTTTGCCATAAACTATTCAAGCCACAGCCATTTGCTAAGCCCAGCTACAGTGAAACATCTCTTCCGTCTGTCATTGCTTAGGAGACATGGAAATTACCCTGCTTGAACTTACAGCCACCTAACTCTAGTAGACATTTCTTGTGAATGACTTCCAAACTCTGCCATTAAATACGGAGATTTAATCATACTACACTGAAGAGCCTAGGTCCTGGTATAACTGCATATTTGTGTGCAAGCAGATGAGTGGGAGGATCTGATAATGTTAAAGTATAAGCTGAAAGAGAAAAACAAAGAACATACACAGGGTGACCGGAGCTGGGGGAATCCATGATGACACATGGATGCAGAACCAGGGATACCCATACAATTTAGGATGACAAAAGTAACAAGAAAAAAGTCAGCAGTGGTTTGTCTCTGAAGACATAAGAAAGTAGAGCAGGTGGGTCTGCAATTTAATGAAAGCAGTTAAAACAGCCAGCTGAACTAAAAGATCACAAAGAAAAAAGTATGAGCTTATTTTTGCATAGATTTATGGTTATTATCAGGCACAGTAGAGATCATTCCTGTTATTCACATTTTGTCCCCTAGACTATGGACACCATGAATCTACTCCCCCAGTCTTTCTCTTCTGATCTTGCTGACAAAAGCCTCAAGTAACTTCTGCTGCTATTGCCCACAACATTATGCTGCTGTTCAGAGTACATCTAAGGTTCGAATTATTGCGAAAAGAGAGGACTGACAGGGTAAGATTCATGTGGAAATCTGCTTTCTTCACTGACTTTTTGGAGAAATGTTATTTTGAAATGGAACACCAGGGAGAAACAGTGAAGGTACCGCCAGCATGAACAGTGAACTGCAAGTGTTGAAAACTGATTTCTGATTTAAAAGGTCTTTTTGACCTTTTGTATAAAACCCTTAAATTTGATCATTAGATTCTCCCCTACTTCATGTGACACTGTGGCAGCTGCGTCTATCAGAGAGGCTTGAGCTGGAATGTGGCATCTTGGTTTTGAAATGTCAGTGAGGCAGCTGCTAGCAATGTGTCTTCACTTTGGCACTCAAACTCATCAACTTCTGTTTGTTAGAGCCCAGTCTGGATTACCATCCTAGAAAGCTGCAAGGCACAGCTGTTTTTCTGGGTTTTTTCTCAGTGTGGTACAAGAAAACATCATTTTTCTTGAAGAGTCTTTTGTTGGCAATGAGATTTTTTTCTGAACTACAGTTTAATTTAATTACCACGTAAGTCCATGTTTTGTCATTCTGTAATTTCAGTAATGCAAATTAAAATACATGTATCAGCACTGGCTGCAATGTAAAGATGGCTTTGTGTTATCATTGAGACACGGAGCCAAACTGCATGTTAAAATGCAATCACAATACATTGCTTAACCAGATAGATATGACCTACTGAAGTCTGTCCAGACAAAGATGCAAAGCATCTTTTTCACACAAATTATTCAGCTTTTAATTTATCCCTGTTTATATAATCAAAACACATTTTTCAAAATATAAGAGCAATGGTGGCTCATTTCACCGTCAGACATCACAGTGCTGCTACAGCTGACAAGTTTTATAATTAACCACACCAAAACAAAACTAGGTCTCTGTGCCTTAGGCTCAAGCTTTTCATATTGTGAAGCATGAACTGAATAAACGACATTTTGTTAGTGATGTATACTTCAATGTTATTACAGAATTTTACTCCATTCTCCTGGGAGATTGAAAATGGAGATCTAAATAGAGGATCAACCAGTTTTCACAAAGGAGACAGAAAGGAAAAAAAACCCCAGAAAATCCAAACTGAGGAAATTAAATGTGTTTGCACAGGATTGAAATCCATAATCCAATTACTTGTAAAAGTCTGATGGAAAACAAAAAAAAGCCTAAATGCACAAAATGAAATAGCAAGAGTTTAAATAAGGCTACTTTACCTAAAATATTCTGATTACTACTGCAGGGCACATATCTACTCTGCAACATCATTCTTAGAAAAAGCAGCAAATGTTTTTTCATATAGTACAGTTGCATATATAATGAAAAAGGAGATATAAAAATAGAACATGTAGTAAGGATGGTAGCAGAAGCAGTGTGTCACGTGCCATGTGTATTTCTTTTGCAGTTCCCAGTTATCCATAGTTGATACCTTAAAAATTTAATTTATGATGGCATTTTTTGGAGTAGAATATGAAAATGAAGTCTTGTTTGAGTCTGAGAGAAACAGAAAATATTTTCATGATTTCTGGGTGCAAGGAAACAAAAACTAGACTGCACAGAAATAGTAATTCCCACTACAAAAAAAGTCTTCCTAAAATTATTTAAAATAAATTTTACAGGCTGAAGTGAATGAGGGTTCAAAGATGGATCTGCCTTTGAAGTGACATGCACAGGAACAAATGGGCTCAGTCATGTGGGAGCTTTTGAAAATCTCATGGAGTTTGTTAGCTGAACTCCCAGGCATGGCTAAGGTAGGACGTGATCAACACGCATGAGCAGCTAACTTTCTGTTTCACAACCAAATGCCTGCTTAAATGCATCACTACGGAGGCCTCTAGGGCAAACTACAAATCCCATCTATTTTTCTACAGCTTTTACTACATTGAGAGGTACATAAGGGCTTTGGAGTTAGAGGGAAGTTGCTCTAATGGGGAGCGAGTATTGTTTTGCCCCAATGAATCTTTTGGATCAATTTATGCCTGTACAACAATGTAGGTCACAAAAATACACTAAACTGTGCTCGAAATACTTAAGAAAATCAGGAAATTATTTCTATTTTTGAAAAATAGTAAGGTGTGTCAATACCAACAAGAATCTGACTATATCAAAGTCAACTGATTATCTGATTAAGATAGAAGGTTTAACAGGATTAATTTCACAAGAGATAAATAAAATCAGATGCTATGCTTTAAAGCAAAGGTTCATCCATGCTCAAGGAAAATCACTTTCTTTCAATGCCAAAACTATCACCCCAGATTAGGAAAAAACACCTATCTTTATGCATTTACTGGAGTGCCTAACAAGCAGTGGAAACCCAATATATGAGAAAAAAAGGAAAATTTTAGCCGATGTTTAATTGCTTCTGCTCTTTGAAGGCTGAGTTTATCAGTGCCTGGTTTGGTTTTGCTAGTGTGCAGCAGCACCACTTCCAGCATGCCAACTAAATAATACTGCCAGCACCACCACTAACTTTGTATCCCGCTTTGGGTTTAGTAATGCTGCATCTTTAGAATATCTGTTCCTAAATTAATGAAAATATTCACAATAATCAGTTTCTCAGATGAAAGCTCCACCCTGTGGACAGTCTGTGATTCCAGCTGTTTGGCAGATACCTCTTCTGGACAAAGGTGTCAGAAAATGGTGTCATGCCTAAGGCATGATGAAAAGGAATAAAATAAACGGTACAGTGTTAACATGTGCTGAATCAATGCTATTTACTTCAGAAATAGGAGTAAAGTTATGAACTTCTAAAAATTAAAATCTTTTCATATTGTTTCAGAAAGTCCTCCTTACCTTAGCAATGCATTTACTGTCATTATTATTAGTACAGTATTATTTTACTTAAGACTTTGTGGAATGCAGAGAGACTTAAGGATGTACTCAATTATTTTCCAGAGGAAAGAAAGTACAGAACTTTATGAACCGTTGAGACCAGCTACGGGAATACCAAATGATTGGTCAGTCATGGTAATTCTTAGCTCCTAAATTACTTTAAAAATATTATAACAAAACTTGCACATTACCGCATGAAAGCTTTCGTTTCCACAGGCCTGCAAGGAGCACCCTGTAAATTTGCAACACTGGGCTTTCATTAATGCCTCTGTTACCACAGCATTGAGAGACAGAACTGCTGTAGAAACAAAGGACCACTTCTTATTCAGATATAAAAAATGCAGACAGTCAATGAACTGGAAGACTACAGGAATAACTCTTAAATTTGAAAATCCAGAGAAACATAATTACAGGTAACACTTTAAAGTAGTACTTCATTCATGTGAACATTAATTCAGCTTAAGGAAGAGATACTCTTTTATGCAGCTAAGTGATGCTTGACAAGTTGAGAGCAGAATCCTTGGGCAACTACAATTAAGGAAAAACACAAACAAATATAAGGTCATATTCTTTCCCCATATTGTGACAAAGATGAAATAACACTTTAGAAATTCTAGTGTACTTTGACATGCTGCTATGCTGTTTTTGGCCACACTGGCTTGAGTTTTATACAGTCTTGCAGGACTGCAGTCTCTACTAAAGCAGCTATCAGGAAATACAAGATGTCAGTCTCTCATTACCCTGTGGTTCCTGGAAATTTAAAGGATGCAGAACTTGACCATGAACAGAAATGACTCCTGGTTTGGTTGTGTGCCTGGGAAATTAAGTCAGCAAGGGAGTAATGAGAAGCACAGTGAAATGCTGCCGTAGAGAAGAGAATGGGACACTGCTCGTGGAGATGCAAGAACAGTTTAACTGGGGGCTGGGGCAAGTTGTGGAAAGGACAAGAAGCTGGTAGTCACTAAGTCACAAAATAGGAGATGGTTCCTCATAGGAACTGGACAGAAGAGCTGGGCAATGAATCACATCCACAGCATCCACAGTGCCTGGGAAAATGCACAGAACATGCTTTGGGGAAAAGGCAGGAAATAACATGAGGGATGTTACAGCAAGAAAAGGCTTAGTAAGCATCAAATGGTGCATCAAAAGTCTGAATGAGCAACTTCAGACATGTGAAAGAATGCTAATGATGCAAGTAATAAGTGATCAAGTGAAAAACGCTGGGCACTGCCTTTGTGCATGAGTTTAATGAGTCAGACTCAAACTATTACATTTAAGGCAGTATTCTGTTACTGAATTTTATGCTGAAAGCATAAAAACATTATTCTGCTTCTTAGGTTTCTGAGATTCCCTTCCTGAAGTTTCACTCCCAAACAGCAGGAGCAGATGCCAGAGCTTCTTTTCCTGCTGCTTTCAGGCATGCATTACACACTTGCAGTTTGAAATATATGGGCCTCTGACAGTAATCAGTAATCACTTCTCCAATAATTAACCATCAGCATTGACCATGGGTCTTAAATAAACATATGTATTTCAGGTCAATAATCCCAATCAAAATATTAACTTTATCAAATTCTTTTGAATGTCAGGATAAGATAAAGATTTTCTGATAAAACAGAAAGAAATTGGTACATCCTCACTTTGCAAACAAGGACTGATACAGTTAGCAGAATGTCACTTATTATTGCCACTGCTGTAGTAAGATAAGGTATTTTTTCCTAAAATGTAGAACTACCAAGATGTAGCAGCAAAACCATTTTATGAAGATTTCCATATTCAAGAAAAGCACCAACATAAACCAATTTGTCTGGTATTTCAGAGGCTATTTAAGAAGATCCTCTGGCAGTTACAGAGATAGCTGAATCATTTTCTGCAGTTTGTGGCTTATGATTAGTAATTTCATGTACAATATGAGCTTTGGCGTTCTGAATTAAATTTCTAATTCTGCAAAAAGCATTTCTAGGCAGGAAAAAGAACCAAATAATTATTTTTATGTTTTAGCTAATAATCCATAAGGAAAATATTCCAATATATTCAGCATTGTTTTAACATACATATTGCTGCTATAGAAGTCAGAGACCATCAAGAAATGAAGACAATGTGAGAGGATGCCAAAAGCTTGCTGCCTGATTTCAGAAAATATTTTGATCTTAATATGTAACAACAGATTGTCAATGTCCATGCAGCTCACAGACTGCATGTTAATTAATTAGACTTGATGATCAAGAGCTCTGTCTTTTCAATTATGTTTTAACAAAATGATTCGTAAAATCAGGGCACTGCCATTGGCTAATGGACAATCCATAAAAGGCTTAGACTACAGGACTGAATTTACAGATACCAAAATATATATGTGAAAATTACTAATATTTTTTTAATAGATGGCTTAGTGCAGTCCAATTATTTTTCAAAAAATAAGGAGAAATTCTTTAAAAAACTTCAAGACATCTGGGATGTTTTCAAAATACACATTCCAATCAACATTGCGTTCCCCGTGAGGAAACTTCACAGAATGCTTAATGTATTTTATTATATGTTTTCAAATTCTCCTTCTTAATATATATATATATTATTGGAAATACCTACCACAAGTATTACCCATGGCACTTGAGCTGAAAATAAAAATCTGATGGAATCACATTTAAAGGTTTTCTTCATACAGGTCTGAGCCTTCCAGAAGCTCTTCATGCTCACAGCAAAATGTTTCCAAACTGAAATATAGCAGTTGACATTGAACTGAAAAATATGTTCCAAGTTGCTGTGGTTAGTAAAACAAGAGTGCCCTCTGTCGATGATGAACTCAGGATCGACCACTTGGGCACAATAAAATATATTCTGCTTGAAATCTGTCAAATTAAGGATAACTGCCTCCCTCTTCCCACAGAAACTGATTGTGAAGTTACCAAATGTTTGAACTAAAATGGTAAAATTCCTCTTTTCAGAGAACCCATGGACTTCTTCACAAAATAATCAATGAAAAAATAACATTTCTGTGAGAAAGAGTTTTACCTCTTCATAATAACGGAGATTATTCTCAGCCACATTAGTGAATGTTGATCTCATTTCCCACTGCATGTTCTGCTTCCACCTGTCCCAATCCGCTTTCAGAGCATTATTGGCACGTTCAACTTTGTCTTCAAGTTTCCCAATCTCTTCTGAGAACTAAATATTAATTGTAAACATTAAAAAATATTAGGAAAATCATAATTTCCAAAATGATTGAAATCAATTGACTGTAGTGGAGATGAACAGAACTGCAGAACCAAGGCTGATATTTAACTTAGCCCAAAAAGTCATTCCCTGGGGATAAATTTAAAATTAATTCTTAATTAATAACTCACAACAATTTCTGAAATATTAATAACAGAAAATATAGACCAGAATTAATGTGCTCCTGGAGATATTTTTATTCACTGTGAAGTTACAGACTCTGGCACCTCTTCACTAGCACTTGACAGTAATGCATCTAAAAAGTAAAGTATAGAGGGCTTTACTGAAGCAGAATCAATTGTACAAATTAGATTTGGCCAGAAAAACTGAGAAAACCCTGACAAAATCTTTGATAACAGGAGAAAACAGAATGGGGAGAAGACAGCAGAAATCAAAATCACAAACTTTCTGATTTCTTGCCTGTCACATTACCATCTTTTCTTGTGGAACTGTGTGTGACCATATGAGAGAAAACGAAACACAGAAGCAGAGAAAGAAATGAAATGAAAGGACTTCTACAGAGAAGAAACTCTCTCACAGCATTCCAGGACCCAGAACCTGTAGAGGGCTACTCTACAGACATTGCTTGCTTCTAATTACTGTAGATGCACAAAGTGACTTTCAGCTAATGGGAGTAAGTGGACAGTGGCCCTCTCTTTAATGAGTTTTCTGGTCTTCTCAGTAATTTTGTTTGCTATTGTCATTTACTAATCAGCAGTGTCAGTTCTGGCTGGCATCTAATCACAGAATGAGGTACATCTGCGGCTACAGTGCAAAATGATCTGCGGGGACTGCAGAGCGACTGCTGCAGCAGGAGGGAGGGCAGGCAGAAACACCACTGAAACAAGGAACCTCAACCAAGAAAACTTAATTCCTTGAATTGCTTCCATTGCAACTCAGGCTCCATCCAATTCTTCTTCCTTGTATTCTGCCATAAAGCAAATAGTTTCTTCCTCATACTACACCTGTGTAAAGTTGGATAGCTACTTTTGCTTTCTGCAGAGCTGGGGTTTCACTGATAGGAAGTTCAGGACTCCAGGACTCACTTCCAGGATTTTTAAGGAATGCTTATGCTACTGGCAGAACACAGAAACATCAGAATTCAGACCAAGACATGGAAAGTCTTGGTGCACAGCCTCCAGCTTGGACCATGCAGGGGGGAACAGTGATCTAGTGCAACAGCCAACAGTGATGTTGCCATCAGACACAAACTGAATCATCAAACACTGCCAGAAATGGTCACAGAACCTGGATCCCATTCACCTCTTCAAGAAGCCAAAAACTCCTTAGCAAGTAAAACTGAAAATTTTGTCTGAATGGATGTTATCCACAGCCCGTAATAAACGGTTTTAGTTAGGCTTGATTTCTACACTGATTTTCTTTGCCACACTTCTAGATTAATGAAATACTGGTTATTAATCAGGAACCAAATTTTTAAAAAAAACAAACAACTACTTTACTGAAAAGCCCAAGTTCAATTATCTAACCAGACCAATAATCAAGCTACAGACAGAGGACATTTCAACTACCAACACTGTATTCAAAATTAAAAGGTTAATCTGAAGTTTAAATGTGGGTGAATTACCTTTAAAGGTATTACAGACAACTGGATTTGGTATTTTTACCATGTTCCATGCTAATGGCCTTTCCTTCAAATACCAAAAAATGCAAGTGCACAGAATACTGAAAATGATGACATTTTTAAGATGATTTAGAGTAGGAAAGGCAGGTGAATCCTTCTGCTGCTTTTGCAAAAATAAAGATCCAATATGGGAATGCACTAGTCTACTAGACATAAAGAACCTCTCTGATTTAGAAGTCCTGGCTGCAACAGCTTCCCCTTACCTCATTCTTTATAACTTTAAGTTATTTTACAGTTTGTTTTTGTCTGGTCTTTTCTAGGAACTAGAATTTCTTCCACAGTGCAATCACAACATGATGTGGACAGGCAGACGCTGTTACACAACTCTGCCTGGATATGCACTTTCAACACCCCACTCTAAAGCCCCAAAGAAACCATGTGCTGTATTAAGGCAAGGGTTGGACTTAAGGTCTAAAGACAACATTATGCCACATGTCATCATGTCAAGTAGACATTTAAGATATACTTTTTCAAAAGTGATAAAAAAACCACCAATGCCATTCTCTTTTGCTGCCATGAGAGCAGAAATGAAAGAAGGATGGCTTGGTCTGAACAAAAACATCTACCTGGTGTGTTCCTCATTTACAAGGTGTAAATTGTTACATTGATCCTGCAAATTAAATAGGATTCTGAATCCATTTTCTTACATTGATGTCACTGAGGCAGCCAGTGTGAGAAATGAAATCTCAGATCAGTGATCGCCAGAGGACAGCACAGGGCTAATAGACATCGGGCCAGCACACAGGAAGGTGGGAGCCAGGCATTGCCAGGGCAGAGTCCTACCAGAGATGAACAGTGTCACCTGCAGCCAAGGAGACCTGGCCCAACAGCCAAGTTACCTGGTAAGTGACACAACATTTTACACTATCTCATTATGCAAAATAGCATGTATTTCTATCTGCTACATGAATTAATCCTACAGCTTGGTGATACTAACCCCATTTTAGCCTGGAGTTAAAACACAAAATATATTCAAAATCTAATAGATTCAGCTTTTCATCTCTTTACGACTCCGTTTCAAGCCTCAACACTAGAATCCTTAAGTTGGCATTTAATGCTTATCTGGCTCTGTCAGAGCACATTACACCAACGTTTTGTCAGAATTATTATCAGCCCTACTGGCAGGGCTAAAACTGTTTAAAATGCCCAAATCATAGAATGATACACTAGCATTGCTGTGTAGCCTTCAGGATGGAGGGTGGGAGTGATGGAGCAGCATATCCCAGTGTCTTTACAGCCACAGCTCTGAAGGTAAGAAATGCCTAGATAAGCAGGAGGGTACCAAAGTACTCCCAAATATCTCTGTCAGAGCCTGCACCCAAAATCACAGTCTTCGAACCATCCATAACCTGAACAACTGGCTCCTTTGTGGACCAAATTTTGGAGGGGAAACCAAGGTTTTGGCTTTTTTAGCAGCTTTCTAACACTGCTCAAGAAAACGTTTTTTTTTCTCCCAGCTGATGAGCCTAATGTCCTGTAAGGTTTAGTTTGCAATTCCAGCCTATTTCATCTGCACTGACCTTGGGGATGTTTTGCATTCTTCTGCTGTACATCCTTGTGTTTGTTAAATCATTTAATGTTTGCTGTGACCAATGTTAAATACCTCACAGCCTTTTATCAGCTCTAATGACAGTCTGAGACTCCTTATCTATGGTGGGAATGTACTTCAAATGAGATTAGGGTTCATGCCACTCATTGTCAGCAAAATTGCTGGCTACTAGATTGCACTGACAAGTTCAATCTGACATCTATGAGATCATTAGAAGCTACAGGAGTTCTGCTTAGGAATAGATATGTGCAAATACACCCAAACTCAGTGTTTGACACCAGTTCCAACAACATATCTGTGTTATGACCACCTTTTACTATGAAATCAGTCTGGTTAGAAGTGTCCAAAAATGTTTCAGTACATAATAAAAATGAAAACAAAGTAAAAAAATGATCAAGAAAATAGTTAAGTCACTTGAATGGTTAAAAATAGCAGTATGCCATTCTCTGTTGCCAAACTAGCCTTACTAGAAAAAGGCTTCAGCTTCTAATTAAGAAAAAGTCTTCAGGATACAGCTGCCACTCAATTAGAGAACACAGGATTTTATTATCAGATTAGACTAACAGACATCTGTTTTACTGCTCTTCTGAGACTGCGAGGAGAATCAGGCTCTCAGAAACAGGATTCTCTGAAATCAGTAAGAAATAGAGGGGCTGGAAAGATAAAGGAAAGATGTGAACACCTGGGTAATCACAGTGTCCAAAGCATTCACCAAAATTGTAAATGCGGATATGGAAATATAGATACAGTGAAAAAAAGTAAGTTTGGGCAAACTGATTTCAAACTCCTAGTGGAAACAAGTACAAACATCTCATGATGGACTAAGCCATTATCCATATCAAATCAACATGGTATGAATGATACTAGGCTAAAATAAAAATATTCCTTCTTTATTTGCAACACTTCAGGAAAAGAGAATGCATGCACGTTGTCTGATAACTCCATCAGATTATAACAGAAATACATCCTGAAAAGATAGCAAGTCCTGCCAGGCGGTGTTCTCTTTTCTATAGCAAACAGCAATGAGAGTAGCTGCTAAACAAGCTATATGGAACTGAATTCACCCCTGAATGCACCTGCCATGGCTACCCAACTCCCGGCCAAGGGGGCTTCTCCAACTTACCATCCCTTGCATTTTATAAGAGCTTCAAACTTTAAACTAAGGAAAAAGGACAGGAGAAGCAGCAAAGAAAGCAGAGAAACAAAAACAAATTAGAGAACACAGAGGCAGTAAGTAAACAGAATTTCTACTTCAGGAAAAAAAAAAACAAACCCAAAACCAGAGATACTTAATATCTTACTGCAGTACGCAGAGGTAAAT
The DNA here is from genome assembly GCA_013400915.1 of Pardalotus punctatus. Lineage (NCBI taxonomy): Eukaryota > Metazoa > Chordata > Aves > Passeriformes > Pardalotidae > Pardalotus > Pardalotus punctatus. The sequence continues at coordinate 395,182 of VZTX01006850.1, forward strand.
TGTTATATAATATACCACAGCCATTGTAAATATCAGAGATCAGTAATATATTCTTATTTATTCATCTCAGAGCCAAAATATCAAATGAAAATATGCATTTCAAGTGCCAAAACCTATCTAAACAGCTCATCTTTACATGGAAACTAATTACAACAAGCCTAATGAGAAGTATCTGAAAATTCAAGGATTTTCTCCTTTGATATACTAAAAAGTTATTAGTAATTTTTACGTATTGTTTACACTGTATAACACTCTGTGTTAATATGGTGCTAAAAGGACATTATTTAGGCTGGAGAATTTAACAATCAAAAATTTTTAAAAATGCCAATTCTCATCCCAGAAGTTGTTTTAAATTGGCTCGTTGAGCCTTGCTGATGGTTTTGGGGATGCCTGTGCCCATGGGCTACCAGTTACAGTCTGACTGCTCTAGAATGAATCAAGCTGTCACACTGGAAGAAAACAAAAAAAAATCCCTGGGCCCAACTAGAAAAAAGAGAAACCTGAAAAAACAGAACGCAGAACATTTTGTTTTAAGTAAGTTTAATGAACAGCTTTGCTGATTCTAACCATCTCCTCCATCAATGAAGCAGCAGCTACAGGAGCACTGCAGCAGCTCTTACTTTCTTTTAACTCCAAGTGTGGAAGTAAATAGAAAACCTAAAAATAAGCTGTGGTGCAGCCTGTGCCGCCAAAGCCCAGTGGTCGCCCACTATGAGCAGCCTTTCACTCCAGCAGCCCAGCGACTGAAGTGTTGCTTCTTTCTCATGATGGCCTTTGCCTGCCACAAACAGCTACAGAGAACTGTGGAGACACCACCCAGTCACAGCACATGGCTTCAGAGGACACCCTTCCTCCATCTGCACGTCTTTTGCACTTACAGTAAGGCCTGGAATGTTCCGGTTTTCTGAACATACTCACCAGATCCTTTTCTGTCTTTTTATTGGCTAAAGTTTCAACTTTGGAATCGAGCTCGCCTTGAATTTGGTCTCTCCTTTTCAAAACACCCTTGAAAGAGAAGGAAAAAAAAAAAGAAGTAAACTGCACCAAATTTTAGCTCTTTCAGAAAACCATCCAGCAACTTTCTATTTGATAAACAAGACCACAGAATGATACCATTTAGTAATTTTGACATGATATATGTTTTATTAAAAAAAAATTAAAATCACAAAGACTTATTTTTCCATACCTGTATTTTTTCTTACATGTTTTTCAAGAACCTTACTAAATCCAAAATCAGTGCCATAAGAATCTGAAATACACAGTATCACTGCCAATTGTATGAGCAAAACTGCTACAGCAGTTTACTTGCTATCAGCTTAAGTTACTATATATTCATTTTAAAACAGCAACATGAGTTTGCCAAATCTCATGAGAAGTATCTTTTTTGCATAAAATTTACAATATAAAGTAGAATGACTAAAAATGGTATACAAGGCATTATTGAAATTGTGACTTTAACCTTTAATATTATTTTGTAAGTGCCAAATGTAGTTCTGACAAATCAGAAAAAAAATCAGAAAATTCAGATAAAATTATCATAGGAATGACAGCTTTTCTACGATCAATATATGTGCTTATTTTCAGCATATGTAATTTTTACCTCCTTTGAAACTATCTTATCAGGTATGGTTTTTACCATAATGTCAAAAAATAATTAGAAAGGGGAAGGAAAATTACTTGTTAAGTTACAAAACAGGAAAAGTATTACAGATTAAATTTCCATTTTAAATGCTCATTTACTCTGAGACCTTGATGAAGCCCTACAAATGTCTCTTTGTCTTCCTCACTTGTAAAAACACACTCAGGTAGGCTTATTTTGCAGAAGTGTTGCAAGGCTTTAGTCCTTTTGAAAAATAATCAGAAGCAGGACATATATAATTACAAATCTCAAAACCTTCTTTTACTTTACCTTGCCACAACTGGTTTTACTGCTTCTTCTGCAGAGATGATCAGTATTCACCTCTAGCACAGGGCATGTTGAAACAGGCACAAGCAGCGCTACCTTCTCTAGCTCTCTTATTTGACTGAGTTCTCTCTGAAATCTTGACACTTTATTGAACATGACAGAATTATTTAGCAGGTTAATTTTCAAATAATTTTTCAGTGTTTCTTTTTGAACAGGTAATCACTATAAAAATTGGTAAACCTGACTTTGGGCATTTCTGAGCAATAGATTAGCAATACAGACAAATGCTCATCAATAGCTTGGAATCTTTTTGTTAGATAAATACAGAAAATGTTTAGTTGTAAGCACAGAAGCAAAACAAATGTCTGGAACAGCTTTTCTTCATAACACAAATGTTTTCTCTTTTCTCCTACTTCTTCTGCCTCTTAAAACTTTTAATGACTGCTTGGCAACATTTATCACAAATACACTTGAAATTACAAGATAAATGTAATATAAAGGTGCTACACCCATAGAAAAGTGCTGACTTCTAATGGCAAGCAGAGGCACTGTATTTTTAAAACATATTATTATACTTTTACAGGTTTTTTGTGTAATACTTAATGGCACCCTGCCACAAAACCCACAGATAATTTTATGTGGACCCATAACTAATTAATGCAGTAATTTGTACCCTGAGGGACAGCAGATTTGTTATAAGCATCAGTTAGGAAGGGGTTGGTCCAGAGTGAAATATTTTAGCTACAAATTCATCTTTTTTCCCAGTTAAAGGCAGAACTCCCACCACTGGAAAATACAAGGATTGATTGTATTGATCACACCTTGCTTTGCACATTTGCATGTGATCTTGGCAGCACTGCACCAAGGTTCCTGTGATGAGGGGTTAAATACATCTCTGAAAGGTTTAGGAGTGGGTGACTTCCATGCGCTATTTTTAGGTATTTTATTTTAATGGCTAGTACTTCCCTCTCCAAAGTGCAAGAGGGAAATCATCAGTAAGAAAATAAAAATCCATGGTGAATGAAGGGAAAAGAACAGTTGTAGAACAGGAATGAGCTACTGAAGGAAGATTTCTCCTCTGGACAGGACCTCATGGCAGCCTAATACTGGGTTGCAAGTGCTGCATCAAGAAAGCTACAAGTAGAAAAAATGCAGTGGGCAACAGCTACTTGTAAGGTGTGCAGGAAGAGCCATGCAGTCAGCCTGGGGCTTGTCCCCAGAAACCCCTCTGTGCTCTGGACAAAACAGAATGCCTGACAAAGGGTGAGGGTGAGCCAGGCTGCAAAACAGAAAGCAATGGGCAGGCAGCATCTCCTCAGCAGAATGAAGACTACAGTCACTCATGGGTAACAGACACAGAAATTCTGAAAAAAAAAGGCTGGAAGCGGGGGAGAAGAAAACAACCTGCAATTGCTGGGATAGTAATCTCTTCAGATCTTTCAGCACAGCAGTACCTACCTCCATCTACCAGCATGTACATGCAAGTAATGAGGCTTGTGAGATACAGGACATTTTGTATGGCCCCTTTTACTGTGAAGCTTGTTTTAAACACAGCAGTCATTGCAGCAGAATTCCTAACTCTCGGTAGCTAAGTCTTACTGAGAAAGTGGCAATGCTCTGCACAGTGCCACCAAAGGCTCAGTTAACTTGGGTCTTGCTCTACCCATGGCCTGTAAGATTCTCACAGTCCCTAGTCAGAAATGACTGCAGCAGGAGCTGGGTTCCCAGCAGTAACACAGGAACAGATTCTGCAGCTGGCATTGCTCACAACCTAGACAAAGAGGGGTTTGTACACATGTTCTGCTTTCTGGATGCAGCAAACAGGGAATTATGACATACTGAATTCAGTTACTTAATTATGTTGATTATCCACCAGCACTGAATATATCAACTCTGGAGTCTGATTTTTTACATGCTCTCCAAGTGCAAGAAAAATACATACATAAAGGGAACTGAGAGCAGTAGCTTATGGCAAAGACTAACACATGCTTATATAATGGTGCAGAGACTGGAAGATCCCAGCTGTTCTGGAAAAAGAAAACATAGTTTAGGAAGAGCTCCTAGAAAGGGAAAAACCTCTCCGCTCCTTTTCCCACACACAATCTGTTACTCAATGAGTTCATATTTTGGCAGTGTCAGGGGAGGTCTTTCTCAGCTGCTGTCCCCAAATCCTCTCTGCTACAACGCAGAACTCACTGAAGATGGCAAAACTAGACACTCTGGCACAGCTACCCAGGGCTGCCTGCCATATAAAACTACCAAGCTCTTCTAACTTGGAAGCGGCACCTCTTGCCTGATTAGCGAGGGAAACAGGACCAATCGGATTCCCCAATAATGACCAGGTATCCTATGCTGTGCATGTTTTGTAACGAGTAAATACAGGGACTGTAAAGTCATTTTCCTCAGCTACAAATTCTCTCCTAGACATTGTCACTGGACTAAGCCAAACTTTATATCCAGCCATAAACAGTCCTTCAGGAAAGCTTACCATGAGAATTTCGCTGTAGAGAATGTATTCATGTAAAATGGGCAGCAGGTTTTCCGAGAGCCCTGCCATTCGCTTCTCCGTGGCCTTGCAGCAGCGGTCAATGCAGCTGGCAATGCCTTTTAGGGAATCTGCTATGTCTTCTTCCGAGGCTGACCACAGGGTGTGGATGGGGCCGTACTCCTTCATTTCATTAAAATAGTCTTAACAGGAACGCATACACATATTACTCTTTTGTTCATTAAGAGATGTCTACATGATACTAACTGTAACTTTGTATTTACCGTGAACAAAGCAAGAGACTGAGGCTAATGTTTAAATTTGCTCAAATGACCAAGATAAGTTAACTCTAGTTCATTGTTTATGAATAAACTGATCAATTAATGTATTTTAATAAAATACCTTTGAGAAATCTATCAGCAAAAATGCCCCAGTCATTTCAAAATGACACACACACTCAGGCAGACCTGAAGAGGTGTATTCAGACACCCAACAACCTGCATTACTTCATGTTGTCTTCATACAGAGCAATGGGAACCACAGCAGCTGGTCTGACTTGCTGACTTCTACTGCCCTGAATTCCTCTGCTTTTTGATTATAGTCATGCTCCAAATACAGTCTTAGTTATTAAATCTAGAAGCTTTGTTATGTCCCAAAAGCTTCAGGAGAAACACTGAAGTTCACTCCTGCTCTGCAGGTGTTATCTCCTTCAGTAGTTTTTATTAATTTAAATACAGAGATATCCTGTGAATTACTTGTCTTTTGTCTCCAGACCAAGTGATAATCGATAAGCAGAGAGAAGGCCCACAAATCACTGTGCCATTTGGCAGGGTTAGACACGGGCAAGCTGTATGTTCACAGGAGGATACTGTGAACACATTGGTCATGTATTGAAAATGCAATTTCATCTGTACTAAATTTAGAATGAAGAAGAGCCCTAGGAAAGATGAAAGCAGTTATGTGGCATGAAGAGTGTAATGTTTGCTTTGAGATTATTTGGAAAAAAAAAAACCCCTCTATAGAAGATGTAATCAAGGATGCCGTGTTAAGGTACTGCAAGCAGGAATGTTCTCTGTATCACAGCTATCAGCAATTCCTATTCACAACAGTGTGGCCCTGCATACAAGTCCTCTGACAAGTGTTGGGAAAACCTAGAAAGAAGATATAAACTACAGCATTTGGGAGCATGTCAAAATTCTTAAGCTTTTCCAAGAAATATTTTGGCACTGATACCTTGAACCTACAGACCTCAGACAGCTACTTTCATTGAAAGAAACAATATCAAAAGGAACTCTTCTCACCAACACGTATTTTTCTTTTATAATACCCTTTCAATTCAGTGAGGACACACTGAGATCTGGTACTGCACAAAAACGCTCAAGGACTCAGTCATTAACACACTGCAGCTCTTCAAATTATATTACATAGACAAGAAAATACTTCAAGTGCTGCCCAGTGGAAGTTCTACTGAACAGGCATAGTCTGAGATCAGGATCATCTCAGAATCTCAGAAAAATCAGTCACCTGGCATTCCAACTAGGTGTGTGAACTGCTCTTACTTAAGGGAAACATTAAACCATCCTTTTTGAGAAAACTCTAACGGGCACAGCTTACCATAACAAAAATTATGGCCAACAGCAAAGCTGTAAAATAATTAAAATCTACTTGGTCAACACAGAAAAAAGGTGCAGAACAAACCTAAACAAAGAGAAGTTTAGAGATCTGGAATTAAGGCAGCCTTGTGTCATCATGAGATTCAATGTAAAACTGTGCATTCCCTTGAAAGTTAAAAACTAAAGCTCTCCAAAAAGCACAAGTTAAAAGACAGCCATACTTACTACACTTTTTTCTACATTCCTTAGAAGCAGCTGAATGATATGTTAAAACTCTTCCTGTTAAGAAATTATTCAAACTAATCTGAAGGCCTGTCAAAAACATGACCAGAAAGAAAAACACACTATAAACATAAAGATCTCCCTTTCTCCTTGTTTGCTGGAAAGTGTATTTTACCTCCCACAATGAAAACTAATTTACTTTTTAATTTCTTAAATCAATAAAACTGATACATGTTTTCTACTTACCCTTTTCTTCCTTGTAAATCCTATGAGCTATTTTATCTAGTAAGTTTATTTTCTGACTAAATGTTTCCATGTAATTACTCATTTCTGTAAACATTTCAGGACGATTTTTGACTGCTCCTCTTACTGAGGATGCTACAGCTCTGACGGTCTGTCCCATCCTGCTCAGCAAACCAGGACCCTGCTTCTTGTGTGATGAGAGTTCCTAAAGACAGAACAAGCTCTGTTTACTTCCAGGTACTTTTGTTAATTCTCTGAAAAAAAAAAATAAGGCTTTTTTTTTTCCCTTTTTTTTTTTTAAACAAAACCACATACATAAACCTCTCTGTGTCTTTTTAGTGTATAAATTTTGTAATTATTAGACCAGTGTCAGAACTACACCTGTCTTGTGCATTTATTAGCTAAGCCTTTCTGAGCAAACACAAGCATGCCAGGCATGATAGTCTCACAAAAACGGCTGAAGATGGCAGAGAATCTTTACCGCTTCACTCCTTAGGGTAAGGTAGCTAGTTTGCAATTTAGCTTTTTGAACAGGAAATCAGAGGTAATGATTGCAGAAATAAGTCTTTCAGAAAAGCAGACAATGTTCCTACTGGAGGAAGTAATCCATCTATTTTTTAAAATTCTTTTTATATGTGGCTAGAATAACCTTTGCTGAAATTCAGAGGCAGGCTTTTCTGAGTACAAAACTCCAATTTGCAACTGGACACATCTTGCAACAACACAACATGAAAAGGCTGTATTTTTCTTTCATGAGATCAGTAAAACTTAAAAAAAAGAGAGAGATGGAAAAGACAGTGCCATGCCAAAACAGTAATTAATTAAAAGCACTGTTTTCTTCATAATCTTGGAAGCTTATGTGTGTATCAAAAAACATGCAGAGTTGAAATACTATGAATTTGCCACAAAAATCCAAAATGCAGTAACAAAAACAACTTTGGAAGTTACAGCAATATTTATGGTCATATGCATGATTACCAAAACCAGAGAAGAAAAGGTTATCTCAGGTTTTGAATATTCCATAAATTCCTGCCTGCTTCTGACACTTCTGTAACAAGCCATGGAATGATGCTACTGAATACTGAACCAGGGAGGCTTCTGATACACCCTACTAACAAAACATATGGTTTCACATAACTGTAAATAAAAAGAAAGTAATTTTACCCAGGCTTGTGCAGTAAGAAAAATTTTGAAGTCCTCATTAAAAGTTAAAGTTGGATGATCAGCAATACGGTTCAAAAATTTATGTAAAGCTTTTCTTCGAGTCTCAATGAATTCGTCACTAAATCGTTCCACCATTCCCTTCATTATAAACTTTTCAGGCAATGGCTAAGGAAAAAAAGAAAAAAAAATCTTTTATAATTTGCATAATATTCAGGGTATTATAATAGTTCTTCTGCTTACTAAAAGACATAGTTATATGTTGTAAAATCCACCATGCAATAACCCAAAATCTATACAAAGTTATCATACTGAACTAAAGGTATACCATGGTTCTTATAATACATATGGCAGACGAACATGAGTACAACTAAGAAAGGACATAAATTACTGCAAATTACTGCAAATGCCACAATTAAAAACCTAAGAAATACCTTTATGTGATTTTTGTCACATACATATAAAGCTAAGGAAAATAGGCTGGCTTAATGTTTGTGAAACTTCAGAAGCTGAAGGAAGACCTCAAACATCTCTGTATAAAACTGGAGCCATCTTACAAACAAATAAAATAACTTAAGTTTTAGCAAACAAACAGGAATAATTAGTGTAGGATGTGCTTCTTCGAGTTTGCTCTTCAACCAAAGGAAATCCTGATATCGTCTCCGAACTTCATATTCACTGGAGTCAAATTCACCACGGGATGTCTGAAAACCAAAAGCAGGAAAACCAGGCTTAGGTCAGAATACCGGAAAAAAAAGTTTTAGATTTTGGAGAAAACTGAGTACTTGAAGGGAATGCATACAATCTATTTTGTCCCAGTTACTGGCCTGCTGTTATTTTAAAGAGCAATGATCAACTCCTTGAAGAGTTAACACATCCTATCAAGAAATCAAAGTTCTAATGGGGGGGAAAAAAAGTGAGCATTAAGCTGCACTTTGTGCAGTGACTTATAATGATTACCCTACCCCAATGTTTCCAAATTATTGCAATAATTACTTAGTGCGGCATTTTCCTTTCAGCAATCACAGTTATGTTTGTTACTTTTAGGGCACTTCCTTTAAAGTGATTAGTAATTTACAAGTGAGGAAAGTCTATTTTTCAGCACTCTGAACAAAGCCCAGAGAGCTGACATATTTCCTTGGGACCTAGTGACATTAATCAACAATCCCCACATTTAAAACATGAAAACTTCAGCATATCACAGCAATAACACTTCCTGCACTGCTTGATGGATTCTGTGTCCCATCGATTCCAGTTTTGTAGCCCCCTGTTAGAACTTGCCAACAAATCTTTAATGCCTACAAAAAAATACTTATTACAGATTACAGAATTGTCAGACCATGAGATTTATTTTACCACTGCTCTGTCTTCTGGAGGCAAGCCACAAAGAGCCCATGTTTTCATTAATGTGGGCTATTTAGCATTGATTGTTGCACAGAGATTTATAATGCGATGCAAGTAAATTCTAAAAATCTCAAAACATGCTTTTGTAATCTAAACATTTTTTGAGGGTTGAATAAAAATTTTTCAAGGTACGTGGGAGGAATGGTATTACTTTATCATCAACAACCAGCACTCCAAATTAAATATGATAAGAAAGGATAGAAGAGATAAAAAAAGCAAAAGCAATCCACCTTACAGCCCTTTCATACTTGCCTGAAGAAAAAATGTTCTCTCGTCTACAGAAACAGGCATAAAGTGGAAATTATTGCTAGCAACCTAACAAAGATAGCTCTCTTCCTACTTGTTAAATATTTTATGAGGAATTGATATCTCCTCTTATTTAAAGATGAATAATTCCCATTTGAAAATTTGCTATTAAATGAATCCTTTAAAAAGAACTCAAAGTAAAATAAATTAACATTGCAATTCTCAAAATGCAGCCTGCAGAATATTTGCTGGTAATCTCAAAAGACCTGGCTCATCTCACAAAGCTGACTTTCTTCCTTATTTCCTGTAAATAACTTGCATTCAGGATAACTAAAAATATACTTAATTGTTTCCTAATACTACCTCTCCATTAAAGAATTGTGACAGTTTCCCCAGAAATCACATGCATCTGTAAATGGGAAGCAAACATCCATGTGTTAATGGATGCTGCAATTAGAAAAGAAACAATCTGAAAGACTGTAGCAGGTAACATTTATGCAAGACACGACTGGTAGCCTCCAAGTGATCCATCAATACTTGTGCTAATATTATGTCTTCAGCCTGAATCAGTCCTTTGGCTGTTTCCTGTTCCTGCTGGAGATCACAACAGAAAATATTATTCTCTCATAGCACTCATTCTGCCATTAAAGAATTATTAACTATTTTCTCAACATGGAGAATCTAAGCATGAGTGTATGCAGATTCACACTGAATTTTCTTCCTTTATCTACCACAGTTTCATGCAGTTTCAGTAGTCTATAACTCAAGGCAAAATTAAAGTTTAAATTTAGTAATATCCCAGAGAATGGTGTGCAAGAAGAGTGAAAATGCCAACTGTTATCAAAGTAAGCCATTAAAGCCATTAACAGAGACTCACCTTTGTGACTACTCTGTATGTAATGAATGTTTCAATGGCTGTAATGTGGCTTTCCGGATCATCGACTGTAATGAAGAGATCTCTTAATTCTGGTCCATCTTCAAATTTACACTGGTTTATCATTGATGAGGGGGATATTGGCACTGAAGGACTGAATGAGTTTACCTCAGCCAGAGATGTATCCTACAGGTACGACAGGAGAACATCCATATCAATACATCTTTGTATACAAACACATCTCAGAGGCTAAAATGGCAAGCTTTTAAATAATCTGATAGAAGAGATAAAATTTGGAGAAGATGAAAGAATTATATAGGTCATAGCAAATGTATTATCCCATTCAATATTTGCATTGGTAAGGATGTAAGAAATGAGATTTTTTTCTAGAACTGATGAAAGAACAAAATATTACCATTCGAGAAAGATGTTATGTGTAGCTAGAAAGAGAACTTGCCTATGAAAGGTAGAATTAGTTATGAACCAAACACCCATTAGTTGTGTAGGATACTTACCAGTTTTATTAAAATTGTTGTAAGCCAGTTACTGAGGACTTACAAAATTTGAATATCTCTAATTACCTGAACAGGATGGATGAAAAACCACTGTTTTGTTGAAGTGAAAAACCACTTTTTGATACCACTGACCACTTCCGCACAACTCTGTAAGAATATGTCCTCATAGCAGCTGCTTCTGCTAGTGTGTTCAATGGTGCTCACTCAAGTGCTGAGAAATAAGGTGGAAATTGGAAACAGGCAAGAAATCTCATTTTCTTCCTTAGGTGCAAGTCTGGGTGAGATCTACTAATCTAAAACCTTGAAGGATACAGTTACTATGAAAATAAATTGAATTCACTAACTACATAAAAGAGCATAACAAATTAATAAATCATTAGAAATAATAAATTAGAGCAATTGAAATAAGTCACTGTATTTTAAGTATCAAATACTGTATATAGTTTTTTAAGATATCCAATGCAAAGACTTATTTTCATAACAAACTTTAATCTATTTTCTATAAGTTTTCAGTACTTAGATTACACTGACTGAGTGGCAAAGAGTGGCCCTCTTCAGTGCCTTGTTAGCTACAGAGGAAGTAGAAAAGGGATGTAGTTAAAGAGAAAACTGCTCAAATGCCAGGACTGGAAAAGTGTGAGTCCACACTAACCGGAGTCATGGCATCATCCCACGGCTGACCTCACAGGAATGAAGAGCACTGCACTCTAGTGCTGCTGAGCTGGGTGAGAGTTGCTTTTTACCTTCAAATTCAACTGGATCAAAACCTTCTCTGGAATGCCTCATCTTGTTGGTTTTCTGCCTTAAGCCTCATTGCCTACTGCCAGCCCTTTCCTTTGGATTTATCAATTCTCCCACAAATATGGAAGAGACATTTATACTAGGAATTATGCCCAGAAAGCACTTATGTACCAGTTCTCCTCCCATCACTTAGGTGCAGTTCTTTGAACAGGGAGACAAAAGCAACACAGAAAAATAAAGACACCACTTTAAGTATTACACAGTAGCTTCCTTGTACATGTCAGTCATTTTCTTTCACTCAGTGTGTTTCTACAGCCAGCGCTATCCTGAGTCGTGTGGAAAAAATAGAGCTGTTTTCAGAGCCTGCTAGCACTGGCTGGCCATGGTCTAGATGAAGAATGAGGACTACTAGTTCAGAGCAGCCCATGCAATTCAAAGTGCTGAGACAATGGGAAATTTCTAGGGAAAGAAAAATGCATGTGAGCATGTAAGGGACTTGAATGGCCATATAATTTGAGGAGTAATGACTCTGCAAGGCCTAAATTGGATCAAGGTAAATGTGTTTCATATTTTCTCATTTTCCATGGGGCATTAATGTCTTAATGTTTCATTCCTTTTAGGTTGCTAGTAAAAATTGCTCTATTCACGCAGGTTTCTGAAAGTATACTTTTATGTGGAAGGGCTTATGAATATGTGGTTGGAGAAACAAAATATGGGCAATAAAAATCCACAGAATAAGCAAGTCTTCAGTTTTGTTTAATACAGTTCTACTATTCACGTGCACACGAATGAATGCATGTGAGGTTTAAACAAGCATTTGTCTCTTTATCCTCATAATACTTCGGTTTACTTCCAGTAGTTCTTGAAGTTCATGTGACCTAAGTCTGATGCCATCACAGAAACACAGTAAAAAAAAAATTATAATTTTCTATACAGATGTAATTTTGTGGTTGGAACTATGTTTTTGTGTGCATACGGATGAGGGTATGAGTGTAACAGCACAGGAAAACCAGACAATTCTTCTAGCTCTTGGGTTGTGTAACCTAATTCCTCTTCATCCATGCAAAGAACATCAAGGCCCTGTCCCAGAAAGTGAAGACATTTCCCACCTACCTGCGGTACCCCTTCACTCCTGACAGAGCAGTTGGCAGAGCTGTGTGTGTCAGTCCATGAACTGGTTCATGCCTTTTGATTTACTGACCAGGAGACCAAACAGTTAGAAAATCAACAAGCTCCTGAAAGTATGAGGGCCTTTTTCTGGGTCTCCTTTCTCTAATACTTGCAGTTACCCTATCTCAGTCTCACATTTGACTGCAATTAGTCAGTAAGACTCCAAAATATATAAGGGAAGGAAAACACTCCAACAGCAGCAGAAGCAGCAGCCTCAAAATAGGCTACGCACATAGCTGAGACTGCAGCTCTTGCAAGATGACACTAAACCTGGGGTTTTGTCTAAACAATGCTCTTTCCCAGAGCACAGGTCCTTGACTCTATGCCAAGGTTGACTCTATGCCTCATCCATCCATCCTTCCCTCGCTCCCTCCCATCAAGGATCAGAGCTTGCAATATTCTGAAGCCAGGATCCAAAACCAGGTCTTCAGATAAAGGACATGGTCCAGAGTTTGTCTTAAGAGAATAGCTTGGTTGTTTGAGCATTCTTCAAAGAAGCAAAGAGATTCAGGAAGACTGATTTATAAGTGAATTTTCTGGCCAATGAACTATTCTGTCTCAAATCCTTGATGAACTTAGAAGAAAACTCTTGAAGAAAAATTAGACTCTATGCAATTCTGAAGTAGCTTATATATCTTTTTCAGATATACAATTAAGTTTTCTGTAATTATGAAACGTAGACAAACACTGTGAAACAGAGTTTGAAAGCAGAGGTGCTAAAGATTTTAAGTATTAACCAGCCTGCTGACAGCTTTGTCAATGCTACATATCAGTTATCAAGGAATGCAAAGGATAACTGAATGAGTATTTGTGATACAGGCAGTACTCTATGCTTTGAAGCTAAGGGAAGAAAGCAGGTTGAAAACATTGCATCTGTGTGTCTCATAACTCAACTCTCAGAATTTGTCTCTGCTGAAAAGAATTCAGAACTTTTTCAGTGGTAGCGGAAACTAGGATCAAGTGAAATGCACATCACATTACAAAATGCTTTATCAGAGATGCTGAAGATGCTGGTCTGTAATATTTGAGATATGTCAGAGGATACGAGGTCCATGGTTTATAACACTATCAGGTTAAACGTCTATAGATTTTCATAAAATAAAAGCTCAGTGTTTACATTCTGAGCAGTAACTTATAGTATTGAGGTTGACAATTTTTAAGAATCTCATTTTTCACCATTTTGGTAGCTGGCACATTCCACTGCCTAGACTGAGAAAGATGAAGTTGATGAGAGTGGCAGGCACTGAGCTCTGCACTGCTGCTGCCATCCCACTTGGTCTGCAAAGGCTACACCACTGCCTGACAGATGCTGCCATGAGGAACATCATCAAAATGCAATTTAAAACAAGGTAGACCTGGAACAATATCTTATGGAAAACTGATTTTACAAAACTTACCCGGAACCTACATTTAGCCTGTCAGATTCCTTTGAATACATGGAATGTGAATAAATAGGGTGTAAAGCCCAAACAACCTCACAGATTTTCATCAGCTCGAAAGATCAGATCTCAAATTGAACTTGAAAACAAAATGGATTTCTGGTTGATATATATAAGCACTACATGCAGGTGTCCAAGCTTTGGAAAGAAAGCTGTAATTTTATATAATATGAAAACTTTTCTTGTTTGCAGGAATAACTTATCATGTAGCATACATTAAAAGTAGTTAAGATCTCATATATGTAAAAATTATTTGGCATGAATCCAGGCAGAAATTTAAATATCTCAGTATGGCCATAAAGCAGAAGTAATTTCTATCAACTCCGCTCGTTTTTATTTTTTATTCCCAAGCAAGCAGCATAACCATCAATACACTATGTTGATAAGCAGATAGCTTCATGAAGAACTGCCTGAACTTCGCTCATAAAAGGAAAAAGATGCAAAGTGAGCATGAACAACTAAAATGATATTTTAGCACTGCTTTTGCATGTAAGTTCAGCAAATCATTCATCTTTTTATGTCAAATCAGGACTGGCACTTTCCAAGAAAACATAATTTAGCTCAAACCTAGTTACATTTCAGAAAAACACACATAACTTGGTGAAATTTAGCCTGATCTCTTGTATGTTACAGACTATTAAATCACCTAATAGTCCTTTCTGGCCTTAAAAGCCATGAGTTTCAAGAATTCTATTACAGTCAGAGTTTAAATACACAGCTCCTAAGAAGGAAGACTTTATTCCAATAGTTGTATTCACTGCTGTATACCACAACAGTGTATCTCACCTACAGAAACATAAAAAAAACACCCATTTACTCCATATGACAATCTGTCCTACTGAATATAAACATGTTGCTGCTTTTTCAAATCGGAAATGTATCTGCTGTGTTTCTCCCATGGCACACATGCTGTCATAGCAGTTCACAAGTCTCAGATGGTGAGCAACACCTTAGCCCCATATCTATTTTTTCCACCCTAGCTCTCCGTACGTCCTTATGTTATATTTAGATGCTGCCTTGATAAGGCAAATAGATCCATGACATACTCGCTTCTTTAACTGCTGAGAAGGCAAGAGGTAAGTCTTTTCTTAACCAGTACTAGATCAGTACTAAATGAGAAATATACGAGGAAGCCATACCCCCTGCACTGGTTGAACTAAAACCAGCACTATCAGCCAGATGCCGGGCACCCATGTACCTGGCTAATTGTGTGCTCTCTGCACGTGGACTCTGATTTATTGTCAGCTACATTCATTTTATTCCCTTGATCAAAATTCAGATGTTATCTTCTCAAATCTCGTTTGTGAGGGCGTGAAACCTCATCGTTTAAAAGAAAACTCAAACTGAAACTCGGAAACATTTATTTACATTCAAACACAACTACAATTACTAAGCATGACTGTTTATTTAATTTACAGATACATCTATGGTACCTGACGAACATAAGTGATAAGGTTACACCGAGTCCAGCTTAGATGGCAAATTTAAGGTAAGCGCAGTTATGACTCGCCCTGCTGGTCCGAAGCAGCAACCTCGCGTTTCGTGCCCGAGAAGTCACCCGGGACTGCGGGGGCCGCCGAGCGCTGCCCCGTGGCAGCCCCGTGCCCGCGGGCAGCCCGGTCCGTCACGGAGTCCCGGTGGGCGGCCGGAGCAGCCGCGCCCGGGGAGCACCGTGCGTGCGAGGGGCGGGCGGGCAGAGGCTGCGATCGCAGCCCG